>JAOPSE010000079.1:7735577-8061767 GCA_029449295.1 Zea luxurians | reverse complement strand
GTGCATATGACATGGACATACGATTTGCATTCGCAATTGCTAGAAAGAAACGAAAGAGGGGCTCGCAGTGGCTAAAGCTATAGCCAAAACGTATTACATGTAGGTGTGCAATTAATCATTACCTCGTCTAGCTCTGCTTAGTCATTCTAACCGGTATTAATCACATGCACTAATAGAGTTACCATTATTTCTAATTGGTCGACGTTTAACCAAGTCGTTGATTAACTATGTGAGATAATTAACGTGATCAATTTTAAGTAGAGGGCAACTACATACAATAAACGACACGTTCCCTGCACATAAAGTACACGGGGGGGTAGACGGACGTCTAGGGGTAGACGGGCACGTCACACGTGGCCGAGCACTATGCGCCGCGCCGGGAGCACGGTGAACCAAGCTAAGATGCCGCGCACACCCACGAGCACTAGCGCGCGCGAGGCCGCACTGACGCACCGCGAACGAGCCGCGCCGGGCCCGAGCCGCGCGCACGCCGCGCTACGCTGCGCGCCGCGAGCAGGCAGCGGGGCCGCGCCGCGCCGCACTGTGCCAAGCCGGACCGCACGAGCAGCGGGGCCGCGTCGGGGGCCAGCCGCGCCGCACTGGGTTGTGCGCCACGAGCATGGGCGGGCCAGCCGGGGTCGCTGCGCCGCGCCGGGCGAGCGAGCCGGGGCTGGGGCAAGGGCGCGCGTGCCAGAGCGGCGGCCGAAGCGGGGCGGGGCTGCGCTGGGCGCGCCATGGCCGCGGGCGTAGGGAGTCGGCCCACCTTGGCCACGCGCTGGGCCACACTAGGATGGGGGCAGGGGGGCCGCGCGCCATGGCTGGGCAGGCACGCCGCCACGCGGGGAGGGAGGGGGCCGAGGCGGGCGGGGACGCGTGCGCCGCGACGGGTCGGGGCGCCATGGCCGCACGAGCGTGAGGGGAGGGAGCCGCGCCGGGCTAAGGAAGGAGAAGGGGGCGAGGAGAGGAGGGAGAGGGCTCATCGCGGGCGAGGTCGGAGCGGCGGGCAGCGGTTCGACTCTGGGCGGCGGGCGAGCAGGGCGGGGGAAGAGAGAGGAGAGAACGTGCGCACGGGGGGGTAGAGGAGAGAGAGGAGGTTTTTTTGGGGAGAGGCCGACTGGCGGGTGGGCCCCACTAGGGCGCGGCGCCGGCGGCGGTTCCAACCACCCACGCTGGGCGCAGCTTGCGCAGGGCACGGCTGGGGCGTGAGGCCAGCTGTGCTGCAAGGGGGGCGGGGCAGGCTACGCCAGGGGGGCCGGCTGGGCCGCACGGGGCGAGCTAGGCCACGGGGCGCGAGCCGGGGCCGCGGGGAGCTGGCTGGGCCGCGCTAAAGAGCTGGCCCAAGAGGGGGGGTTCTATTTTCCCTTTTTTCCATTTTTCCTATTTAGCTCTCAACTCCATTCCAAGAATGCTTTTCACAAACCACTCAACCACAAGCAAGAAAATCATGATCCGGCATGATGCAACAATCGAGGAAAATATTTCTAGGGTTTACTCACACAAGGTCTCGAACTAAATCTCACTAGAATCTTTGAAAAAGAACAAGGCATAGCAAGGAGAAAAAGAAAGAGGAAAGGTAACGCTCGAATTTGGTGAGTGATGGAGAAAGAAAATTTTAACTCTCAAGTTCGGGGCGTTACAAACCTATCCCCTTAAAAGAATCTCGCCCTCGAGATTCAAGGTTGACTAGCAAAGAGCTCAGGATATTTAGCCATCAGATCATCTTCATGCTCCCAAGTTTGCTTCTTCTTCGGAGTGATGGCCCCATCTGACTTTGCACATTCTGATAGTCTTCCTTCGGGTGACTCTGTCTGCAGTCTCAATATTTTGCATTGGCTTCTCAATATAGGTCAAGTCTTCTTGGACTTCAAGACCCTCCACTGGCAGCTGCTCTTCTGGCACGCGCAGACATTTCTTCAACTGAGACACATGAAAGACATCATGCACGATAGACAAATTTTCTGGCAGATTGAGCTGATAGGCCACTTCTCCGCGCCTTGCGAGAATCTGATACGGACCGAGGTAGCGGGGTGCTAGCTTGCCTTTGACTCCAAATCTTTTGACTCCTCTGATAGGTGATACTTTTAGATATACAAAATCTCCAACTTTGAAACTCAACTCGCTGCTTCTTGTGTCTGCATAACTTTGCTACCTTGATTGCGCTATCTTCAGGTTCTCCTGAACCATCTTGATGTTCTCTTCAGCTTCGAGCAAACTGCCTGGCCCGAACACTTGCTTTTCTCCGGGCTGATCCCATTGCAACGGAGTTCTACAACTCCTTCCATAAAGCGCCTAAAATGGTGACATCTTCAAGCTAGCCTGGTAACTGTTGTTATAGGAGAACTCAGCATAAGGTAGCCTCTTGTCCCATCCGGACTGATCTTGCAACGCACAAGCTCTCAAGATGTCTTCGAGGATTTGATTAGTTCTTTCGGTCTGACCATCTATCTGCGGATGATAAGCTGAACTGAAATTCAGATGGGTACCCAAGGCTTCATGCAACTGCTGCCAGAAATGAGAGGTGAACTGCGTTCACTACACCAAAATAATAAACTTCCTAGAGCCTAAACCCTAGGAAGTTAGGCCTAAACTTAAGGAAGTTAGCGAAACTCTCGAAAGTTAAGCCATCCCGTCGGAAGTTTAGCTCTCGAAAATTTTTTGTCAGAAGTTAGTTTAACTTCCTAGAGGGCTCTAGGAAGTTAGCTAACTTCCTACGGCTTAATAAGCATCTCGAAAGTTAGTAGATTCTCGGAAGTTAGCAGTTTCACGCCGTCAGCTGACTAACTTCCTACAAGTAACTTCATACGGCTTACTGTAGCCCCTAGGAAGTTAGCTGGCTAACTTCCTACGGCTTATTGTAGCCTCTAGGAAGTAAGCTGGCTAACTTCCTACGGCTTACTGTAGCCCCTAGGAAGTTAGCTGGCTAACTTCCTACGACTGACTGCAGCCCCTAGGAAGTTAATAACCCTCTAGGAAGTTAATTTGACCAGCATTACAAATGTTGTTTATATTTTATACCACATTCCACAACATAACAAATATATCAACAGCTATATAGCACAACATATTTTCACATAAAACATCTCACACACAATCACATAACAATATTTAAATCCATAGTCTCATCAATTACATCACAAAAGTTTCATCCATAGTCTCATCAATTACATCACAAAAGTCTCATCCATAGTCATAATAAGACACATCTCATCATCCAGTACTAATAAGAGACAATATCTCATACATAGTCATAATAAAAGTCTCAAGTATCAGAACACAATAACATGGAAGATCACGGTCGCCGATCACCATCGGGTTACAGTGAAGAGTGATGGTCGATACCTCCACTATTGAAGAGGGTTTCGACAAAGTCTAACTCGTCCTCTTGTTCATGCATCAGCAAGGTAGCTGGAGGGGTCTAATATACATGTACAAATGATATTTGCTGAGTTACATCATAATATAACTAACAACAAGTAAATGATGATGAATATGCATACCTGATGTTCGGTAGATGGAGATGTAGGTATAGGTGGAGGTGAAGACCAAGGATAATGAACGGGAGGTGGGGGGGCACCGGGACGTGTATCCCTTGGGCCTGTGCTAGTTGCTACAAATTTGTCAAACTCATTCACATCAGCGTTTTAAATCAATACATATCTTAAAGTGAAAGCTATTATCTTTTGAATTTACTTGTATGAGTGTTTGCTGTTGTTGAATCTGTGTAGCATAATATTCATGTTGCGCAGCTTGTTGCTTCAAGTAATCCTGATGTCGCCTAAGTTCTTCTCGTAGTTGCTCCACTTCTGCTGGATCTTGAGTGGAGCGACGGGAGCTACGAGCAGCAGACCTCGATGAACCTCCACGTTGAACCCTCACCTGGCTCGAGTCGATGATGTTAGCAAACATTGTGTACCTACAAAACAAGTAACATCACGATAGATTAAGAATACATGTATTGCACTCAACCAATGCAACAATATAAGATATGTAGAGTCCTCACCTTCCATGAGCTTTTCCACCACTTGCATACACAGCCTGATGATCAATAAGTAAGGTCCTCCAGTCATAGTCTGGTCTGTGCTGACTAGACATCGCCTCACCATATGCAGCCTCATACAAAAGAACAATGCAATCTTACATACAAAAATCCATATAAACAGAACCTACCAAACATTTCCAAACACTCACCACACGATCTGTTGCCTTTTGGCTGCACAACACATCTGGATTTGCAGGATCTGGTCCTCTGTGCCCCCTAAGGTATATTTGAACATCACTGGGCACTGCACCAGTGCTAGCTTCCTGTATGTACATTTGACAAACACTATAACCAGAAATTACAGCAAGTCAACTACAATCAACGAAAATGGCTTAAATTGTACTTACCATTTGTTTTCCCCAACGAAAGTGATCATCACCTCCATACCTGTGATACGACTCGGTTCCACGATTGGAACTGTGTCGCACAGACTTTGCCTTGAATTCAGCCGAAGCCCAGTAACGACATAACGCACGCCAAGCAGCATCATTGGCAGCTATCCATGGAATTGGGGGGCGGCCACGTTGGGGGTCAGGCACAGCGGAGGCAGCCGCGACGGCGGCCAAGGGTGGGCTTGCGCGTCGGGGGCGGGCGCGGCCGGGGGCCAGGTGTGGCGGGGGCGGCCGCGACCGGGGGCGAGGTCGGTCGGGCGCGGGAGCGGCTGCCGGGGCCGAGGGCTCAGCGGGGCCGGCCGGGCGTGGGAGAGGCGGCCGCGGGAGAGGCGGCCGGCACGCTGGAGACAGAGAGACGTTGAGAAAGGTGAGAGAAGAGAGAGAAGAGATAAGGTTGAGGGAGGTTAAAAATAAAAAACATAACTTCCTAGAGTTTGTACTTTGACTCTAGGAAGTTAAGTAACTTCCTACAGCCGGCCATAAGAAGTTAGATTTTCGTTTGACCGGTCAACAGCTAAAACCTAACTTCCTAGAGGCGGCCGTAGGAAGTTAGCTGCCAACTAACTTCCTAGAGTCAGCCGTAGGAAGTTAGATTTTTGTTTGACTGGTCAACAGCTGAAACCTAACTTCCTAGAGGAGGCCGTAGGATGTTAGATTTTCGTTTGACTGGTCAACAGCTGAAACCTAACTTCCTAGAGGAGGCCGTAGGAAGTTAACTTGGTGGCTAACTTCCTAGAGCCAGCTGTAGGAAGTTAGTTATTCATTTGGCTAGTCAACAGATGAAACCTCACTTCCTAGAGGAGGCCGTAGGAAGTTAGATAACTTCCTACGGTATTTTAACTTCCGACAATTTTTATAAAAAATCGTAGGAAGTTATGTTTATTTCCTAGAGGTACCAGTTGCCTCTCGGAAGTTATTTATTTCCTACGGTTTGTTGTAAAAGTTGTAGGAAGTTAAAAAACCGTAGGAAGTGTATGATTTTGGTGTAGTGGTTCCTCTATCTGACACTATCTTCTTTGGCACACCGTGAAGACAAACGATCCGGGACATGTACAACTCTGCCAATACGGCACTGCTGTAGTTGGTCTTGACAGGTATGAAGTGGGCTGACTTGGTTAAGCGGTCCACTACTACCCAAATGTAATCGTAGCCGGCTCGAGTGCGAGGCAATCCAACTATGAAATCCATACCGATTTCAACCCATTTCCACTGAGGAATTCACAACGGTTGCAACAACCCAGTGGGTCTCTGGTGTTCCGCCTTGATCCGTCGACAACTATCACACATAGCCATGTGCTCTGTGATTTCCCTCTTCATTCCGTACCACCAGAATTTCTTCTTCAGATCCTGATACATCTTCTCACTTCCAGGGTGTATCGAATAAGCTGTCTCATGAGCTTCCTTGAGGATCAACTCCTGAATAGACTGGACATTGGGAACACACAAGCATGAACCATATCACACCTTATGCATCTTCCCGAAAGTCTTTACCTCTGCCTTCTAGAATCAGTTGCCGGACTTCATTGATCTTCTCATCATTCTTCTGTGCTTCTTTGATTTCCCGCTCTAAAGTGGGCTCTAACTCAGTTGTTACTCCTCGCATATTGCTCAGAAATCCGAGGCTCAACCTGTCAAACTCTTTGGCCAACTCATAAGGCATCGTATGAGTGACCATCATATTGACTTGACTCTTCCTGCTCAAAGCATCTGCCACCACGTTCGCTTTGCCTGGATGGTAATGAATCTCCAATTCATAGTCTTTGATCAACTCTAACCATCTTCGTTGCCTCATATTCAACTCTGACTGAGTGAATATGTACTTCAGACTCTTGTGGTCTGTGTAAACATCACATTTCTGTCCATATAGATAGTGCCTCCATGTCTTCAGTGCGTGAACCACTACTGCTAACTCTAGGTCATGGATTGGGTAATTCTTCTCATGAACCTTCAGCTGTCGAGACGAGTAAGCCACAACTCTTCCCTCTTGCATCAACAAGCATCCCAAACTAGTGTAACAAGCATCGCAATACACCGCGAAGGGCTTGTGCACATCAGGCAAGACTAAGACAGGTGTTGTAGTCAACTTCTCTTTCAACGCTTCAAAGGCCTCTTGGCATTTCTAGGTCCACTTGAACTCAACTTTGTTGCCTAGAAAAGTTGTCATTGGTTTCGCAATCTTCGAAAACCCTTCAATGAATCGCCGATAATATTCGGCCATTCCAATGAAGCTCTTGATTCTTCGGGCATCTTTTGGCGCTTTCTAGTTCAGAATATCTGCCACTTTCTTCGGATCCACAGCTAATCCTTCTTTGTTTATTATGTGACCCAAGAACATGACTTCATCAATCCAGAACTCGCACTTGCTCAACTTTGCATACAGCTGGTGCTCTCACAATCTCTGCAAAACCATCCTTAAATGATCCGCGTGCTCTTCTTCGCTTTGAGAATATATAAGGATGTCATCAATAAATACCACCACAAACTTGTCAAGATAATCCATGAATACACTATTCATCAGATTCATGAAGAAGGCTGGTGCATTCGTTAGGCCAAAAGACATCACAGTGAACTCATACAACCCATACTTGGTAATGAATGCCGTCTTCGAAATGTCTGAAGGTTGGATCCTGAGCTGATGATAACCTGACCTCAGATCTATCTTCGAGAACACGCTAGCTCCTCTCAATTGGTCGAACAGATCTTATATTCTGGGCAAGGGGTACTTGTTCTTGATCGTGACTTCATTCAGAGCTCGATAATCGATACACATCCTTCTAGTGTCATCTTTCTTCTCCACGAATAAGACAGGGGTGGCCCAAGGTGAGGTGCTTGGTCGGATGTAGCCTTTCTCTAACAACTCATCAATCTGTTTCTTGAGTTCAACTAACTCTGGTCCAGATACCCTGTAAGCTCTCTTAAAGATGGAGGCGGTTCTACGAAGAAGCTCTATGGAAAACTCAACTTTTCGCTCGGTGGCATGCCTAGTAAGTCCATTGGGAACACATCTGGGAACTCGGACACAACCTTGATAATCTCAAGTGGATCTGCTTCACTACTACCAATAGCCATCTGATAACAACTTCCTTTCCTTGGCTCAGGCGGGACTAACTCAGTCACCACTTCCTCTCCTAGTGGGGACATCAACTTGATTGTCCTCTTAACACAACTGATAACTGCCTGATACTTATCTAGCCAATCCATCCCTAGGATGACATCTATTCCCTGAGTACCCATTACTATGAGATTAGCGGGAAACGCTATCCCCCTTATTTCCACACTTACATTCAAGCAAATGCTATCGGCTCGAATTCTACCACCGGCTGAATCAATTTGAATGGGTGTTGACATGGTAGTTATTGGAAGATTATGTGCTTCTACCCATGATGCAGTAATAAATGAATGCATTGCTCTAGTATCAAATAACACTTCTACAATATGGGAGTCGACTGGAAACATACCTGCTATCATGCCGAGTGTTTCCTGAACTGCTTCAGCCTCTAAGTGGTTCAGTCTCCCATGGTTGTAGCGTGGCTGAGAGCGGTTGCCTGCTTTAGGCTAAGACACATTCTGCTTTGCTGGGGCACCAGGGCCTGACTGCTGCTGGGCTGCCTTCTTCGGACATTGCATCACCAAATGGCCTTGCTCTCCATAATGGAAGCATGCTCTGCTTCCGCCTTGAACTAGAGCTGCTTGACTGTTCTGCTGGGTTGCTGGGGCAGGAAGATGAGGTGCCTGCTGATTCTTCCTCTGGAACTGACCTCCTCCTGACTGATTGTTCTGGCGATTCTGCTGCTGGTGCTGAGAGTACTGCCTTTGGAACTGCTGCTACTGAGGTGGGCGCTGGTTCTGTCTGAACTACTGAGGTGGGTTACCTGAGAAACGAGGGTGATTGCTGCTTCTAGGCTAGGGTCCATAGATCTTACGCTTGCGACCCTCCATCTCTTTGCGCTTCCTCCCTGTCATGATTGCTCTATCGATCAGGTGCTGAAATATGGGGAAGGTATGATTCATCAGCTGATACTGTAGAGGGTCGACCAAGCCTCGCAGGAAACGATACTGCCTCTTGGCGTCGGTGTTGACATCTTCAGGAGCATAGCGAGACAGCTGCAGAAACCTGTCTCGATACTCACTAATAGACATTGACCCTTGTTTGAGCGCTAGGAACTCCTCCTTCTTCACTATCATTAGACCTGCTGGAACATGCTACTTACGGAAGCTATCTCTGAATTCTTCCTAGGTGATGGCGTCGGGGTTGGCATGGGTGGCGAGATAAGACTCCCACTAAGACTGGGCTGCTCCTCTCAACAGATGGGGACCATACATAACTCTCTCCTTATCATCACACTGAGCGGTGTGCAACTCCCGCTCCACAGTGCGCAGCCAATCTTCAGCATCCATGGGGTCAGAAGAGTGAGCGAACACTAGGCGATGACCTCTCATGAATTCTGCACGCTTGTCCGTAGGCATTTGAGGCATCTAAGGTTAAGGTGGTGGTTGTTGTTGTTGCTACTGCTGAATAGCGGCCAGAGTCTAACCGATGGCTTGAACTTCCTGAGTCTGCATTAGGAACATCTGCTCGATGGTCATCAGGGGCGATGGTGGCAGCTGCTGACAGGGTGCCTCATCCTGCGGGGTTGCCTGCTCCTGCTAAGCACGCCTTCCTCCTCTGCACCTGTTTTCTGACATCTGCAGAATGCAATCATATATCAGAACTGATCTTGCAACTTGCAGCATAAGAAAAGAGTATAGAATCCTTCCACAATATTGAACAGATGAACATCTTCACTGACTTCCAACATAGACAAACACATCTTCTCAGATAAAGAGGAAAATGGAATAAAAGGCTTCCCAACTAGGTAACTAACTTTATTAACATTTAACAGGTAAACCAAGGTGTAGGGGATGCCCACACTCTGGTGACAGTCATTACAAAGATCCAAATCCAACATAGTTCATCATGACAAACATAAAAGCACAGGATAAGCAAACTACCATGTCTAACTAAGACGAACTAAAAGTAAGACTGGGACTAAGACTAAGACTAAAACTTCTATATTTTAGCATTTATTACAGGACCCAACACTGACGATCTATGGTTCTAAATTTATCTTGGTCCTGCAGTCAGGGTTGCCATAAGCCTGGTGTCCACGCCGAGGTGAGCGATACGGGTGCTGAGTGCCGACAGGAGCGGGGGAGCCATCCTCCAAGTGACGACGCTCCGCGCGCTCAGCTTGCAGCTGGGCGATCTCAGCACGAGCCCTACTCAACTCGTCTAATGCATGGTCCAGTTCTGTGTTTAGCACGGCGGCTAGGTTGACTGTGCTGCTCAACCTAGGATTGTCCTCACCAACAGGTGAGACAATCACGCCTCCTGTGCTGCCAGATGGACAGCGGGGGTAATACTTCAGGTTGAGACCATTGGCTACCCCGCCGAGCACTGAGCAGTAGTGTGAAAACACACGTCGTGCGACATCTTGCATGGCCGCTGTCACACCCGGTTTTAGAAGGTAAATAGAATGCGAACCATCTACGTGCCAGGATCAGCAATTCACGTACACAGCAGTTACATAACATGGACATCATCACACAGTGCTCAAATAGTATTAAAAAGGGAAATAATAGTCGATTACATCATATGTTTAAGACATCCACATAGTCTTTACAATAAATCAAAGTGCGGAAAACAAACGTAGATAAACGCGGCCTTCACAGGCAGCCGACTAGGGGTTGCCGCTAACCCACACCTAGAACTCGTCGTAGTCTTGGAACTCCTGGAAGTCTCCTTCCACGGCTTCATCTTCTCCTAACCAGTGGATGCAATGCGAACAACCTGGGGGGGTTTGGTGTGTAGAGCAAGGGTGAGTACACATCAACATACTCAGCAAGTATCTTGTTTGGCTGTAGTGGACTAGCTTTATGTGGGGGTAAGTCAAGTAGTTGCTTTTAGTTGGTCAGATTTGTTATTACTAGTAGAGAAAGCCAAGTTTTAGAGTTAACCCACGTTATTAACCCAAACGTACTCTTTCCAAATGGAAAGAATACCACTAATCACTACCATAGTCAATACCAGAAACCATCGATCTCATTGCCACCTGCAAATCCGAACATCTCTGATCAAGTACCACTAATCACTGGAGCTCCCTTGGCCGCTCATAACCGCGAGCACGACTGATATATCAGTTTCATAACACTCTACAGAGGTTGCGCACTTTACCCATGAGCCGTGATCCCCTTTTTGCCTCGGGTTGTATGAACCCTTGAACACTCCCAAGGTGAGTAGGCAGGGTCTCACTACGTAGCCTTTACAAAGATTCCCCGGGGCTGTAGCCGCCCGTTAGGTTTCCTAAATGTACCGCACTCCTCCCCAAGGGACAAATCAACCTTGGCAGAGCGAGCCGCATACACCGAGCCCCATTGACGGCACGACGGCTAAGCGAACTACACCCCGGTTCCTCTAATTATTCAGCTAAGGGCATCCCACTCCACCCTCATGGTTGCACTGTTTTCACGGCCGGTCATCCATTGAACAAGTCCTTACGGAGAGGCACTCGAGAAACCGCTCGAGTCCCCTTAAATGCCACAAGTATGATATCATAAATAAGGGGGAAACAGCGTATCATAGATAATTCTCATCATGTTCATTGATTAGAGTTGAGCAATAGCATAAGACTAAGCAATAATAATCCAACCCAAATAGGTAAACAAGGACATGAATAACGAAAGCTAGTAAATCCTTAGGTATTAATGTGTAATGTGGGAGGTGAATTAAAGTATGTATAGGACAGAGATAGGTCAAGGGACACTTGCCTCCACCAACCGACTGCTGCTCAGGGGCTTCTCCTGCGAATTCTTCGGGTTCTCCGACCGGATCGTTCTCTATGCGAGCGCAAACATACATAGATCCACATATTTAATACAAAAGAACAGTACACCATACAATAGAATGCAGTAAGTAAACAGACGTTCCATGCGGACTCGCAATTACGGTTAAGAGAGAAAGCGGAAAAGACAGTCGAGAAACGATCATGTTACCTTATTATGAATTAAATCACTCACTCAATTGAAAGGCATTAATGTAGACACTACGTTTAGCATAAAGTAAAGTCATGTTTCATGTCTAATCATTATAAGAAGATGAAGATAAATTAAAAGGATTGTCGCGCGGCGAGACGCGCGACATAGCACTTTAAATTGAATTAAGGAAATCAACGACTCGTCGCGCGACCGAGCGCACAACGAGACACTTTGCATTAATTATAAAGAGATGTTCAGCTTCGCACGACGAAACGCACGACGACATACGTCAACTGGACTGAGTCTAAAGTGGAACGTCGCGTGAATACACGCGCGACGTTACACATTAAACAAACTGAAATTAAAATAGATCGTCGCGCGACGAAGCGCGCGACACAACACTTTAATGAATATAAACTAAAAGAATCATCGCGTGACGAAGCGCGCGACGCAGCACATTAATAAACACAAATTTAAATTGAATTGTCGCGCGACGAAGCGCGCGACGCAACACGCTAACTAACGGAGTTTGAAATCAACTACAAACCAGAAATAATCACCGCGCGCGTGGGTTTGCGCACGCGGGAACGCGTTAGGGGGTAAACGAGGCCACGCGAGTCACGCCGGGGGCTGGGACGCCGTGCGCAGGGGGCCGAGGCCACACGCAGGGGGCTGCGCGCCGGGGGCTGGGGCCGCGCTGGGGGCCGAACGCCGCGCCGGGGCCGGGCCGCGCCCGGGGCAAGGGTGGGCGGACCACGCCGGGGCCGGGGGCGCCGCCGCGGGGAGGGGGCAGGGGTGGGCACCGCCGCGGGGCCAAGGCGAGGGGCGCCGCCGCGCACGGGGGCCGGGGCGGGGGGGGCGAGCGCCGCTGCGGGGGAGGCCGGGGCGGGCGCCGCCGCGGGCATGGGCACGCGCGCAGGGGAGAGAGAGGGGGGTGTAGGGAAGAGAAGGGGAGAGGGAGAGAGAGGAGAAGGGAAGGGGAGGGGAGGGGAGGGGAGCTCACCTCGGGGTCCAAATTCCGGTGATCGCCGTCTCCAATCCCTAGGGCACCACGGGGAGAGAGAGGTGGAAGAGGGAGAGGGAGTTTGCTGCGTGGGAAATCCAAATGAGAGAGAGAGGAGAGGAGGGGGCGCATGGGGGGAGTGTGGGCGCCAGGGGCGCGCAGGGCCAGGTCGGGCTGGGCTGGGTTGGGGCCGAACCACTTCGTGGGTCGAAACCCACGACACGCACGACCATCAAACAAACTCCAATCGCGAACCGAAAACCGAGACGAAACGAGACGAACACGCAACATCAGACAAAGAAATGTGCTTCGGCATGATGCAACACCCATGACACTTAGGTTTTGTTCATACACGACACGGACACCTGTCACTATACTGGTTTGAAATTAGGAAGAAGGAGCAAAACAGGAAGAGAAAAGAGAGTAACGCCCGAATTTGGTGAGAGAAAAGAAGAAAAAAAGTCTACCCCCAAATTCAGGGTGTTACAAACCTATCCCCCTTAAAAGAATCTCGCCCTCGAGATTCAGGGTTGGCTAGCAAAGAGCTCAGGGTATTTAGCCATCAGATCTTCTTCACGCTCCCAGGTTGCTTCTTCCTCTGAATGATGATTCCATCTGACTTTGCACATTCTGATGGTCTTCCTTCGGGTGACTCTGTCTACGGTCTCAAGGATTTGCGTTGGCTTCTCAACGTAGGTCAAGTCCTCCTGGACTTCAAGACCTTCAACTGGCAATTGCTCCTTTGGCACACGCAAGCACTTCTTTAATTGAGACACATGAAAGACATCATGCACAGCAGACAAATTTTCTGGTAGGCTGAGCTGATAGGCCACTTCTCCACGCCTTGCGAGAATCTAGTACGGACTGATGTAGCGGGGTGCTAGCTTGCCTTTGACTCCGAATCTTCTGACTCCTCTGATCGGTGACACTTTTAGATAGACAAAATCTCCGACTTCGAAACTCAGCTCTCTTCTTCTGGTATCTGCATAGCTTCGCTGCCTTGATTGCGCTATCTTCAGATTTTCTTGGACCATCTTGATGTTCTCTTCAGCTTGAAGCAAAATGTCTGGCCCGAACACTTGCTTTTCTCCAGGCTGATCCCATTGCAACGGAGTTCTGCAACTCCTCCCATAAAGCGCCTGAAATGGTGACATCTTCAAGCTAGCCTGGTAACTGTTGTTATAGGAGAACTCTGCATAAGGCAATTGCTTGTCCCATCTGGACTGATCTTGCAACGCACAGGCTCTCAACATGTCTTCAAGGATTTGATTGGTCCTTTCGGTCTGACCATCCGTCTGCGGATGATAAGCTAAACTGAAATTCAGATGTGTGCCCAAGGCTTCATGCAACTGCTGCCAGAAATGAGAGGTGAACTGCGTTCCTCTGTCTGACACTATCCTCTTTGGCACACCATGAAGACAAACAACCCGAGACATGTACAACTCTGCCAATACTGCACTGCTATAGTTGGTCTTGACAGGTATGAAGTGGGCTGACTTGGTTAAGCGGTCCACCACTACCCAAATGGAATCGTAGCCTGCTCGAGTGCGAGGCAATCTGACTATGAAATCCATACCGATTTCATCCCATTTCCACTGAGGAATTTGCAACGGTTGCAACAATCCAGCTGGTCTCTGGTGCTCCGCCTTGATCCGCCGACAACTATCACACATAGCCACATGCTCTACGATTTCCCTCTTCATTCCGTACCACCAGAATTTCTTCTTTAGATCCTGATACATCTTCTCACTACCAGGGTGAATTGAATAGGCTGTCTCATGAGCTTCCTTGAGGATCAACTCTCGAATAGATTGGACATTGGGAACACACAAGCGGTCTTTGAACCATATCACACCTTCTGCATCCTCCCGAAAATCTTTGCCTTTGCTATCTAGAATCAGTCGCCGGATCTCACTGATCTTCTCATCATTCTTCTGTGCTTCTTTGATTTCTCGCTCCAGGGTAGGTTCCAACTCAATTGTGACTCCTCGCGTGTTGTTCAGAAATCCAAGACTCAACCTGTCAAACTCTTTGGCCAACTCATAAGGCATTGGACGAGCGACCATCAGATTGACCTGACTCTTCCTGCTCAAAGCATCTGCCACCACGTTCGCTTTGCCTGGATGGTAATGAATCTCCAACTCATAGTCTTTGATCAACTCTAACCATCTTCTTTGCCTCATATTCAGCTCTGACTGAGTGAATATGTACTTTAGACTCTTGTGGTCTGTGTAAACATCACATTTCTGTCCATATAGATAGTGCCTCCATGTCTTCAATGCGTGAACCACTGCTACCAACTCTAGGTCATGAATTGGGTAATTCTGCTCATGAACCTTCAGCTACCGGGACGAGTAAGCCACAACTCTTCCCTCTTGCATCAACACGCATCCCAAACCGGTGTAACAGGCATCGCAATACACCGAGAAGGGCTTGTGCACATCAGGCAAGACTAAGACAGGCATTGTAGTCAACTTCTCTTTTAGCGCTTCCAAGGCCTCTTGACATTTCTGGGTCCACTTGAACTCAACCTTGTTGCCTAGCAACGCTGTCATTGGTTTCGCAATCCTCGAAAACCCTTCAATGAATCGCCAATAATATCCGGCCATTCCAATGAAGCTCTTGATTCCTCGAGCATCTGTTGGCGCTTTCCAGTTCAGAATGTCTGCCACTTTCTTCGGATCCACAGCCAATCCTTCTTTGTTGATTATGTGACCCAAGAACAAGACTTCACTGATCCAGAACTCGCACTTGCTCAACTTTGCATACAGCTGGTGTTCTCGCAATCTCTGCAATACCATCCTCAAATGGTCTGCATGCTCTTCTTCGCTTTGAGAATAAATCAGAATGTCATCAATGAATACCACCACAAACTTATCAAGATAGTCCATGAATACACTGTTCATCAAGTTCATAAAGAAGGCTGGTGCATTTGTTAGGCCGAAAGACATCACAGTGAACTCATACAACCCATACTTGGTAATGAATGTCGTCTTCGGAATATCTGAAGGTCGGATTCTGAGCTGATGATATCCTGACCTCAGATCTATCTTGGAGAATACGCTGGCTCCTCTCAACTGGTCAAACAGGTCTTCTATTCTGGGCAAGGGGTACTTGTTCTTGATTGTGACCTCATTCAGAGCTCGATAATCGATACACATCCTTTTGGTGCCATCTTTCTTCTCCACAAATAGGACGGGGGCGGCCCAAGGCGAGGTGCTTGGCTGGATGTAACCTTTCTCTGACAACTCATCGATCTGCTTCTTAAGCTCAACCAACTCTGGCCCAGATATTCTGTAAGCTCTCTTAAAGATAGGGGCGGTGCCAGGAAGAAGCTCTATGGAAAATTCAACTTTCCGCTCTGGTGGCATACCTGGCAGGTCCTTTGGAAACACATCTGGGAACTCGGACACAACCCTGATACTCTCAATTGGGTCTGCTTCCCTGCTATCGACAGCCATTTGATAACAACTTCCTTTCTTCGGCTCAGGCGGGACTAACTCCGTCACCACTTCCTCTCCAAGTGGGGACATCAACTTGATTGTCCTCTTATCACAACTGATAACTGTCTGATACTTATCTAGCCAATTCATCCCTAGGATGACATCTATTCCCTGAGTACCCATTACTATGAGATTAGCGGGAAACGCTATCCCCCTTATTTCCACACTTACATTCAAACAAATGCTATCGGCTCGAATTCTACCACCTGCTGAGTCAATTTGAATGGGGGTTGACATGGTAGTAATTGGATGATTATGTGCTTCTACCCATGATGCAGTAATGAAAGAATGCGTTGCTCCAGTATCAAATAACACTTCTACAATATGGGAGTCAACTGGGAACATACCTACTATCATGTCGGGGGTCTCCTGAACTGCTTCAGCCTCCAAGTGGTTCAGTCTCCCATGATTATAGCGTGGCTGAGAGCGGTTGACTGCTCCAAGCTGAGACACATTCTGCTTTGCTGGGGCATTGGGGCCTGACTGCTGCTGGGCTGCCTTCTTCGGACATTGCATCACCCAATGTCCTTGCTCTCCACAGTGGAAACATGCTCTGTTTTCGACCTGAGCTGGTGCTGCTTGATTATTCTGCTAGTTTGCTGGGGCAGGAAGACGAGGTGCTTGCTGATTCTGCCTCTGGAACTGACCTCCTCCTGACTGATTGTTCTGGCAGTTCTGATACTAGTGCTGAGGATACTGCCTTTGGAACTGCTGTTGCTGAGGTGGATGCTGGTTCTGCCTGAACTGCTGAGGTTGATTGCTTGAGAAACGAGGACGATTGCTGCTTCCAGGCTGGGGTCCACTGATCTTGCGCTTGCGATCCTCCATCTCTTTACGCTTCCTCTCTGTCATAATTGCTCTGTCAATCAGGTGCTGGAATGTCGGGAAGGTGTGATTCATCAGCTGATACTGCAGAGGGTCAACCAAGCCTCTCAGGAAACGATACTGTCGCTTGGCGTCGGTGTTGACATCTTCAGAAGCATAGCGAGACAACTACAGAAACCTGTCCCGGTACTCACTAAAAGACGATGACCCTTGCTTGAGGGCCAGGAACTCCTCCTTCTTCACTGTCATCAGACCTGCAGGCACATGGTACTGACGAAAGTTACCTCTAAACTCTTCCCAGGTGATAGTGTCGGGGTGGGCATGGGTGGCGAGATAAGACTCCCACCATGACTGGGCTGCTCCTCTCAACAGACGGGGACCATACAGGACTTTCTCCCTGTCATCGCACTGAGCGGTATGCAACTCTCGCTCCACAGTGTGCAGCCAGTCTTCAGCATCCATGGGGTCAGAGGAGTGAGCAAACATCGGAGGATGACCTCTCATGAATTCAGCACGCTTGTCCCTAGGCATCTGAGGCATCTGGGGCTGAGGTGGTGGCTGCTGCTGCTGCTGCTGAATAGCGGCCAGAGTCTGACCAATAGCTTGAATTGCCTGAGTCTGCATCAGAAACATCTGCTCGATGGACATCGGGGGCGGGGGCGGCAAGTGCTGTTGCTGGGGTACCTCATCCTGTTGAGCTGGCCGCTCCTACTGAGCACGTCTTCCTCCTCTGCGCCTGTTTTCTGACATCTGCAGAACACAACCACACATCAGAACTGATCTTGCAAATCTTGCAGCATAAGAAAAGAGTATAGAATTCTCCACAACGTTGAACAGATGAGCATCTTCACTGATCTCCAACATAGACCAACACAGCTTCTCAAATAAAGAGGAAAGTGGAATAAAAGGCTTCCCAACTAAATAGCTAACTCCATTAACATATAACAGGTAAACCAAAATGCAGGGGATACCCACATCCTGGTGACAGTCATTACAAAGATCCAAATCAAACATAGTTCATCATGACAAACATAAATGCACAGGATATAGCAAACTACCCTGTCTAACTAAGACTAACTAAGAGCGAGACTAACGCTAAGACCGTAGCTTTTATGTATATATTTCGTATTAATTACAAGATCCAACTCTGACGATCTATGGCTCTAAATTTATCTTGGTCTTGCAGTCGGGGTTGCCATAAGACTGGTGTCCACGCCGAGGTGAGCGATACGGGTGCTGAGTCCCGACGGGAGCGAGGGAACCATCATCCAGGTGACGACGCTCCGCGCGCTCAGCCCGCAGCTGGGCGATCTCAGCACGAGCCCTACTCAGCTCATCTAATGCATGGTCCAGCTCCGTGTTTAGCACGGCGGCTAGGTTGACTGTGCTGCTCAACCTAGGATTGTCCTCACCAACAGGTGAGACAATCATGCCTCCTGTGCTGCCAGATGGACGGCGGGGGTAATACTTTAGGTTGAGACCATCAGCTACCCCACCGAGCACTGAACAGTAGTGCGAAAGCGCACGCCGTGCAGCATCTTGCATGGCCGCCTCGGCTGAGTCCCGCTCAGAGATGGAATAGTGCTCCGAGCAGACCTCAGCACCCAGAGACTGTTCTCTAAGCGGCGCACCAAGCAGGTCGCCTCCCAGCGGTCCGGGTAGACCCCGCGACTATGCTGGTAGACCACACAGCGATACTCGATGGACCAAGTACGCCGGTCAAGTGCCCGACGTAGCAGGGTGTCGAGCGCATCGTGGAAGTGACACCCGCGGGCAGCGTCGCGAGTGATGGGTTGAGCAACCCATCCTTCCGGCTCCTGGTCAGAAGAAAAGTCGGTGTCGTGGCTCAAGCTATCGTCGCCACCTCTGTCGTCTGGGTCTCCTCCAGCAGCTACTCCAGGGGCTGGGGTGTCCAGTGGTGGTGCAGGGGGCGCCTCCAGGGGAAGCACAAGGGAGCAACTCCTCACATACTCTATTTCCTGTTGGAGCGAGAAAGAAGAGACCTACTGCTCCTGCTCCTGTCGTCGATGCTCTTGCTCCTCATGCAGGCGGTGGTGCAGCCTCTCCAAGTGACTGGACTGACCGGCCACGGGATGGCGAAGCGGACGCTCCATGAGACGAGAGGGTAAGAAGGGGATGACAGACTTCCGTGCGGTGTGTCTAAGACGAGCCATCTACAAAAGACACCGTAAGCAAAAGAGTGAGAACAGAACTAGTATGACCAGCAAATAATGAACCATAAATAAATGAAGGATTAGAATAAACACAATTTTCAGCAAGGTATAATATATAGTAGAACATAGTTTTGGTCGATATGACCAACTTTTGAAGGGATACCAAAGTCAAGGCAAGGACAGAGGTCTATAGTCCTTAGAACGACCATTCTACTCTAGGTTAGCGGTCCTACAGTCAGCACGGCTTTGATACCACCTATGTCACACCCGGTTTTAGAAGGTAAACCGAATGCGAACCATGTACGTGCCAGGATCAGCAATTCACGTACACAGCAGTTACATAACATGGACATCATCACACAGTGCTCAAATAGTATTAAAAAGGGAAATAATAGTCGATTACATCATATGTCTGAGACATCCACATAGTCTTTACAATAAATCAAAGTGCGGAAAAGAAACGTAGATAAACGCGGCCTTCACAGGCAGCCGACTGGGGGTTGCCGCTAACCCACACCTAGAACTCGTCGTAGTCTTGGAACTCCTGGAAGTCTCCTTCCACGGCTTCATCTTCTCCTGAGCAGTGGTTGCAATGCGAACAACCTGGGGGGTTTGGTGTGTAGAGCAAGGGTGAGTACACATCAACATACTCAGCAAGTATCCTGTTTGGCTGTAGTGGACTAGCTTTATGTGGGGGTAAGTCAAGCAGTTGCTTTTAGTTGGTCAGATTTGTTATTACTAGTAGAGAAAGCCAAGTTTTAGAGTTAACCCACGTTATTAACCCAAACGTACTCTTTCCAAATGGAAAGAATACCACTAATCACTACCATAGTCAATACCAGAAACCATCGATCTCATTGCCACCTACAAATCCGAACATCTCTGATCAAGTACCACTAATCACTGGAGCTCCCTTGGCCACTCATAACCGTGAGCACGGCTGATATATCAGTTTCATAACACTCTGCAGAGGTTGCGCACTTTACCCATGAGCCGTGATCCTCTTTTTGCCTCGGGTTGTACGGACCCTTGAACACTCCTAAGGTGAGTAGGCAGGGTCTCACTACGTAGCCTTTACAAAGATTCCTGGGGCTGTAGCCGCCCGTTAGGTTTCCTAAATGTACCGCACTCCTCCCCAAGGGACAAATCAACCTTGGCAGAGCGAGCCGCATACACCGAGCCCCATTGACGGCACGACAGGTAAGCGAACTACACCCCGGTTCCTCTAATTATTCAGCTAAGGGCGTCCCACTCCACCCTCATGGTTGCACTATTTTCCCAGGCGGTCATCCAACGAACAAGTCCTTACGGAGAGGCACTCGAGAAACCGCTCGAGTCCCCTTAAATGCCACAAGTATGATATCATAAATAAGGGGGAAAACACCGTATCATAGATAATTCTCATCATGTTCATTGATTAGAGTTGAGCAATAGCATAAGACTAAGCAATAATAATCCAACCCAAATAGGTAAACAAGGACATGAATAACGAAAGCTAGTAAATCCTTAGGTATTAATGTGTAATGCGGGAGGTGAATTAAAGTATGTATAGGACAGAGATAGGTCAAGGGACACTTGCCTCCACCAACCGACTGCTGCTCAGGGGCTTCTCCTGCGAGTTCTTTGGGTTCTCCGACCGGATCGTTCTCTATGCGAGCGCAAACATACATACATCCACATATTTAATACAAAAGAACAGTACACCATACAATAGAATGCTGTAAGTAAACAGACGTTCCACGCGGACTCGCAATTACGGTTAAGAGAGAAAGAGGAAAAGACAGTCGAGAAACGACCACGTTACCTTATTATGAATTAAATCACTCACGCAATTGAAAGGCATTAATGTAGACACTACGTTTAGCATAAAGTAAAGTCATGTTTCATGTTTAATCATTATAAGAAGATGAAGATAAATTAAAAGGATTGTCGCGCGGCGAGACGCGCGACATAGCACTTTAAATTGAATTAAGGAAATCAATGACTCGTCGCGCGACCGAGCGCACAACGAGACACTTTGCATTATTTATAAAGAGACGTTAAGCTTCGCGCGATGAAACGCACGACGGTATACGTCAACTGGACTGAGTCTAAAGTGGAACATCACGTGAATACACGCGCGACGTTACACATTAAACAACCTGAAATTAAAATAGATCATCGCGCGACGAAGCGCGCGACACAACACTTTAATGAATATAAACTAAAAGAATCGTCGCGCGACGAAGCGCGCGACGCAGCACATTAATAAACACAAATTTAAATTGAATTGTCGCGCAACGAAGCGCACGACGCAACACGCTAACTAACGGAGTTTGAAATCAACTACAAACCAGAAATAATCACCGCGCGCGTGGGTTTGCGCACGCGGGAACGCGTTAGGGGGTAAACGAGGCCACGCGAGTCACGCCAGGGGCTGGGACGCCGCGTGCAGGGGGCAGAGGCTGCGCGCAGGGGGCTGCGCACCGGGGGCAGGGGCCGCGCCGGGGGCCGAACGTCGCGCTAGGGCCAGGCCGCGCCGGGGGCAAGGGCGGGCGGACCACGCCGGGGCCGGGGGCGCCGCCGCGGGGAGGGGGCATCGGCGGGCGCCGCCGCGGGGCCAAGGCGGAGGGGGCACCGCCGCGCACGGGGCCGGGGCAGGGGGGGCGAGCGCCGCCGCGAGGGAGACCGGGGCGGGCGCCGCCGCGCCGGGCGAGGGGCAGGGGGCGGGCGCCGCCGTGGGCAGGGGCACGCGCGTAGGGGAGAGAGAGAGGGGGGCGCAGGGAAGAGAGGGAGAGAGAGGAGAAGGGAAGGGGAGGGGAGCTCACCTCGGGGTTCAAATTCCAGTGATCGCCGTCTCCAATCCCTAGGGCACCACGGGGAGAGAGAGGTGGAAGAGGGAGAGGGAGGTTGCTGCGTGGGAAATCCAAATGAGAGAGAGATGAGAGGAGGGGGCGCATGGGGGAGTGTGGGCGCCAGGGGCGCGCAGGGCCGGGCCGGGCTAGACCGGGCCGGGCTGGGCTGGGTTGGGTTGGGGCCAAGCCACTTCGCGGGTCGAAACCCACGACACGCACGACCATCAAACAAACTCCAATCGCGAACCGAAAACCAAGACGGAACGAGACGAACACGCAACATCAGACAAAGAAATGTGCTTCGGCATGATGCAACACCCATGACACTTAGGTTTTGTTCATACACGACACGGACACCTGTCACTATACTGGTTTGAAATTAGGAAGAAGGAGCAAAACAGGAAGAGAAAAGAGAGTAACGCCCGAATTTGGTGAGAGAAAAGAAGAAAAAAAGTCTACCCCCAAATTCAGGGCGTTACAACTGCCTCAGCTAAGTCCCGCTCAGAGATGGAATAGTGCTCTGAGCAGATCTCCGCACCCCGGAGACTGTTCTCCGGATGGCGCACCAAGAAGGTCGCCTCCCAACGGTCCGGGTAAACCCCGTGACTGTGCTAGAAGACCACAAAGCAATACTCGATGGACCAAGTATGCCGGTCGAGTGCCTGGCGTAGCAGGGTGTTGAGCGCGTCGTGGAAGTGACACCCGCGAGCGGCGTCACGATTGATGGGTCGAGCGACCCATCCTTCTGGCTCCTGGTCGGCTGAAAGATCAATGTTGAAGCTCGAGCTGTTGTCGCCGCCTCCGCCGTTTAGGTCTCCTCCAACAGCTGATCCAACGGCTGGGGTGCTCAGTGGTGGTGCAGGGGCACCTCCAGCAGGAGCACAGGGGAGCAGCTCCTCACAGACTCTATCTCCTGCTAAAGCAAGAAAGAAGAGCCCTGCTGCTCCAGCTCCTGTCATCGACGCTCCTGCTCCTCATGCAGGCGGTGGTGCAACCTCTCCAAGTAGCTAGACTGATTAGTCACTGGACGGCGAAGCGGACGCTCAGCTAGACGAGAGGGCAAGAAGGGATGACTGACTTCCATGCAGTGTGTCTAAGACGAGCCATCTACAAAAGACATCGTAAGCATAGGAGTGAGAACTGAACTAATATGACCAGCAAGTAAACCATAAATAAATGAGGAATTAGAATAAACAAAAAGATTTTTAGCAAGGTATAATATATAGTAGAACATAGGTTTGGTCGATATGACCAACTTTTGAAGGGGTACCAAAGTCAAGGTGAGAATAGGGGTCTATAATCCTTAGAACGACCATTCTACTCTAGGTTAGCGGTCCTACAGTCAGCGCAGCTCTGATACCACCTAAGTCACACCCGGTTTTAGAAGGCAAACCGAATGCGAACCATGTACGTGCCAGGATCAGCAATTCACGTACACAGCAGTTACATAATTGGACATCATCACACAGTGCTCAAATAATAACATAAAAGGGGAATAATAGTCGATTACATCATAATGTCTGAGACATCCACATAGTCTTTAACAATAATCAAAGTGCGAAAAAGAAACGTAGATACACGCGGCCTTCACAGGCAGCCGACTGGGGGTTGCCGCTAACCCACGCCTAAAACTCGTCGTAATCTTGGAACTCCTGGAAGTCTTCCTCCACGGCTTCATCTTCTCCTGAGCAGTGGTTGAAAAGTGGACAACCTAGGGAAGGGGGGTTTGGTGTGTAGAGCAAGGGTGAGTACACATCAACATACTCAGCAAATGTCTTGTTTGGCTGTAGTGGACTAGCTTTATGTGGGGGGTAAGTCAAGCAGTTGCTTTTAGTTGGTCAGATTATTATTACTAGTAGAGAGCAAGGTTTTAGCATTAACCCAAGTTATTAACCCAAATGTACCCCTTTCCAAACGGAAAGAATACCACTTACCATTACCATAGTCAATACCAAAACCATCATTCTCATCACCACCTGTAATCCAAACATCTTTGATTAAGTATCTCTAATCCATGGAGCTCCCTTGGCCGCTCATAACCGCGAGCATGGCTGATATATCAGTTTTCATAACACTCTGCAGAGGTTGCGCACTTTACCCACAAGTCGTGATTCCCTTTCTGCCCGGAGATCATGACTCTCCATTGATCATTACCAAGGTGATCCAGCAGGGTATCACTACGTAGCCTTTACAAAGATTCCCCGGGGCTGTAGCTGCCCGTTAGGTTTCCTAAATGCACCGCACTCCTCCCCAAGGGGTGAACCAACCTTGGCCGAGCGAGCCGCATACACCGAGCCCCATTAACGGCACAACAGCAAAGAGAACTACCCCCCGGTTCCTCTAATTATTCAGCAAAGGGCATCCCATTTCACCCTCATGGTTGCACTATTTTCCCGGGCGGTCATCCAACGAACAGGTCCTTACGGAGATGCACTCGAGAAACCGTTCGAGTCCCCTTAAATTCTACAAGTATATCATCATAATAAAGAAGGGAAACAGCTTATCATAGATAAATCTCATCATGTTCATTGATTAATGTGAAGCACTAGCATGTAGCTAAACCAAAATAATCCAACCCAAATAGGTAAGCAAGGACATGGATAACAAAAGCTAGTCATTACGTATAAATTGTGTAAATGTGGAAAGTGAATTAAGAAATGTATAGGACTTAAGTGGGTCAAGGGACACTTGCCTCCACCAACCAGCTGCTGCTCAGGGGCTTCTCCTACGAGTTCTTTGGACTCCTCAACCAGACCGTTCTCTATGCGAGCGCAAATATACATCCATCTCTTCGAATTAGGAAATAAACAGTACACCATACAAGAGAGTAGATAAATTGAATGTGCATATGACATGGACATATGATTTGCATTCGCAATTGCTAGAAAGAAACGAAAGAAGGGGCTCGCAGTGGCTAAAGCTATAGCCCAAATGTATTACGTGTAGGTGTGCAATTAATCAATACCTCGTCTAGCTTTGCTTAGTCATTCTAACCGGTATTAATCACATGCACTAATAGAGTTACCATTATTTCCAATTGGTCGACGTTAAACCAAGTCGTTGATTAACTATGTGAGATAATTAACGTGATCAATTTTAAGTAGAGGGAAACTACATACAATAAACGACATGTTCCCTGCGCATAAAATACACGGGGGGGTAGACGGGCACGTCACACGTGGCCGAGCACTATGCGTCACGTCGGGAGCACGGTGAACCGCGCCAAGTCACCGTGCGCACCCCACGAGCACTAGCGCGCGCGAGGCCGCACCGCGAACGAGCCACGCTAGGGCCGAGCCACGCGCACGCCGCGCTGCGCTGCGCGCCGCGAGCAGGCATCGGGGCCACGTCGGGCTGCGCGCCACGAGCATGGGTGGGACAGCCGGGGCCGCTGCGCCACGCCGAGCGAGCGAGCCGGGGCTACCACGCGCTGAGGCTGGGGCGAGGGCGCGTGAGCCAGAACGGCGGCCGGAGCGGGGCGGGGTCGCGCTGGGCACGCCATGGCCGTGGGCGCAGGGAGTCGAGCCACCTTGGCCTCGCGTCGGGCCGCGCCGGGACGGGGGCAGGGGGCGCGCGCCATGGCTAGGTGGGCGCGCTGGGGTGGCTGCGCCGGGCAGGGACACGCGCGCCGTGACGGGCTGGGGCGCCATGGCTGCGCGAGCGCGAGCACGAGGGAGGGAGCCACGCCGGGCTAAGGAAGGAGAAGGGGGGCGGGGGAGAGGAGGGAGAGGGCTCACCGCGGGCGAGGTCGAAGCGGCGGGCGGCGGTTCGACTCTGGGCGGCGACAATCGAGCCGGGTGGGGGAAGAGAAAGGAGAGAATGTGCGTGGGGGTGTAGAGGAGAGAGCAAAGGTTTTTTGGGGAGGGGGCCGACTGGCGGGTGGGCCCCACCAGGGCGCAGCGGCGGCGGCGGTTCCAACCGCCCGCGCTGGGCGTGGCGTGCGCGGGGCACGGCTGGGCCGTGAGGCCAATTGGGCCGTGAGGGGGGGCGGGGCAAGCCACGCCAGGGGGCCGCAGGGAGCTGGCTGGGTCGCGCCTGGGAGCCGGCCCAAGATGGGGGTTTCTATTTTCCCTTTTTTCCATTTTTCCTATTTAGCTCTCAACTCCATTCCAAGAATGCTTTTCACAAACCACTCAACCACAAGCAAGAAAATCATGATTCGGCATGATGCAACAACCATGGAAAATATTTCTAGGGTTTACTCACATAAGATCTTGAGCTAAATCTCGCTAGAATCTTTGAAAAAGAACAAGGCATAGTGAGGAGAAAAAGAAAGAGGAAAGGTAACGCCCGAATTTGGTGAGTGATGGAGAAATAAAAATTTAACTCTCAAATTTAGGGCATTACAGAAAGGTATGAGCCACTAGAGCATACTGGAGTGGCCCATTAAGTCCCTCAATGAAGTGCTCCTGCTTCCTCTCATCTTCAGCCACTTCATCCGGTGCATATCTGGATAGCTGAATGAACCAGTTGCGGCACTCGTTGACTGACATGCTCCCCTACTTCAGCGACAGAAACTCTTTCTTCTTTATCTTCATCAGTCCAGTAGGTATGTGATAGTTCCTGAACTGAGTAGCAAATTCCGCCCATGTGATAGTATCAGCAGCATCGTGGGCAGTGGTGTAGTAATCTCACCAATCAGCAGCAGGACCAGTAAGACGACCAGAAGCATAGAGAACCTTCTCCTGGTCAGAGCATTGTGCAATAATCAACATCTTCTCCACTAACTTCAGCCAATCATCAGCGTGCAGAGGATCTGGAGAGCTGGAGAATGTCGGTGTCTTATGGCTCATGAACTCCCGGTGCTTGTCCCGGGGTGGAACTGGTGGTGGTGGTGGCAGTGGTGCTTGCTGCTGTTGCACCCTTCGCTCTTGGCGCATCTCCTCCCTCTCTTGGCACATATCCTGACGCTCATGTCTCATCTGCACATGCATATCTGCCATAGTATCAGCCATATGTTGCACCATCTGCATCTGGGCTGCAACTATTGGATCAGTTCTGGCTGGTGGAGGATTCGGAGGATTCATCTCAGCTTGTTGTTGTTGTTGTTGTCTAAGTACCCTCTGGTTGAATGGGTTGGCAGGTAGATCAATTCTGCCTCCCTTCCTGGTATTGACCATCTGAGTTAGAAACATATGGTAAGAAACGAAGAATTGTAGACAAGGCAAGTAATTATGAGACATGTTACTTTGGGGGTTTTATTAGCTAAGTAGATTATTGTGTCACCTACTAAAGCTATATACATTACCTTATGGTGGTACATACTAAGATGCCCAACTATAATGTTTCAATCAATCAAAGAAGCAAATCAGGCGTTTATCATCAGAACAATCAACCAACATGTTTAAATAGAGAAAATAGTTTAAATTTTGTTTTAGGTCTCCTACCTCTTAAAAAGGTCATAAATGTAGGATTCCAAGGTGTGAAATCCATCTTGTCTTAGAGTAGAAAAGATAAGAGTAATCAGAGTAGAACAGCAAAAGGTGTGACAGGATCAAGATAAGTATAGAAAGAATCAGAGTAAGGTAAGTAGATAAGGGTTTTGTCTATTTCTATCTAGGTTTCGTCCTGTAGTCAACATTTCCTCTGATACCACTTCTGTCACACCCGGGTTTAAGGGATAAAGCCGGTGCGTCTCATATATGCGCCAAAGAAGACAACACATATAATAACAGAGTGTATAGAGATAAATGTCACAATATCATAAAAGTATTTATTACATAGCGGAAGTCTTACAAAATAAAAGATAAATATATAGCGAACTAATGTCCATCCTTGGTGCCGTAAAGTCGACTGGGAGACACCACCTAGATCAAGTCGAACTCCTCGTTGTGCGCCTACTCCTGGGCCACCTGTTCTTCTCCTGTGGGGGGGTTATATATCACAAGTGTGATCTCACAAAAGATCATAGCTCAACAATTCGTGAGGAATGATGTGCATGAACTCACCAAAGGTGGGAGATCATGTGATGTGTAAGGCTGATCAATAATAGGGGTTAAAGCTGAGAATTGCTTTTAATAAGTTGGTCAAATTTTATTAGCAGTTACTAAATGTAAGTAAATACCAAACCACAATAAGAATAGAACAAAATTAATAAATAATCCCATGCAATGCAAATGACAAATTGAATTTAGTTTCATAATTTAATCATGCGAGAGTCCTAGGCTGCTCATGACCGCGAGCGCGGCTAGTATACCAGTTTTACACTCTGCAGAGGTTGTACCCTGTACCCACAAGTCATGTTACCCATCTCCCATGGGGTTGTACGGGCCCCATACACCTCTACCAAGGAAGTGAGGCAGGGTAACACTACGAGGCCTTTACCTAGTTCTACTAGCTTCAGAAAACACGCTACAATTTCAAGGAAGAGCAATGCCGGAATCCCCCGTCTGACCGCCATCGCAGCAAAATCTACCCGAGAACCTCCCTACATGCCTACTCCCCTACTGCCCTTGTCCCTATCGGGTAAGGTAGTCCTCCATTAGCTTTCCTAGTTAGTCAGC
This sequence comes from Zea luxurians, assembly GCA_029449295.1. Taxonomy (NCBI): domain Eukaryota; kingdom Viridiplantae; phylum Streptophyta; class Magnoliopsida; order Poales; family Poaceae; genus Zea; species Zea luxurians. The sequence continues at coordinate 8,033,480 of JAOPSE010000079.1, read as the reverse complement.
CAAGAGCGTCCCATTCCACCCTTGTGGTGGCACGTGTTTCTCAAGTTAAGCTCCATGTTCCAATTAAAAATAATGATCTTGACATGAACATAAATAAAATAACAGAATAATTGGAACATGGACAAAATGTAATATTAAACCCAAAACCATATAGAGCAATAGCAAAACTATCCAAATGATTCAGGGATGAACAAGGTAAAAGGATAACTAGTCTAGGGTGACCTATTGGGTCCCATCAAAAATAAACCTATGCATGAATAAGTGATAATAAAGAATATTATTGGGTAATAAAGTGGTCAAGGGCACAACTTGCCTTCAATGAGCTCCTGCTCAGCAACTTCTACATGTTGAACACCTGACTCCTCAGCCACTGGCTCTTCTACTCGCCACAATACAAACAAGCATAGTTCAAAAGATAAATTAACATCACACCAAACATGTATACTAAATACATATTAATAATCAACACATTAAAATAAGATCATAGGAAAAAGAATCATTAATTTTGGAGTTATGGATTTTAAGTTATGAATTTCTAAAGGTTTTATGTATTTAATACAAGTTTAATTACGAGATAAATTAATACAGTTTTCATGTCAAAATAGAGACACTATGTGATAAACAATATTATTATAAAATTAAAGGAACTGGAATGGATAAATTTGGACTAAGTATGAATTTTCTATGAATTAAACAAGTTCTATTAATTATTTTTTGCATTAAGAATTCATTTCTATATTTATTTATCTAATTTATCTAATTCTCTGGACTGCGTGTATAATAAACAGAAACGTAGGGGCTCTGGCGTAAAAATCCCTAAGACTCAAATCTATCCCGCAGTGGACTGCGGGTTGTTTTCCCCAAAACACAGGGGCTTACTTGTTAAATCGACCGGTCGAAGCGTTATTCACAACCTCAGCAGTCCGATCAAGTGTCTACGTTCCAGATTAAATCACGTTATAAACGATGTGGTACGCGTCTCACGCCCTTAGATCAGAATCCAACGGTCAGAGTTCTATCTAGCGTTGATGGCACCGCAGCCATCCGATCGTCGATCGACGAGCAGGATATGCCCTACCGAAACGATTTGCGTGGGCTGATCTGAGTCGTCGTTTATGGGACCGACGATCCACGTTCTAATCCCCAAATCCGAGCGCGCCCATGCGCCGGAGCTCGGCTCCCGTGGCAAATAGCTCATCGGCGAGCACACAATCCGGCTAGCCACTACCCCCAAGCCCAAAATTAAACATCGCTAAACATTGAGAAGGGCATGGCGAGTAGGATGAATCTGGGTTTTACCGTGGTTGAGTGCTGGGGAGATGTTGGCCACGGCGCAGAGCGGTTTGGCGGTGGTGATGGGTTCCGGCGAGGAATTCACCGCGAACCGCGAGTACTTTTAACCCCAATAGTGCCAAGGAGACTTCCGCCGCACCCTGAAGAAGCTTCTCCACTGACGCAATTGGCCCGAGTGCCTTTGGTTTTCGCGTTCCACAGCGGCGGCGGGTTTCACCCAGGCGGTGTGCGGCGACGTAGTCGTGGTGGCGAGCAGTTGAGGAAAATACAGAGGGGATAAGGTAGGAGGGACGCGGCGCGAAAGCCTTATACCTAGGTCGAGGCTCTGGAATCGGGGCGAGGTTGGTTCAGTGCGCGCCGATCCGATTTTCCCGGCGAAGCTCCGCGGATCATGCACGAGGTGGGCGATGACATGCAGGCCCCAGGTGGAAGCAACGTCGAGAGATGTGCTGGGTCGCTCGGGACTACCAAGTGGGGTCCGTGTGTCGGCACCACGCGGTGGTAGTGAGTCGCACCTGCGAGTTAATGATAGGGCGGTCCCGCGCGACAGAGACTCCAGCGATGTGGCGTTTATGCAAGTTGGCCGACGCTGATGAGGTGGTTCCCGCGAGTCAGCCCGTGTGCGCGCGCGAGAGCCCGGGCTAGGTAGGCCGCGCAGTGGGAGGGAGTATTGGGCCATAGAATGGAGCCTGCTAGTGTGTGCGATTTTTTATTTCCCTTTTTTATTTTATTTTCTGTTTTCTTTTATTCTTAATTCTTTTGAATCCAAAATTTTGCATTCAAACTTGGTTGCGAATTTAAACTCATTTTAATTGTGTAATTTTGTGAAGCTATCATGGCAGGATTTTATGTATCCCATATTTTGTTTTATTTTGTATAGTAGCTTTCCTTCTCTTCAATTTCTAGAATTGAAAATTAGGTCTCAATTCACATTTGGATACCAATGTCTTTCTATAATTATTATTTTTGTTGTTATTAAATGCACACACAACCAAAACCTCAGCATGATGCACATATTATTTTAGGTGTCATTAGTTAATTAATGACTTTTGAGGTGATTGGTCACATGTTATAAATAGAGGCAAAAACATGTATGTAAATCAACTATGTTTTCATTTTACATTTTTGGGTATTACACCGGAGCACCCCCTCCATCGTTCTCTCACCTCCAGTCCCGTTCTCGCAGCCGGAGTCTAGATTGTTCGATCTCCGGAGTTCTTTGTGGTCTTCACCTCGGCCTGTCCGGGCGAATGTAACGCCTGAGTCTTCGCACGCGTGTTGTCCCTATGCACTTCACAGTCTAGCTTCAATCTTTAGGCCTTCATGGTCTTCAGTCTTGAATTCTCTGGCGTGGGCCTCCCGAGCGAGGGGGACATCACGCCTTCGCCCCAAAACCCCCCTTCCTAGTCGCTTACCTCCCTGGCCCGCCTGTCAGCACTTGCCCGCACGTCCGCTCTCGCGCTCACGTTTAGATCTAATCCTACTCATTAATTTGTGATCGGGCGACCGAGACCACATGATACCCATTCGTTTGGAAAACTTGTTAAAAGCCCCCCTTGACTTTTTGGAAATCAACCCGTCGTCCCTGTGTTTTGCGTGCAGACCCCTGGGATCTTGCAGAAAGAACCCTGGACTTTAATTTTATCACAGAAATAGGCCTAATTTTGTATTTTGAATTCCAAAACTTTTTAATTTCATATCATTTGCATATGAACTCCAAATTTGGTGGTTCAAATTGCAAAATGTTCATAATATTATTCTCAACCTGATTAAATTATTATATTTCACTATCTGCATGTATTAATTTTATGTCTAGACTATAGGTGCATTTAAAGTGATGGTTTATTATTTAAAGGGAAATGAAAAGGAAAACACTAATGACAAATAAGTGATTAAATTCGTGAAGTTAATATCATGTAATGTATGAACCCATCCCTAGTATAATTTTAATAATTCATTAAGATAAATGAAGTTAAGTTATGTGACCCTCGAGATAGGCAGTACTTAGAGAACCACAAAACCCTAGGTGTAATTGTCCACCTTAGAACGTAGATTTCACTCTTGCGTTTATACTTTTCTTTTGAACCTGTGTTCACTTGATTGTGTATGTTTGGTGTACTGTTTCTTTGTCATTTTCTAAATGTTTTGAATGAATGATTGCTTTGCGTAGACAATGAGCAGTCCGAGGTTTTAGAGTGTGTTGCAGGAGACTTCCCTGAGCAACAACATAGTGAAGGCAAGTGTCCTCTGACCCATTATGTCCTACTTACTTATTAATTCACTATCCCGCATTACTTAATTGAAACCTAAGGATTGACTAGCTTTGTACTTACCTTGTCCTTGATTACCTTTTGGGTTATTATGGTTAGCTTCATGCTATTGCTTTAATTTAAATCAATGAACATGGTGAGAATATTTATGATACAATGATGTTATCTTGATTATGATGATGAACTTGTGATACTTTAGGAGGCTTGGGCTGTTTCTTGAGTACCTCTCTGTAAGGACCTATTCGTTGAGAGACCACCCGGGATAACAGTACAACCATGAGGGTGGAATGGGATGCCCTTAGCTGATTAATTAGATGAACTTGGGGGTGTAGTTGGCTTTGCCAGAGGGCCATCAATGGGGGTCGGGGCATAGTGCTTGCTCTGCTAAGGGTGGGTGTCGAGGTTCATTCGATTTGGTTTTGTTAGTCACCCACCTTAGGGAGGAGTATTGTGTTTGTACGACTGGTGAAACCTAACAAGCAACTGCACATCAGGGAAATCTTTGTAAAGGCTACGTAGTGAAACCTTGCCTACTCACCTTGGTAGTGTTTGAGGGTTTGATCGACCCGAGGCAAACTGTGGTAGAACCGCCCAAATTATTCCAGCATAAGTGCCTAAGTCATGCCTCAGGGGCCGTAACACACTTAAATCGGAATAACCCGTCAGTCCCTCAGATCTAATCTGATAAAGCAACTTAACCAGGATCAAATACCACAAACTCACTCGAAGGTGAGTCACAGCAGAAATACAAATAAACAGAAAAACCTCAATTTAAAGTACTAGAGTTATTACATAAATAGAAGTTTTTCAAGTAGCTGATATAAGTTCACAAAATAAACTGCAGCGGATAATCGGTATCGTCGAAAGCGAGGAATAGGGCAAGGCCTAGCCCACTACTCCTCTTGCTCCTCTCCTGCCGGAGCAGCATCCCACTTGACCATCCAACCCGGTGGCAGGGTGGTAGGCCAAGTCACACCATTAACCATGTCCTGAAGCGTACCTGCAAAAATTTTGCCACAAGCAAGGCTGAGTATACTAGTACTCAGCTAGACTTATCCGGTGTGAGGAATCTACTCCTCTACCTCTAGACCATGCAGCTGTTTGGCTGAGGGGTTTGGTTTGCCAAAAGCACTAGCTATATCTAAGGTCAACTTTTAGCTTTTCCATTTCTAGTATCATTATTTTAGCTAAGTTTGCTCTTTCTAAGCATACAGGGTAACAATCATTTAATACAATCAATAAGTTATCTCATGTAAAACCTCATTTCACTTCTTACTCAATGTAGTACAAGGGGTCAAGCAGTCTCATTAGCTGCGAGAAGCAGACGATTCGAATTGAGTTTTTAAACCTTGCAAGGTAAACCTAAACACACGACATGTAGGGGCACTCCGTCCCCACACACGTCAACCGTCCCCATCGATTTGCCGTTCGTGGCCAGGCCTCACTGCCTTGGCATACAATGCTCCACTGACCCCGGCCGCTGCCGTGCAGTGACCGCACTTGTACCCACCATAGCTAGCATGGGAGACCCAGTCTCAGGTCGCGTGAGGAGTAAAGTCCGCGCCCGGCTTCACTCATGTACTAGGTTTACTGGTTACCATATTTCCTGACATGTGCTTAGTACATTCAAACGCTTGACTCAGGTATCAACACATTAATATATATATATATATATATATATATATATATATATATATATATATATATATATATATATATATATATCACTTGGTTATGCATAAACCTGGGGCTTGACTTCAAATGCTGGGGCTACGGGGAGATCTTCAATGGCAGTCTCAGGAGCTTGCTCCTGGTCTTCCTCGTGGACAACTCCTTGCTCAGGGATGAGCACGTACTCTCTGTTAGCGAGATTGCAATCTAATGAATGCAATAAGTAAGATATATATATGGCATGATATGCAATTTAGCACCAAAATTGTACGGTGAAAGATTAATTAAAAGGAAAAAGGGCTAAGTCTTGTCATTAGAGACTTTGAGGTGCTAAGTCTTGTCATTAGAGACTTTGAGCTGTATTTCAGGAAGTTTGGGTCAAGTTGATTACTGAATGATTAACCCATCTTTAGTGTTCTACTGATTTTCCTCTTTATATTTTATGGATATTTTAACAATATTCTTAGCTGCAAATTGGGGTGACAGTTATTAATCCTTTTTTGTCCATCTTTTCTTTCTATTTCTTTTATGCCTTTAAGGTGGGTTTGAACTACAAGATAGCTTAATAAATTTCCAAAATTCTGCAAAAATTTTAGTGGCTTCTCACTAGTGTATAATTCTCTGTCTCAAAAGTTGGGGCTTAAAAAGTGAGGGGTTCCCTCTGTACAGAATTATCAAGTGTTAGGGCAAAGGGGTGTTTTGAACTACAACTTTCTTTTAACAGGGGGTTATTCTCTAAGACTTATTTTTGCTGGCATTTAGATGACATGACTTTATGCAAATTTTCAGCCAATAATACTTATTAGTTATTTTACTATGATTTTCTAAAGTTTCTAGACAAAGGGGTGCTTTCTACTACCACTATACTTGAAAAATATCAAACAACAGATTTATAAATTTTCCTATCTTCTTCTTTGCGCAAGAGCAATCATTCTAGAATTTGGTAACTTTTTGCTTAAGGGAAGGGTGGTAGGAATTTCTTGAATTAATTGGCTTTTTTCATGAAGTAGGGGCAATTGGTATTATTTTGTAGTTTTGAATAGGTTTTGCATTTTTCTCTGGTGGCCTACTTCATTAATAATGTGGTAAAAATTTATTTGCCCATTGTTGCACACTTTTTTGCTTACTTATGATTTAATTGGAATATGGCTAAATACCAAGTTTTATTTGCTCAACCCACTTGAGATGATGGGCTGGGGTGTTTATCATTTTTGTAGTGGTGTTCTAGTAGTCAGGAGTCTACCAAATTTTTCTTACCAATTTTGAAACGGTCCTTATATTTTTAATAATGGCTTTTCTGGTTTTATTAGTGCTCCACCTTGAAATTGTTCTGGACTAGGGTTCTTTATATGTTTCCTAAGTTCTTCAGTATTAAAATGGATTAGGAAAAATATAAACATCCTCTGTTCATTAATTTTTATTTCCTTTCCTAATTTCCTAAGTTTTGGGCAGATATAGCCTTTAATAGATAACCTTGTTTTAATGTTTTATGTTGGGGTGCTTAATATTTTTAAACAGTGTCTAAGTGAGGTTTGAGATTCTATAAATTTTCTTAAGTTCAGCACAGAAGCATAACTAATTTTCTTCATTTTAATAAGGTTTGGGTAGTTTCCTTAATTAATTCCAAACTCTAAAATTTAGAACAGAAAGCACAAGGTTTAGTATTTTTATTTGGTAGTTCCTAATATTCTGAATCTAGTAAAATTGATTTGACCAAATTTGGTTGAACATTTTTCAAGATACAAATTCCCTAATTTCCCTGCTTAATTTAAAAAGAATAAACAGAAATTGTTTAAAGGAAAAAAGTTTTGCATCAGGGTCCCTGGCGAAAGGTTTTAAGTGTAATACAGACAGGTCCTCGGTGTTGGAACTTGCGCTCCCGTGCAAGTTGATCCAACGGGGAAGTGAGAAAGATGTGAACACGGTTCAACTCGAGACAGCAATTGCTCTGTTAATCCGGCCTCTCAAGGGCACTGTACGGGGGTATTTATAGGTGCCTTAGTGCCCAACGTCTCGATGTAAGGACGCATGTACCCTCAGGCACCTGGACTATCCCTGGAATATTCCCATAAAGGAGGGTTACAGACTGTCATTACAGAAAAGCCATTAAAAATCGAGCCCGTAACACACGACGCCGCGCGGGGCCTGTTACAATGGGTCGAATCCCACGTGGGCCTCATGGTCGGGTGAGGACGTGGGACAGGGCGACGTCGTCGTAGGCCTTCATTTCGTAGTGTTGAGGACGAAGGGTGGACCCCGCCGGTCGTATTGCCTCCGTTGGTGCAGCGAGATTGATGAAGGCTGGAGCGAAGGGTGGCGTCTTCGCCTTCGCCCCAACATTTGCCCTCCGAGGGACCAGTTCGACTAAGTCATCTAGTGCCGAAGACATCGCTAGATGGTGGAGACGTTGCCCTCGCTCGAAGTGGTTCCGCAGGGGTTTTTGATGTGACCGTTGATGGACACGGTACTATTGGACTGTGGGTTTCCCTTTAGCGTCGCGTCCTGTGTATAAAAAGGGGTGGGGCGGCACGGTTCAGGTTCTCTTTCTATGCGCTGCAAAACCCTAGCCTCCTTTTGAAATCGTTCGCCAGCTCGCCTGCCCTCCTTGTTCCTGCTTGTTGGAGATCTGGCCCGCGTCAAGCAGACCGCTCGCCGCCGCCGACGGTACGTAGCCATGTCGTCTTCTTCCTCGTCTGCTGCAAACTCACCGCCGGCCGGCGCATCGTCCGAGGATATCTTGAGCAATGTGGCGACGGAGGAGCTGCGACCGGGTGATACGGTGGAGTTCAGTGTTTCGCGGATTTCCTCGGTCCGCGTTCAGGATATACAGCAGCTTGGTTATTTTGGCAGCGGAGTGGGTCGTGTCCCGGGGGCGGATGAGGTTCCCGAGCCCGAGGGCGAGTTGGTCGTGTTTGAGGCATTTTTCACCGCTGGCCTTCGTCTACCTGCGCATCGCTTTGTGGCGGAGGTCCTGCAGAGGTTTGAGGTCCAGGTCCACCAGTTGACGCTGAATGCTATGGTGGCCCTGGCGAAGTATGTCTGGGTGGCGACTTCGTATGGTGGTCAGCCGTCTGTGGAGGTCTTCGCCAAACATTACTGTCTGCATTGGTAGAAAAGGAAAATTGGACATAAGATTGCACAGTTTGGATCATGCATGTTTACGCCGAGGACTGGAAAGACTTCGATGGAAGTCGTGGAGTTAGTTCCCTGTGCCCACAATAAGTGGGGCAACTGGTGGGATTTCTGGTTTTATGTTTCCGAAAGCAAAGTCAAAAAGCACCCAGGGCTCCCCGTGGCCGTGATGTGCTCCCATTATTATGTGGCGTACCCGCAATTTGAGGTGGCAGAGGATGATGAAGACGAAGGAGCCCTTCGGTGCGCTGCCCGCATGAGTAGCGGGCGTGATTTAGTTGAGGAATTCGTCTGATATGGGGTATGGCCCTTGGCGCATGGCTGGGCATTGGGCGAAGTATGCCCTTGTGAGATGCCCTCCTTGGGCGGGCAGCGGGTGTGAAGTCCTGCCTTCGCGTTGGATCTGCGTGGCCGGGATCTCGCCGCATTCGTGCGTGAAGCGGAAGACGGTGCGGCGAGGATTGTGGGGCGCTATGTGCCGAGAACAGAGGGTCTGCGGAGCTAGGATATCCGTGGGTCCAACGTTAGATTGAATCGGGTCTTCGAATTAAACTGCTTGCCATACGGTGGCTATCCCGGGGAAGACGCTGCCGACCGCCGCAGGAAGAAACCGGTGGACGTGACCGAGGAAAGGCCTTCGCAGGGGGCTGCCCCGGCCACTAAGAAGAGAAAATTAGGTACTGCAGTTGGGGGAGTGGAGGTCTCTGATAGTTTTGCTGTGGATTTGATAGGGACGTGCGCAGCCCTTGGGGGAAGGATGTCTTCGCCCAAGCTCCGGGAGTCTTCGGCGCGAATGCTGGAGGTTACCGGGGGTCGATGGCCCAAGAATGTTCTGATCCCCCGTGCAGCTGGCGAATACTTCTTTACGTCTCGCATGGCTCGTGAATTGAAGGTTTTTCCTTACGGGCGGAATATTGCTGCTGTTGTATCGGCAGTGATGGAGAGGGACCGTCAAGATGCTGCGCAGAAACGCTGGGCGGTCGTCAGGATCGCGGATCCCATGTGCGAGGCGAAAAGGGCACGGGGGAGCGCGAAGGCTGCTACCGCTGGTGGTAGCAAACCAGCGCCGGCTGCGAAACTGGCCGCCCCCTTGCCCAGCAAGGCGTCGGCCAGTGCAAAGGCTGCCGCCTCTGGCGGGAGCAAGCCACCCCTGGGCGGGCTCGTGAAAGGACGAAGGCCGCCTTCGCCGGCGCGACGTGTTGCCGACTTCAGCATGGACATTAGTGTCGAGGATTATCTTGGTAAGTTAAGAGTCCTTTTTTTTGCTCAACGAGGTCTTTAACCAGTATCATGGTGTAGGTTCGGGTGAGGGGCAACTGGCCGTTGTCCCGCCTCCGGTGACGACCACTTCGCCAATGGCGGTGGCGGGGGCGAAGGGAGCCACACGGGACCCGTGGGCCACTTTCTATGCGAGCGGCGAGATTCTGTCGGCCGCTGCCGCTAAGGACATGGCGGGCTCCATGTCTCAGCGACTGAGGGAAGCGTCGCAGCAGCTGTCACAGCAGCTGAAGCAGGTAAGTTGTGTTGCACTTCGATGTTTGTTGTTTTTATGAGGGTTCGGGTCTCATGGGTTTATGTGTCAGGCGGCCGACTTCACCGACCTCGTCGCGTTGGGTGCCTTGACTGCGGACGTTGCCGCCGAGGTCGAGCGTCTCCGGGCACAGCATGCGGATGCTGTGCGGGAGAAGTCGGCTGCGGAAAGCAAAAATCGCAGGCTGTCGGAGAAGGTGGCCGCCATGGAGGCCGAGAAGATGGATCTCCGGCGCCAGCTGGCGGAGGATAGGAGGGAGGCGAACAAGGCCATCGCTGATGCGCAGGCTGCACATGCCGAAGCCAAAGTGGCGCGGGCGGAGGGCAGTCTCGCCCGCCAACGCGCCGAGGAGCTGGAGGCGAGGTTCAACGCCCTGCGCAGCCGCGTGGACAATGCCGAGACCTCGACGCACGTGGAGGTCGAGCGGACGCACGCGTAGTTCGTGGACGCGTACCGCGAGCTAGGTGCGCGGACTGCTGACTTCTAAGTGCCCGGCCAAGAAGCGGGCCTTCGCTTCCTCGAATCGTTGCAGGAGGAGCTGCTGGTGCTCCCGACCATTATGATAGGTTTCATGTCCTTCGTCTCCCTCGTCACCTGCGAGGGGGCCATGAATGCTTTATCCCGCGAGGGGTGCAGGCATTACGAGGTCTTCGACCGAGTGGACGAAAACTTTGAACGTGAAATCTTCAAGGTCGAAGACCCCGTGGTGAAGCAGTCGGCGGGGGCACTCTTTGATAGGATGTGGGGTCCGCACGGCCGAGAGGCGGTCAGGGAGCGGTCCAACCGGGCAATAGAGCAGGTAAAGGCTGTTTTTTGTGTGGTTATGTGTGTGGGTATGTGTGGCTTTGCTGAATGAGTGTGCTGTTGCTGCAGATGGCTCATGACGAAGACGTCGAGGACCTTGTTGGTCTGGACGGCGCGCTGCTCGAGGCCGCGGAGGTCGATCTGGTGCCGCCCTCGGATGCTGGTGAAGGCCCCTCGGCGACCCCTGCGCCCGTTGCGGCCGGCGAAAACCCCGCACCAGCCCCTGCAACGACTGGCGAAGAAGCCCTGAAGGTGGTGGCCGAGCCGGCAGCCGAGGACCCCACAGACGTAGCCGAGCCTTCACAGGTGGCTGAATAGGTGTTGAGGAGTTTGTAAATTTTGTTTGTGTGATACTGAACCTCGGTTGCTGCGCAGGTTCTGGGGTTTGGACCTGCGCACGCAACCTCTACTGACAATGCTATTTTTGTGGCAGCTTCGACCGTGGCTGTTGATGACGATTCGTTTGGCTATGTGTCTAAGTGTTTTGAGTCTGGTGTTCTGGGAGTTCAATTGCATGGTCGGAGGAGTCTTCGGATGAGGACTTGGATTATTTCGCGGCGTTGGATGTGGCTGTAGCGGAGCCCTCACCACGCGTGGAGGGTTACGAGGAGCTCCCGGGCGCGAGTACTAGGTATAGGCGGCGAAGGGCGGTGGCGAAACGGAGGGTGAGTGGATTGTCGCGAAGTGGTGGGCGTCAACGTGGTGAGATGGATAGTGGGCGTCTTCGTGTGGACGGGACTGGTAAGCGAGAATTGTTGTCCTCGCTGATTGGGGTGAGTGTGGGTGAGGGAGAGCTGCGAAATCTTTTTTAGGGTGAGGAACTGAGGATAATGCTGTTCAACTACAGGGAGATGGGTATCATCCCGAAGGTTGAGCCAATGTAACATGCGATGCCCTTGCTGTGTATATGTGACCATAATTTGTATGATAAGGCTGCGCGCCTTCGTTGATCCGGCCGCGCCCGTAGGCGACTTCTGCACGGCGAGTCTTTTGGAAAAGACTTCAATTTTGCGCCCTTATTGTGCTAGTCCGGCTGCACCCTTAGGCGACTTTTGCATGGAGAGTCGTTTAGAAAATACTTCGATTATGCGCACTTATTGTGCTAGTCCGGCTGCACCCTTAGGCAACTTTTGCACGGAGAGTCTTTTGGAAAAGACTTCGATTTTGCGCACTTATTGTGCTAGTCTCGCTGCACCCTTAGGCGACTTTTGCACGGGGAGTCTTTTGGAAAAGACTTCGATTTTGCGCACTTATTGTGCTAGTCCGGCTGCACCCTTAGGCGACTTTTGCACGGGGAGTCTTTTGGAAAAGACTTCGATTTTGCGCACTTATTGTGCTGGTCCGGCTGCACCCTTAGGCGACTTTTGCGCGGAGTGTCGCACGCGAGGGTGGCCAGCGCTGCCCCTCGCGGTGACTTCGGTGTGGTCGAATGCCGAAGACCGTCGATGCGGTCTTTTTCGACATATTGTGTCAGTTTTTGCGGGGGATTTTTGCGGGTATATTACATGGCTCCGCCTCATTAAAAACCTCACCCCCCGGGAGGAAAAGAGTGTGGGCCGAAATGATACTATTTGGCGAATTACAAGGGCGTGTTAGCCCTGAGGATTTAAACAAAAAATTTGCGGAGATTATCGATATTCCAGGAATGCTCTAGGTCCTCGCCGGATGGCGTTGTTAGCCTGTACGCGCTGGGGGACGCCTTCGTCTTGACGATGAAAGGACCCTCCCACTTTGGCTCCAGCTTACCCCGTGACTCTGTCCGAGTTGTCTGGACGAGAACGAGGTCCCCTTCGTCGAATTCTCTTGGGATGACGGCATGGTCGCGCCAGGCCTTCGTTTGAGCTTGGTATTTGTTGAGAGCCTGCAGGGCGAAGACACGGTCTCCGTCGATGAGGTCTTTGGAGGTTGGTTCGTCTATGTCGGGGACGACTGAAGCGCTTGTCCGCGGTGACCCATGTTTGATTTCCTGCGGGGTCATGGCCTCCGATCCGTATAGCAAGCGAAAGGGGGTGAACCCAGTCGCCCGGCATTCGGTCATGTTCAGCGCCTAGACTGCTTCAGGTAGTAGGTCGGGCCATTTGCCCTTCTTGTCGTTGAGAAGCATTTTCTTAATGGCAGTGAAAATCTTGTCGTTGGCACGCTCCACAATGTCGTTGGATTGTGGGTGATATACTGAGGCGAAGGCTAGCTTTGTGCCGATGGAGAAGCAAAAATCCCTGAAATCCTGGTTGTCGAACTGTTTGCCATTGTCAACTGTGAGCTCAGACGGGACTCCGAATCGGCAGATAATGTTTTGCCAGAAAAAATTCTGTGCAGTCTTCGACGTGATTGTGGATACTGTCCTTGCCTTGATCCACTTGGTAAAATATTCGATAGCAACGAAGGTGAACTTGAGGTTTCCTTGGGCCATGGGCAGTGGCCCGACAATGTCTAGCCCCCAGCGTTGAAGAGGCCATGTGTGGGCAATCAGCTTTGTGAATTACGAGGGGTTGCCCGAGCGGGGAGAGAACTTCTGGCAGGCTTCGCACGACCTTGTGACTCGATTTGCGGCACAGATAATAGCGGGCCAGTAGAAACCTTGACGGATCACCTTGGCAGCGAGGGCCCTAGGCCCCGAGTGAGAGCCGCAAGTGCCGCTGTGGACTTCGCGCAAGATCTGGATGCCTTCGGTTTCGGTGACACATTTGAGCATGGGTTGACTGATCCCTTTCTTGTATAGCTGGCCCTAGATAAGTGTGAAGTCCCGACTTTGGTGTTTGAGGCGCTTGGCCTCGTTGACATCACCTGGATGGTAGTATCCTTGCAACAATAGGTTTATTGGGGCCATCCAGTCTTCAGCCATGATGAGATTAACAATGCGATGGCCCTCGGCATTGGTGGTTATTTGCAGGCCCTCTGGGTTGCGGACGGCTGGAGTGCCAATGACGTGATAGGACACGTCGGAGGGCAGGGCTTCGCCTCTAGCTGCTACTTTGGCCAGCGCGTCGGCTTCTTCGTTTCTAGAGCGGTCCACATGCTGCAGGGTGAAACCCTTGAACTGTTTCTCAAGACTGCGGACGGCCGAAAGATACTGCAGAAGTGCGGGGTCTTTTGCTGAATAGTCTTTTTCGATCTGGCCAGCAACGACTTTGGAGTCTGTCTTGATTATGCAGGTGGCCACGCCAAGTGCTTTCAGCTTGCGAAGGCCCAGGATGACGGCTTCGTATTCTGCTATGTTATTTGTGCACCTGTCGGATTCTAGAGCGAAGCTGAAGCGTGCAGCGTATCTGTGCTTGACGCTAGTAGGTGATGTGATGATTGCAGCCATGCCTGCCCCCGCATGGCACCATGCGCCGTCACAGTGGATGGTCCATACTTTTTCTGAGGGCTCTTGTTGCTGTCGTGTCGGCCCTGTCCAGTCGACGATGAAGTCTACGAGGACTTGCGACTTGATTGTTGTCCTGGGCTCGAAGGTGATGTGGTATTTAGAGAGTTCAGCTGCCCATTTGGCGATACGGACGGACGCTTCTGGATTCCTGAATAATTCACCGAGTCCCCTGTCCGTGGTGACCCACACCTTGAACGGTTCGAAGTAGTGGCGCAACTTGCGTGATGCCATGACGACTGCGCATGCAATTTTTTCTAACACCGTCATGTTGAATTTGGAAGTCGTGAGGACTTCGGAGACGTAATAAACTAGACACTGCCGAGTTGTGCCCTCTCTGTCTTGCTCTTGGACCAAAGCTGCACTGACCGCGTGTGGCGAAGCTGCAACGTAGAGCAACAGAGGCAGCGAGGGGTCGGGGCTTGTAAGGGTTGCCAACTCTGACAGGTGCTGTTTGAGTGAAACGAAGGCTGCCGCTTGCTCTGGTCCCCGCGAAGTCTTTTGCGCCGCGTAGCGTCTTGAGGAAAGGTAGGATTCGCTCTGCGGACTTGGAGATAAATCTGTTGAGGGCGATCAATCTGCCTATCAGGCGTTAGACATCTCTAGTTGACTGCGGAGGCATCATGTTGATGATGGCCTAGATCTTGGTCGGGTTGGCCTCGATCCCGCGGTGCGACACCAGGTAGCCCAGTATCTTCCCCTGGCGAACTCCGAAGACGCACTTTTTGGGGTTTAGGCAAAGTCATGCGTCCCGCATGTTCATGAATGTTTCTGCAAGGTCGGCCAGATGGTCCTCTTTGTTTTTGATGGTGACGACGATGTCGTCCACATACGTGAAAATGTTCCGGCCTACTTGGCTCTCGAGCACCGTCTTGGTGAGGCGAGAGAAGGTGGACCCAACGTTCTTTAGTCCCTCCGACATTTTGACGAAGCAATATGTGCCGAAGGGCGTGATGAAACTGGTACTAGCCTTGTCTTCCTCCTTCATATATATTTGGTGATAGCCAGAGAAGCAGTCAAGGAGGGACATGACTTCACATTCGGCCGCACTATCGACGATCTTGTCGATCTGAGGCAGCGGGAAATTATCCTTGGGGCAGGCCTTGTTGAGGCTAGTGAAATCAATGCACACCCGCCACTTGCCACTCTTCTTTTGCACCATGACTACGTTAGCAAGCCATGTAGGGTAGGCAACTGGTTCGATGAATTTGGCCTCAAGCAGGCGGTGTACCTCGGCTTTGGCGGCTTCAGTTTTCTCATTAGACATTTTGCGCAGCCTCTGCTTCTTCGGCCACACTGAAGGGTCGATGCCCAGACTGTGTTCGATGATAGTGCGACTGACTCCGACCAGGTCGAGGGCAGTCCAGGCGAAGACGTCCTTATTTCTAGAAAGACAGGAGATGAGTCTCTCCTCGTCGTGCGAAGTCAGGTCTTCGCCTATGACGACCGTCTGCTTGGGCGTTGCCTGGTCAAGGGGGACTGTCTTCGTTCCATCATTGCTCTGCAGCTGTGCCTTTTCATGCTCGTTGGCGGTTGGGCGGGTGGGCTCGGGGACTTCGCGCTGCGTCGTAAGGCAGTGTACGTTCTGTTGCCCTAGAACGAAGTCTCTTTCAATGTTGCGCGCGGTCTGTTGATTGCCATAGACTATGATCGCGCCTTGTGGACCCGAGATTTTCAAGCACAGGTAAAGTCCATGAATGGCCGCTTCAAACTTGTTGATGGAGCCCCGGCCCATTATAGCGTTGTACGGGTATACCATGTCGACGATGTCGAAGGTGATCTGCTCACTTCGTTCATTGGGTGCTACACCGAAGGACAAAGGTAGCTCGATCTTGCCCACAGGAAAGGTGCCCTTGCCACCGAAACCATATAGGGGGTTGTCCGAAGGCTTAAGCAAACTGTGGCTGATGCCCATGCGGTCGAAGGCGTGGAGGAAAATGATGTCCGCCTGGCTGCCGTTGTCAACTAAAACTTTGTGCAGGTCCCAGCCTGCCACGCTGCAGTTGATTACCATGGGATCAATGTGGGGTGCGCTGCGCAGGTCGACATCTCTGGCATCGAAGGTCAGCAGCACGTGGGACCACTTCGTTTGTACGACTGGGCCGGTGACGGCGACCTGGTTGATGCTTCGGTAGTGGTCCCTCTTCTGTCGCTTCGTTTCGAAGTCAACGCTGGCCCCCCAGTGATCATGTGGATGACTTCGCGATACGGCTGATCGGCGAAGTCTTCTTGTTTTGGCGCTTGGGGGTGGTTTGGGTGGTGGATGTTTGGCTGATGCGGGTGCGGAGGCGGGAGTCTGGGCGGTACCCTGGAAGTTGAGCAGAAATTTGTCCCGGAGACTTCTCCAGGAGTCGATGGACAACGGGGGCAACCTGGTGTACCAGGTTAGGGCCGGACCCTCGAGGGCGATGATGAAGGACTTGGCCATCGTGGCGTCATCTCCTCCGGATGATGCAACAGTGACTTGATAGCTCATGATATACTGTGTTGGGTCGGTGCTACCGTTGTACTTGGGGTAGGTCCCTGCCCTGAAGTTGGCGGGCCATGGTGACACCTGCAGTTGCGGCGCCAGGGGGCTCCGCTCATCAAGGTAATTGATGCCTTGGAAAGCTGCAGCGTGCGGGATGAAGGGTCCGCGCTGAGGAACAAATAGGTCTCCGACTGGCGCGCGCTGCTGGAGGGGAGGGCCATGCTGCAGATCATGTTGGCCTTCTCGCTGCACGAGCGCAATCTCCTGCTCGAGCTCTTGAGCCCTCCGCTCCTCATCTCGTATCATTTGGCGCACCTTGGCCTATGCAGAGACACGTTGGCTCTTGGCCTCGAGGATTTCCTTCTGCTTCTGGAGGTTGCGATTTTGAGGTGCAGGGCCTGTAGCTGTAGCTGTTCTTCTGCGGAGACGCCGAGGACCTCGTCGTCCTCTGCTACGTCCTCGCCCTCTAGTGGAGCGAAGCCTGGGGGTGGCACTTGTGGCTGCCCTTCGGAGCTGCAGGTGCGGAGGGTGCCTTCTGGAGTGTGTTGATCGTTGCGCTGTCTCTTACTATGTGCTTCGTCTTCGCCAGCTCCTTGGTGGGTGTTGTCGGCGAGGGCCTTGCCCTTTTTCTCAGCTAGCAGTGCTGCCTTCGCTGCTTCGTCGACGAATGGGGCTGCCTTCGAATTAGCTCTTTTGGGTGCCATCGCGGGTGGTTTGCTCGTAGCACGAACGGTGGGCGCCAATGTTGGAACTTCTGCTCCCGCGCAAGTTGATCCAACGGGGGAGTGAGAAAGATGTGAACACGGTTCAACTCGAGACAGCAATTGCTCTGTTAATCCGGCCTCTCAAGGGCACTGTACAGGGGTATTTATAGGTGCCTCAGTGCCCAACGTCTCGATGTTAGGACGCATGTACCCTCAGGCACCTGGACTATCCCTGGAATATTCCCATAAAGGAGGGTTACAGACTTTCATTACAGAAAAGCCATTACAAATCGAGCCCATAACACACGACGCCGCGCGGGGCCTGTTACAATGGGCCGAATCCCACGTGGGCCTCATGGTCGGGTGAGGACGTGGGACAGGGCAACGTCGTCGTAGGCCTTCGTCTCGTAGTGTAGAGGACGAAGGGTGGACCCCGCCGGTCATATTGCCTCCGTTGGTGCAGTGAGATTGACGAAGGCTGGAGCGAAGGGTGGCGTCTTCGCCTTCGCCCCAACACTCGGTTTACTATTCATCTGAGTCTATGACCCTACAGAAAACCCCCTAGGGTTTTGCTAAACTAAACCCGCGATCCTTCCCCTAATGGAACAGTGACCGCGGTGGAAGAAAAGGGCAGAGGGGCTTACCGGCGGCGAGGTTGCTCCGGTGAAGGGTTGGGCGAGGTTCAGGGGGTTTCTGGCGATCACGTCGAGGTGCGGATCATCGGCGGTGGTGGTCGGAGTAGGTCGGTCCACGCGCGCAGGCAGGTGAGCTCGTCAGCGGCGAGGAATCCGGCCTGCTCATGGTGCGATAATCCAATTGAACGGGCCAAGGAGCTTCACCAGGGGTCAAGGAAGACATGTGCGCGAGGAATTTGAGAATGGCTCACCGGATTGCTCAGTCTACGC
The DNA here is from genome assembly GCA_029449295.1 of Zea luxurians. NCBI lineage: Eukaryota > Viridiplantae > Streptophyta > Magnoliopsida > Poales > Poaceae > Zea > Zea luxurians. The sequence continues at coordinate 8,015,336 of JAOPSE010000079.1, read as the reverse complement.
GCGGCTGCGGGCGACCGAAGTCCGGCGAGGGCGATCCTAGGTCTCCGGTGAGGCTTTGCCTAGTCCGATGACTTGGAAAGCTTCACGATCCTCTGGCGAAGCTAACCGAGCGACTGGCACGGCCCGAGGGTGGCTAGAGTGAGCTGGCCGCGGTGGCCGAGGCTCGGGTGGCTTGGAAGGCTTTGGCGCGGCGTGCTCGGGGCGAAGTCCAGTGAACTTTGGCTCGGGCAGGACTAAGAGCGTGCGGGGAGGTACAGCCGAGACCTTGGGTTGCTTTATAGGCACAGCACAGTGCAAGGGCGGTCATGGACCGGCGAGCGCGCGCAGGCGTGCACGGCTAGGCGTGGGTGCGCGAACTGGCGTGAACCAGGCGTGTCAGCCGCGGTCGAACACGTGGAGTCATTGCTTCTGCCCGTGTTCTAACGCCGATTGGGCGCAAATCTTCATGAATTTGGGCAAGATCGTTGTGAAGGAATTGTTCCCCTGACTATGCTTTGCCGTTTGTGTGTGGATGTTGCGTGGTTTTAGGCTAGAGACAGAGAGTTGTAGCGTCACCAAGTTGCCAGTGTCAGACAGCCGAGTCCCGAGGACAAACTACGCCAAAATCGTGTCAAATAGTTTTTATTTGAGTTCAAATTTTACCAGAGCATGTTCAAGGAAATTTGGCGCCACTTTGATATTTGGACTTTTTGGTTTCGAGTTTTGGAAAATAGGGAACACATTTGAACTTGTAAAAGGGTTCTGAAATTCAGAATCATGAATTCTGAATTTGCCCATAGGGCCTTGGATCAATGGCTGATTTGGGAATTTTGGAGAATTCAAATGGCTAAACTTTCTTACTATATTTTGTTGGTCATTTAGTGCACTAACACTTTGTTATTTGGTTCATATCAAAATATTTTATTTTCCCCAAGTCTTTTCCCAATTTCCTTTTATGTGCTTAAATGGCCCACTTAGGATTTCTTAGGGTTTGAGAGTTCCTCTTGCCTTGAGGTGCATGACATTATTAAAGAGAAGTTCTTAAGATGAAAAAGACTCACTTAAACATTTGTTATCAATTTATGATGTCCTTTCTTTAGTTTGGTTCACATGTGATAAAGGTTTTGAGTCAGCTCTAAGAAGAAACCCTAGGTGACACTGGGGTGTCACAGCCTTCCCCCTTAAAGGAATCTCGTCCCAAGATTCGGGTCGGAGTCCTCCTGGGGTGAAGTGAGGGTTAAGGCTTGCTTGAAGTGGGTGCTTTATTTATTAAGGCAAACTGCTCTTCGAATGTCATCCTTTTTACAACTTCAGAAGAAGTCTCTTTAACTTTAATCTTACAGTTAACTCTTTTTATATTAAGATCATTTTTCTTATATTTGGATCCAAAGGGCAGGGGGAGGGGTTGGGCATGATTACGTACCAATTTCCTTAGGTAGGCAATCGGGGAAGTTGGAACGCAGAAATTCCTCAGTCTCCCAAGTAGCCTCTTCTTCTGAGTGATTACTCTGTTGGATCTTATACATCTTGATCAATTTAGCCCAAGTTGATCTTTCTTTGCAATCCAGAACCTTGGAAGGGTACTCTTGGTACAATAAATCTGGCTCTATCTTCAATTCTAGCTCTGCTATGATCTCAGTCGGCAATCGAACACACTTCTTCAGCTGGGATACATGGAACACAATGTGGATGGCAGACATTTTTGGAGTTAACTTCAACTCGTATGCCACGGGTCCACATGCTTCTATGATCTCATAAGGTCCAATGTAACGAGGGGCTAACTTGCCTTTGATCCCAAACCTCTGCACTCCCTTGGTGGGTGATACCTTCAAATATACAAAATCTCCCACCTCGAATTGGAGAGGTTTCCTTCTCTTGTCATGGTAACTTTTCTGCCTGGCCTGGGCAGCTTCTAGATTCTTCCTGATTAGTTTGACCTTCCTTTCGGCTTCAGTCACTAATTCAGGTCTGAAAACTTCTCTTTCTCCAGGCTGAGACCAATTGAGGGGTGTTTGACACCTTCTTCCATATAGGGCTTCGAAAGGTGCCATCTTTAGGCTGGATTGATAACTGTTGTTATAAGCAAACTCTGCCAAGGAGAGGTGCTTATCTTAGTTCTTGCCACAATCGATCGCACAAGCCCTCAGCATATCTTCCAGAATTTTATTTACCCTCTCGGTCTGACCATCAGCCTGCGGGTGGTAAGCTGAACTTCTGATTAGCTTGGTTCCCAAAGACTCTTGCAGTTGTTCCCAGAATCTGGCAACAAATTGGGCTCCTCGGTCAGAGACAATGGTCCGGGGCAATCCGTGCAAACACACGATTCGGCCAATGTACAACTCTGCATACTTCTGAGCCTTATCAGTGGTGTGCACTGGGAGAAAATGTGCCACTTTCATCAATCGGTCCATAATGACCCAAATTGAATCATGATGACGAGAGGTGTTGGGTAGACCCATAATAAAATCCATGCTGATGTCATCCCATTTCCACGAAGGTATAGATAGGGGTTGCAAAGCTCCAGCTGATTTTAGGTGGCTTGCCTTTACCGTTTGACATGTGTCACACTCTGATACATATTAGGCTACCTCCCTCTTCATTCTAGTCCACCAATACGAGGGCTTCAGATCATGGTACATTTTGGTGCTTCCTGGATGCATGGAGAATTTGGAAAGATGGGCCTCATCCAAGATTTTCTTCTTGAGATCTTTATTTTTAGGAACCACCAATCTGCTTTCGAACCACAATATACCCTTTCCATCTTGGCGGAAATATTTATATTTCTCTGTCTTCTGACAAAGGTTCTCTTTAATGATTTGCACTCCCTTGTCACTAAGTTGGGCCATGATGATCTGGTCTTGCAAAGTTGGCTCAACAGAAATGTGAGACAAAGCACCAGAAGGAATCACTTCAATCTTCATTTTGCTCAACTCATCACATAGGGTGTTGATGCGAGAATCCATCGTAACACAGTTGCATTGCGATTTCCGACTCAAGGCATCTGCTACTACATTGGCTTTCCCTGGGTGATAATGTACCACCAGGTCATAGTCCTTGATCAGCTCTAGCCATCTTCTCTGCCTCATGTTGAGATCAGCCTGAGTAAAGATATACTTAAGGCTCTTATGATCTGTGAAGATGTTGCAGTGGGTTCCCATCAAATAGTGTCTCCACATTTTCAATGCATGGACCACGGCTGCTAACTCCAAGTCATGAGTGGGATAATTTTGCTCATTTGGCCTAAGTGCTCTTGATGCGTAAGCAATGACTCAATTGTCTTGCATTAAGACACAACCCAGTCCAGTGCTAGAGGAATCACAGTACACATCAAATGGCTTGCTGCTATCGGGTTGCGCTAACACCGACGTTGTGGTCAGATGTTGCCTTAATGTATGGAAGGCATCTTCGCACTTCTGACCCCAAACAAACTTGGCTTCTTTCTTCAACAATTCAGTTATGGGCTTCACAATTCGAGAGAAGTCTGGAATAAATCTTCGATAATAACCAACCAATCCCAGAAAACTTCGAATCTGACGGACAGTCGTTGGCGGCTTCTAGTTCATCACCTCTTGCACCTTATCAGGATCAACAGCTATGCCTGCCTGAGAGATAGTGTGACCCAAGAATTTGATTTCCTTTAGCCAAATATCACATTTTGACAATTTGTCATAAAGACGGTGTTCTCGCGGATGTTGAAGCACTACATGCAAATGACCGACATGCTCTTCTTCGTTCTTTGAGTACACCAAAATATCATCGATGAAAACCACTACGAACTTGTCTAGTTCAGGCATGAATATAGAGTTCATCAGATACATGAAATATGCTCATGCATTAGTCAGCCCAAATGACATCACCAAAAATTCATACAGCCATATCTGGTTGAGAAGGCAGTCTTCGAAATATCACTTGCTCGTATCTTGATCTGATGATAGCCGGAGCGAAGGTCTATCTTGGAAAACACTTTGGCTCCGACCAACTGATCGAAAAGAACATCAATACGAGGCAAAGGATACTTGTTGTTGATAGTCACCGCATTAAGTGGGCGGTAATCTATGCACAGCCTCAAGCTTTCATCTTTCTTTTTCACAAACAAGGCTGGACATCCCCAAGGCGAAGTACTTGGGCGGATAAAACCTTTGTTCAGGAACTCTTGCAACTGCTTCTCCAATTCTGCCAACTCAGCGGGTGGCATCCGGTAAGGCCTCTTGGAAATAGGTGTCATTCCCGGTTGCAACTCGATGGTGAATTCAATATCCCGGTCCGGGGGCATTCCTGGTAATTCATCCAGGAAAACATCTACATACTCACAGACCACTAGGATTTTCTTCAGGGATAACTCCATCATAGCAAAAGCACATGACCGAGTAGAGTCTTGACTGGGCAGAAGTAGGGTGAAACTCCCACAGATTGGGGAATTGATTTCGACGATGCGGCTCGCTACATCAAGCACTACTTGGTGTCGGGTCATCCAATTGGCTCCCAGAATAATATCCACACTCTCCAATCCTAGAAGGAGGGTGGTTTTGATAATGTGGCTTCCCAGTTGAATAGGCACACTTTGGTTTAATTGGTTGGTTGCAATTTTACCCCCAGGTGTGGCTATCATGAATGACCCTTTTGAATGATAGAAAGGCAGTTGACATTTAGCACTGAACTTGTGGCTAATGAAACTATGAGATGCACTAGAATCAAACAGAATTAATGCAGGTTGATTATAAACTGAAAAGATACCAGTCATGATGGGGGCTCCCTCAGGTAACTCCTCTAGAGTAGTGAAGTTGAGCTTCCCTTGCCTGACTTGCACCTTCTGCTTTCTTCCTTGTCTTGATTTGGTGCTGGCATCTGCCTCTGCTGATTTCTTGGACAATTTTTGGCATAGTGGCCCACATTGCCACAAGTGAAGCATTTGTTCCCATTTCCCTGGCGGAACTGCTGCTGCTGCGGAGGTTGATTGTTCCTTAGAGCGGGAGCTGGAAAACGAGCGGGTGCTGGCTGCTGCTGCTGAGGTGGCCTGATCACCCATCTGCCTGCCTGCTATTGAAATCCTCTGCTCTGATTGTGGGAAACAATCCTGAACCTCTGGGTCTGGGCGGAGGGTGTTGCCATTGGTGCCTTCCTCTTCTTCTCTACCCGGTGAGCTACAATACAATCCTCCTGGGAGATTGCCAGGTTGACCAACTCATTGAAGCTATCAGCCCGGACAGTGTTGAGACGCTCGCGCAACTTGGTGTTGAGACCCCTGCGGAAGCGGTCTCTCTTCTTTTCATCGGAATTAGCATGATATCCTACATACTGGCACAGGTCGTTGAAGGCCTGAGCATACTGCAATACCGTGTGGGTTCCTTGATTGAGTGCCAGGAATTCATTCAGCTCACGATCAAGAATTCCAGCTAGGATGTGGTGCCCTCTGAAAGCGGTCTTGAATTCCTCCCAAGAAACTTCATGACTAGCAGGAAGCATAGCACGGAAATGGTCCCACCAAGTCCGAGCAGGTCCGCAAAGCTGCTGCGCGGTGAAGCGAGCCTTAGTGTCATCAGTGCAGTCTCCCGTGAGGAGGGGAAACTTGGACTCCACGATGCGTAACCACACGTCAGCGTCCAACGGATCCTCTGACTTGGTGAACAAGGGCGACTGCGTACCCAAGAACTCCTGGTAGGTTGCTGCTGCCGGAGGTCGTTGCGGCTGGCCTCCACCATACTGCTGAGGGTGGGGCTAGCGCTACAAGAGCTATTGCAGAATCTCGTTCTGCTGAGCCACCAGCTCCTGCACTGTGGGAGCTGGAGGAGGTGGCGGGGGAACTTGCTCGTTTTTCCCGCGATGCTGCCTAGCTGCCATGTGAAAACAGAGATTGTCACCATCGTTATCCCAATTCATAATTTCGAACAACATGCTATTATCTCATATGGAAAGGAATTGCCATAATCATAACATTAAGTTCGAGCGAGGATAACATGGTTACAAACATTCCACGGATCTCAAAAGTTCTCATGTGTTACATCAATTAGGGGAAAGTATCCATAAGCCTAGTCCAAAATCTATCATTACTAAGCTCGCGTAGTTTTTCTATCCTCCTAAAGCGTCAAAACGACTCATTAACCCTAAGTAGTGGAAGCGACACTGGATACGGGTGAAGGGGGCATCGCGGAGGTAGTCACATTGGCACTAGGGGCTGGTCCTAACTCCACAGGAGCCTCTTCTCCCTCGCTTCCGGCCTCATTGGCCTCCATCTCCAGGTGGTGCATGTCCAGGTGGTCATTAGCCTCCTCAAGTTCCTGCTGCACATCATGGAGCTGGTTTTCCAAGACATCAATGGTGTTGTCTCGGATCTCCACCTGCTGCTCCAAGGTGGTGATGCGCTGGCTCAGCCTTTCCACCTGTAGATCCTTTTCTACCAACTCAGAGGACAAGTCAACCACGAAGTCCTCTCGGTTGTTGAGGGTGAGCTTGGTGGTTTGAGCGAGGTTAGCAAGATGTGTCATAGCATCGCTCTTCAGGGCCTGAAGGCGGTACAGCGCACTCATGCACTGAACAATGACCCTCCCAACCAAGTCAGGATACATCACCCACATGTCCTTCACATGGCTCACACGGTTGCACCACATGGGGTCATCCTTCTTCTCAGCAGGGAAGAGTCCCAAGGGGTGCATCACCATCTCCAGGGGATGGTAGCCACAGAAAGTCGTCAGGGTCTTCATCGCTGCCGCTTCAGTGGTGTCGTCCGTCCTGAACCCAATTGTCTCGGAGTCAAGAGAACGCCATCCCAGCTGAAGGGGATGAGCCTCCAGAGTCAGTCAGACTCAGCAACGTGGTACCCGATGCTCCTCGTACAGCTGCACCGTGTACAAAGGGGGCATAGGGTAATCGGTGGAGTTAAGCACTTCCACAAGATGGAAGGAAAGCCATCATGAGAAAGGAAATCAGAGCTGAAACGAGTGTCTCCTCCACTGGCGGGGGTAGGTGAAGTCATCTGCGGAAGGGGATTAGATGTAAAGATTATGGTGGAAGGAAGAAAATAAAAGAGCCTAGGGGGTTTAAAAGGAAGCGGGTTAGCTCAAATTTTTACTTCTTTAGTGTCTAATCCCTTTTAGTTTTTATAATGCATGCATACTGAGAATAACGTCTCCTCTCCGAATAAAAGGGTGCTCTTAGGGCATCCTTAAAAAAATCTAAAGACTGGCCCACAGGGCCTAATTAAATTGCCACCTATTTCTCCCACTATTCCTAAGGCCTTTCGTCCTAGGTCTAGCGTTCTAGTCCTGACGATTCACACTAGTTTCTAAGCAAGTTTTAGATCTTTGAAAATTGGTATTCATGGTTTATTGTTCTTCTCTGTGGTGGTATTTGCTCCGATACCAGCTATGGCAGAACCGCCCGAATTATTCTAGCTTAAGTGCCTAAGTCACGCCTCAGGGGTCGTAACACACTTAAATCGGAATAACCCATCAGTCCCTCAGATCTAGTCTGATAAAGCCACTTAACCAGGATCAAATACCACAAACTCACTCGAAGGTGAGTCACAGCAGAAATACAAATAGACAGGAAAACCTCAATTTAAAGTACTGGAGTTATTACATAAATCGGAGTTTTTCAGGTAGCTGACATAAGTTCACAAAATAAACTGCAGTGGATAATCGGTATCGTCGAAAGCCAGGAATAGGGCAAGGCCTAGCCCACTACTCCTCTTGCTCCTCTCTTGCCGGAGCAGCATCCCACTCGACCGTCCAACCCAGTGGTAGGGTGGTAGACCAAGTCACACCATCAACCATGTCCTGAAGCGTACCTGCAAAAATTATGCCATAAGCAAGGCTGAGTATACTAATACTCAGCTAGACTTACCCGGTGTGAGGAATCTACTCCTCTACCTCTAGACCATGAAGTTGTTTGGCTGAGGGGTTTAGTTTGCCAAAAGCACTAGCTGTATCTAAGGTCAACTTTTAGCTTTTCCATTTCTAGTATCATTATTTTAGCTAAGTTTGCTCTTTCTAAGCATACAGGGTAACAACCATTTAATACAACCAACAAGTTATCTCATGTAAAACCTCATTTCACTTCTTACTCAATGTAGTACAAGAGGTCAAGCAGTCTCATTAGCTGCGAGAAGCAGACGATTCGAATTGAGTTTTTAAACCTTGCAAGGTAAACCTAAACACACGACATGTAGGGGCACTCCGTCCCCACACACGTCAACCGTCCCCATCGATTCCCCGTTCGCCGCCAGGCCTCACCGCCTTGGCATACAATGCTCCACTGACCCCGGCCACCGTCGTGCAGTGACCGCACTTGTACCCTCCATAGCTAGCATGGGAGACCCAGTCTCAGGTCACGTGAGGGGTAAAGTCCGCGCCCGGCTTCACTCAGGTACTAGGTTTACCGGTAACCATATTTCCCGACATGTGCTTAGTACATTCAAACGCTTGACTCAGGTTTCCACACATTAATCCTTAATTCCTTTTCCTGTCTCATGGACAAGGCATCCTCCCTAGATCCAAGTCCATAGACCATCATAGAACCTATTATCAAGATGAATACAATCAATTCCTGATCTCGCGCGAGTGCTAGAAAAATCACTCGACTTCTACCGAGATCCTAATTAGCAAAGCAGCTACTCGACCTAGCATACTAGTATCCATCTCAACAAGGAATCCTGAATTCATGCAACTAAGGGTTTCAAGCAACTCCTACACTTAAGTGCACATTACAAGCCTACAAGCATTAAGTGTAGTAAAGTAGCATATATATATATATATATATATCACTTGGTTATGCATAAAACCGGGGCTTGCCTTCAAATGCTGGGGCTGCGGGGAGATCCTCAATGGCAGTCTCGGGAGCTTGCTCCTGGTCTTCCTCGTGGACAGCTCCTTGCTCAGGGATGAGCATGTACTCTGTGTTAGCGAGATTGCAATCTAATGAATGCAATGAGTAAGATATATGTATGGCATGATATGCAATTTAGCACCAAAAGTGTATGGTGAAAGATTAATTAAAAGGAAAAAAGGGCTAAGTCTGGTCATTAGAGACTTTGAGGTGTATTTCAGGAAGTTTGGGTCAAGTTGATTACTGAATGATTAACCCATCTTTAGTGTTCTACTAATTTTCCTCTTTATATTTTTATGGATATTTTAACAATATTCTTAGCTGCAAATTGGGGTGACAGTTATTAAACCTTTTTTATCCATCTTTTCTTTCTATTTCTTTTATGCCTTTAAGGTGGGTTTGAACTACAAGATAGCTTAATAAATTTCAAAAATTCTGCAAAAATTACAATGGCTTCTCATTGGTGTATAATTCGCTGTCTCAAAAGTTGGGGCTTAAAAAGTGAGGGTTTCTCTCTGTACAGAATTATCAAGTGTTAGGGCAAAGGGGGTGTTTTGAACTACAACTTTCTTTTAACATGGAGTTATTCTCTAAGACTTATTTTTGCTGGCATTTAGATGTTATAACATTTGTGCAAATTTTCAGCCACTAATACTTATTAGTTATTTTACTATGATTTTCTAAAGTTTCTAGCCAAAGGGGTGCTTTCTACTACTACTATACTTGAAAAATATCGAACAAAAGATTTCTAAATTTTCCTATCTTCTTCTTTGTGCAAGAGCAATCATTCTAGAATTTGGTAACTTTTTGCTTAAGGGAAGGGTGGTAGGAATTTCTTGAATTAATTGGCCTTTTTCATGAAGTAGGGGCAATTAGTATTATTTTGTAGTTTTGAATAGGTTTTGCATTTTTCTCTGGTGGCCTACTTCATTAATAATCTGGTAAAAATTTATTTGCCCATTGTTGCACACTTTTTGGCTTACTTATGATTTAATTGGAATATGGCTAAATACCAAGTTTTATTTGCTCAACCCACTTAAGATGATGGCTGGGGTGTTTATCATTTTTATAGTGGTGTTCTAGTAGTTAGGAGTCTACTAAATTTTCTTACCAATTTTGAAACGGTCCTTATATTTTTAATAATGGCCTTTCTGGTTTTATTAGTGCCTAATAAAACATTCCACCTTGAAATTGTTCTGGACTAGGGTTCTTTATATTTTTCCTAAGTTCTTCACTATTAAAATGGATTAGGAAAAATATAAACATCCTCTGTTCATTAATTTTTATTTCCTTTCCTAATTTCCTAAGTTTTGGGCAGATATGGCCTTTAATAGATAACCCTGTTTTAGTTTTTATACTGGGGTGCTTAATATTTTTAAACAATATCTAACTGAGGTTTGAGCTTCTACAAATTTTCTTAAGTTCAGCACAGAAGCATAACTAATTTTCTTCATTTTAATAAGGTTTGGATAGTTTCCTTAATTAACTCCAAACTCTAAAATTTAGAACATAAAGCATAGGGTTTAGTATTTTTATTTGGTAGTTCCTAATATTCTGAATCTAGTAAAATTGATTTGACCAAATTTGGTTGAACATTTTTCAAGATACAAATTCCCTAAGTTCTCTGCTTAATTTAAAAAGAATAAACAAAAATGGTTTAAAGGAAAAAGGTTTTGCATCTGGGCCCCTGGCGAAAGGTTTTAAGTGTATTACAGATAGGTCCTCGGTTTACTATTCATCTGAGTCTATGACTCTGCAAAAAAGCCCCTAGGGTTTTGCTAAAATGAACCCGCGATCCTTCCCCTAATGGAACAGTGACCGCGGTGGAAGAAAAGGGTGGAGGGGCTTACCAACGGCGAGGTTGCTCCGGTGAAGGGTCGGGCGAGGTTCGAGGGTTTCTGGCAATCACGTCGAGGTGTGGATCGTCGGTGGTGGTGGTCGGGGTAGGTCGCTCCACGCGCGCAGGCGGGTGAGCTCGTCGGCGGCGAGGAATCCGGCCTGCTCACGGTGCGATAATCCAATTGAACGGGTCAGGGAGCTTCACCAGGGGTCAAGGAAGACCTGTGCGCGAGGAATTTGAGAATGGCTCACCGGATTGCTCGGTCTACGCGTGGCTGCGGGCGACCGAAGTTCGGTGAGGGCAATCCTGGATCTCTGGTGAGGCTTTGCCTGGTCCGATGACTTGGAAAGCTTCACGGGCCTCTGGCGAAGCTAACCAAGCGATTGGCGTGGCCCGGGGGTGGCTTTAGTGAGCTGGCCACGGTGGCCGAGGCTCGGGTGGCTTGGCGGGCGGTGGCGCGGCGTGCTTAGGGCAAAGTCCGATGAACTTTGGCTCGGGCAGGACTGAGAGCGCGTGGGGAGGTACGGCGGAGACCTTGGGTTGCTTTATAGGCACGGCGCGGTGCATGGGCGGTCATGGACCGGCGAGAGCACGCGGGCGTGCACGGCTGGGCGCGGCTGCGCGAACTGGCATGAACCGGGCGTGTCAGCCGTGGTCGAACACGTGGAGCCGTTGCTTCTGTCCGTGTTCTAACACCGATTGGGCGCAAATCTTCGCGAATTTGGGCAAGATCGCTGTGAAGGATTTGTTCCCCTAACTGTGCTTTGTCGTTTGTGTGTGGATGTTGCACGGTTTTAGGCTAGGGACAGAGAGTTGTAGCATCACCAAGTTGCCAGTGTCAGACAGCCGAGTCCCGAGGACAAACTGCGCCAAAATCATGTCAAATAGTTTTTGTTTGAGTTCAAATTTTACCATAGCATGTTCAAGGAAATTTGGCACCACTTTGATATTTGGACTTTTTGGTTTTGAGTTTTGGAAAACAGGGAACACATTTGAACTTGTAAAAGGGTTCTGAAATTCAGAATCCTGAATTCTGAATTTGCCCATAGGGCCTTGGATCAAGGGCTGATTTGGGAATTTTGGAGAATTCAAATGGCTAAACTTTCTTACTATATTTTGTTGGTCATTTAGTGCACTAACACTTTTTTATTTGGTTCGTATCAAAATATTTTATTTTTCCCCAAGTCTTTTCCCAATTTCCTTTTATGTGCTTAAATGGCCCACTTAGGATTTCTTAGGGTTTGAGAGTTCCTCTTGCCTTGAGGTGCATGACATAATTAAAGAGAAATTCTTAAGATGAAAAAGACTCACTTAAACATTTGTTATCAATTTATGATGTCCTTTCTTTAGTTTGGTTCACATGTGATAAAGGTTTTGAATCAGCTCTAAGAAGAAACCCTAGGTGACACTAGGGTGTCACACAAACAGGGATCACGACTCATGGGTAAAGTGTGCAACCTCTGCAGGGCGTTAGAAACTGATATATCAGTCATGCTCACGGTTAAGAGTAGCCTCAGGATCCTCTTTGATTAGAATAACTCTGGATATTTTATGATGATGGTTAATGGTGATGATTATAACTCTGGTTTCTGGTATTTCCTCTTGGAGGGAGTACTCCTAGGTAATAACTTGGGTTTATTACTAAAACTTGGTTTTTCTACTAGTAATAAATACTTGACCAACTAAAATCAATTGCTTTAACCTTAACCCACATACAGCTAGTCTACCTTAACCAAACGGGACATCTGCTGAGTACGTTGATGTGTACTCACCCTTGCTTTAAACCCCCCAGCCCTAGGTTGTCCCCATTGCAATCAGTGCTTAGGTGAAGATGAAGGCAACATGGAGGACTTTCAGGAGTTTCAGGACTTCAATGAGTTCTAGTCGTGTTTAGTGGCAAACCCCCAGTCAGCTGCCTATGAAGGCCTTATCTTCTACGTTTTGTATTTCGCACTTTGATTATGTTAATGACGATGTTAAGTTAATGACTCTGTAGATGTCTTGGACATCTTGATGTAATAAAGTACTATTCCTGTTGTTATTTTGAGCAATGTGTGATGATGTCCAACTATGTAATCGCTGTGTATGTGAGTTTCTGATCCTCGCACGTACATGGTTCATATTCGGTTTGCCTTCTAAAATTGGGTGTGACAGCCATCATCGGCTCCACTACCATGGTGATTCTCCTCGTTCGGGGTCACCTTGTCATCACCAACTACGACGACTCCCATGTCGTGCTCGTATGCGTGGATGAGGATAAGGCAGGTGAAAGAGAAATGTGTCCTTGGGCCATTTCTATATTGTTTTGGTGATTAGATGCACAAGACACTAGGTGAGAACTAACAAAATGTTGAGCAAAGGTATATCTAGATGGATCAAGTATGAAGGTAAGTTCTAGACACTTAGTCATTTGTTTTTTATGCTAAGCATGCTTGTCTAAGTGCCAAGAATTCAGTTGAGTAAAGCCAAAGGGAGCAAAAGGAGTTAAGCTGGAACGGTCTAACTTGCACCAGCTGCGGGTGCACCGGACACTGTCCGGTGCCCAGGCTGGCACATCGACGAACTCGCTGCTCTCAGGAATCGCTGGGGACGTTGCGGCTAAAATTCACCGGACTGTCTGGTGCACCAACAGCGTCTGTGCCAACCACCGGCAGCGCGATCAGCACACAATCAACGGGCGACGCGTCGCTAGAGCTAACGGTCACCAGGCCGCACCGGACTGTCCGGTGTGCACCGAACACTATTCGGTATGCCAAGCGGACCGCGGCTAAAATGGTAGGCTTCGCCAAACAAGGAAAGAAACTGTGCATTGTTCATGTCCGATGGTGCATCGGGCTGTCCAGTGCGCCCATGGACAGAAAGCAAGAATTGCCTACCAAATGGAGCTCTAACGGCTCCTAGCTGCCTTGGGGCTATAAAAGGGACCCCTAGGCGCATGGAGCAGTACACCAAGCCTCTATTGAACATCCTATGACGCCTAGACTCCGCAAGCACGCATCCGATTTGTTGTGTTTGAGAATTGAGCACTTGTTGAGCTGTGAACTTGCTGCGCTATGTTTGTGTGCTCGTTTCTTGACTTGTGTGTGTGGTGTTCTTACGACTCTAGTGCTTGCTTGTGTTTTCTATTCCCTCCCTTACTCTTGTGGTTTTATTGCGATCAATATTGTAAGGGTGAGAGGCTCCAACTTGTGGAGATTCCTCACAAAGGAAAACAACTACTATAAGGAAGAAAACTGTGGTATTCAAGGTTGATCATTGGATCACTTGAGAGGAATTGAGTGCAATCCTTGACCGAAGGAGGTCACCACAACGTGGAGTAGGCATTGGTCGAACCATGGGATAAAATCACTGTGTCTCTTGTGCCACTTTTCATTGTGATCGATTTCTTTCTTAGAGTTCTCACTTAATCACTTGTGCTATTGTTCCTAAGTTGAATACACATTCTAAAGGAACAATCAAGTGAAGAGTTCTATCTATATTCATAGCACCTTGGTTTTGACCTCACTAACATTCCATAAACCAAGTTTGTGTTATTTAAGTGTTGATTTTTATAGTATCACCTATTCACCCCCCTCTAGGTGCTCTCAGCAGGGGCAAGGGCAAATGGTCTCCCTGTCTCTTCTATTTATTTTTTGATTTTATTAATTGAAGAAATGTCATTATAACATTTGTGTCAAGTTGGATAATGGTATTTAGGTGAAGCCCGTCCGATTGATGGCAAAGTAGCGAATCCCGTTTTTCATAATGCCATAATTCCAAATTTCTCGGCAGCCGCCCTATCCTCAAAAGTGCTCTTTGATCTATATCATGCATGTCTTCTACAACAAAAGTTCTATGGTGTTTGGTAGTAACCTTCACCCGCTTCTGCTTTCTTTTCTTCCCCCATCTTATGTTAGCCATAGGTAGTCTAGATAGACGAACCCGATAACATCGAAAACACGGTTCAACTAGCATTTTTTTCTAGCCACCAAAGGCAATAATCAGAGCTTCGTCCTCCTTATTATTGTAATTCTCGAGGATCACGTTGCATTTCTCTTTGATAGCTTCCAACCATTCATCACATGGCTCTCCTAACTCACTCTCAAATTTGTACGTAAACTTCAATTAAACTAGCCCCAGCTCTTCCTCCGATGTGTTATCCTTTATCAACTCTGACATCTTCCATTCAGCCGCCAACGGTCACTATAACACCCTAAAATCCTATTTTGGGTTCTAGAGAAAATTCATTTCGAGAACTAAATAAAAGTGTTTTCTAAGGAAAGATGGAATAAAATAATCCTCATAAGACTTGAATTAATATTTGAATAAACTATATAGTTAAAATACTTCTAAAGAAATATATCCAACTTAAAATAATTTCTCTATTGAACATTACTTTTCACAAATATATAATGAATAATTTCTTAATTAAACTTTTAGCTTTCATCACACGTTCAAAATTATTTGTGTATTGCATATTTGAAACAAATGCCTAAATAAATAAATAAAATATATTGATGCATGCCATGTTGGATACCTTTGTCTGTTGCATATAATTGGAAACTTGAAATTCAGATCAAACATGAGTTAGGAATTTAAAACCGAAATTGAAATGAAACCAGAAAATAAAAAAAGAAAAGAGAAGAACTTACCTTATCTTGGGCCTAATGCCACATGCCGGCCCAATACCCCAACCTCACACCGGCCAGTGTTATGCGCGACATATTCATGTGCCCGACATGTGGGCCCTGATGTTAGCCAACCAAACCGCCACACGAAGCTTTTCGGTGCCACTGCCTCGTGGGTCCAGCTTGTCAGGTCGTCACCTCTATCGTAATAGAACATTGTGTGTCCATCTGTGTTGACCAGAGATTTCCACCAGTCGGGTTGCCACCACCGCCTCAAACTTGACTCCTGGGTATTTAACAAATGCATCCATGCCATCTGCCCCTTGCCCTGAGAGCCCAACTACCATCGTCGGTGATGGAGCGGCGGTCATGGAGGGGGGTGAAGCCGTGAGGAGATTACCACCGACGTCGTTCCCCGCCGATGCCAGCAGTCGGGTCCACGTGGTTGCCGAGGGGTCTTCACCATGGCACGGGAAAGGTTACCATGGCCATGACATGGAGGATCTTACCCTAGGAAAGCCTTGATTTCTCGTCGGAGATCATAGCCGCCGTGGAATCTACACTCGGTCGTGGACGAAGTTCCTGCCCACGCCAATCAATGTGAGAACCACCACTGAGTTTTTGTTCTCCTCTGTGCATTACATAGCACTTAGAGCCAAGACAAATTATGGGCCTATGGATCGGTGAATGCTCATCGGAGCTCAGGCTCCGTCATGGAGCCGCAGGGGCCATGGTCAAGAGTTTTATAGCAGTAACGGTGATGAAATGGTGGACATTAGGTTTGGGGTAGCTAGGCCTGTGTATAGGGTCAATCATATCGGAGTTGGGGGCCCTGGAGCGCAGTTATGCCGGTCTCGGCCATGGCCATCGCTGCACTGGCGCTGTGCACCGCCGCTCGGGTCCGATCAGGAGAGGAGAGTTGGCTAGCGTTGTTGATTCCCAAGTGCACGGCTGAGATTAGGTTATGTGTATCCCCCTTTTCGTCCCATTAAATCAAAGACATTGATCGGTCGTGGCAAGGTTAGGATTAGACCGGGGAGGGTATCCTTTCACTCCTCAAATCCGAGCCAGTAACCGATAATCAGATGAGTTGGATTAAGAGTTGGCGTGGACGTTCCCTGCGTCGCAGATCTTTGATCTAACGACTGAAATCAGATACTGGTTCAATACTGTCGGTGTTTCGAAACCCGGGGGGTCCCTGGACCGACAGTGAATTGTCGCCGCGTGCCCCAGCCCAGATGGGTCGACGCGAGGCGGAACGCGAAGGGGGGAAAGGAAGCAGCCGGAGAGAGGCGGACGTGAGAGAGTGGATCCCGCGGCCTTCGTGTTAGCCCCGCGCCTGAGTCGGGTGCGCTTGCAGTAGGGGATACAAGCGTCCACGCGGGAGTGGGAGCGAGCGGCCTTGCGCGAGCGCCGTCCCGTCCTTCTCCGCGCGGGCCAACCCTCTGTAAGAGGGCCCTGGTCCTTCTTTTTATAGGCGTAAGGAGAGGATCCAGGTGTACAATGGGGGTGTAGCAGAGTGCTACGTGTCTAGCGGAAGAGAGCTAGCGCCCTAAGTACATGCCATCGTGGCAGCCGGAGAGGTGTTTGGCACCCGGTTCGTGTGGTGTCGTGGCCGTCGGAGGAGTGCCGGATCTTGGCGAGAGGGCAGCTGTTGGGGCTGTCGAGTCCTTGCTGACGTCCTCTTGCTTCCGTAAGGGGGCCGAGAGCCGCCGTCGTCACAGAGCGCGCGGGGCGCCATCATTGCCTATCTGGCGGAGCGAGCCAGATGGGACGCCGGTCTTGTCCCCCATAGCCTGAGTCAGCTCAGGGTAGGGTAATGATGGCGCCTCCTGTCGACGTGGTCGGTCCGCGCCCTAGGTTGGGCGATGTGGAGGCTCCTCCGAGGTCGAGGTCGAGTCTGTCTCCCGTGGCCGTGGTCGAGTCCGAGCCCCTGGGTCGGGCGAGGCGGAGACCGTCGGCTAAGGCCAGAGCTGAGTCCGAGCCCTGGGGTCGGGCGAAGCGGAGTCCGTCGTCTCCTAGGGTTGAGCCCATGTCCGAGCCCTGGGGTCGGGCGGAGCGGAGTTCGCCGTCTTTCGGGGCTGAGCCCGAGTCCGAGCCCTGGGTCGGGCGGAGCGGAGTTCGCCGTCTTCCGGGGCTGAGCCCGAGTCCGAGCCCTGGGTCGGGTGGAGCGGAGTTCACCGTCTTCCGGGGCTAAGCCCGAGTCCGAGCCCTGGGTCGGGCGGAGCAGAGTTCACTGTCTTCCGGGGCTGAGCCCGAGTCCGAGCCCTGGGGTTGGGCAAGGCGGAGTTTCCTATGACGCCCGAGGCCGGTCTGGGCTGCTGTCAGCCTCACTCTGTCGGGTGGCTCAGCAGTCGGGGCGGCGCAGGCGGCGCTGTCCTCTTGTCAGGCCGGTCAGTAGAGCGGCGAAGTGACTGCGGTCACTTCGGCTCTGTCAACTGGAGGGCGCGCGTCAGGATAATGGTGTCAGGCCACCTTTGCATTAAATGCCCCTGCGATTTGGTCGGTCGGCGTGGCGATGTGGCCAAGATTGCTTCTCGGTGAAGACTGGGCCTCGGGTGAGCCGATAGTGTGCCCGTTGCTGGAGGGGGGTCCTCAGGCGAGACGTAGGTTCTCCGGGGTCGGCTTCCCTTGCTCGAGGCTAGGCTCGGGTGAGGCACGATCGTGTCCCTTGAATGGACCGATCCTTGACTTAATCGCACCCATCAGGCCTTAGCAGCTTTGTGCTGATGGGGGTTACCAGCTGAGATTTAGGGGCCTTGAGGGTACCCCTAATTATGGTCCCCGACAGTAGCCCCCGAGCCTCCAAGGGAGTACTAATACTCGCTTGGAGGCTTTTGCCGCACTTTTTTGCAAGGGGACCAGCCTTTTTCGGTTGCATTCTGTTCCGATCGGTGCGCGCGAGCGCACCCGCCGGGTGTAGCCCCCGAGGCCTCGGAGGAGTAGTTTTACTCCTTCGAGGTCTTAGTGCGCTTCGCAACACTTTGGCTGGTCTAGTTGTTCCCTCATGCGAGCTGGCCGTAGCCCGAGTGCACGGTCGGGTCCCAAGTTCTCGGGCTGGTATGTTGACGCTGTCAACGGTTTGGCCGGAGCCGGTTTTGCGAGAGCAGCCCCCGAGCCTCTGCACAGGGCGAGAGGACGGTCAGGGACAGACTCGACTTTTTTACATACGCCCCTGCGTCGCCTTTCTGCAAGGAGGGGGGGGAAGCGCCATGTTGCCCTCGGGTGGCGTCGAACATGGTGTCTCCGGTGAGCTGCTGGCGGGTAATCCGAGCGGACGTCCGTGCCCCATTTGATAGGGGTCGGCTAGAGGCCCATAGGCGCGCCCAAAAGTACCTGCGGGTGATCTGCCGGACCCGGTCCCCTGTCGACGGGGTCCGAGGGCTCGATGCCTCCCTCTGATGGGATTCCGTTACAAGATCATTCCCGCTGGTCTCGGAAATGTCCTAGGGTACCTCGGGAGCGTAGCCCGAGCCTTGGTTATGTATCGAACGTACCCATGGTCATCCCTCGCTCTGTGTCTGAGGCGACTGTGAACCCTTCGAGGGCCAGCCTACGAACCCCTGATCAGTAGTGGGCGCAGAGCCTAAGTGGCCTGAGGCTGCCGTTGAACCCTTCGAAGGGCCGGCCATCGAACCTCTGACCAGTAGTGGGTGTGGAGCCCACGTGCTCTGAGGCGGCTGTTGAACCCCTCCGAGGGGCCAGCCTTCGAACCTCTGATCAGTAGGGAGGCTCGGAGCCTGTTTCCTTCACGGAGAAGGGTCCTTTCCGGGGTATTCCCCTTTCCCGGTCCCTATTGTAAGAGAGAGGAAGAGGAAAAGGAAAAGGACACGAAATCGAATGACACGGCGTACCTTTTTTGACGCGGTCATTATGGCGAAGGTGAAGCGTCGCTTGCTCCTCCCGCCTGAGACGCCGCCTGTCCCGCCGCGGAGTAAATGCGGCGGGGCGAGCGGTTCGTGGGGTGGCCGTTGCGTGTGCGCGAGCCGTTCGAGGAACGGATCACGGGCGCGCCATCTTCACGCTGTGGGAGAGGGCTCCCTCGCTGCCCCTGGATGGGACGTAAGCTTGGCTGACGACGTGACCGCTGCTTCTGCCCGCCTGCGATCGCCATTATGCCGGCCCAAATTTGACCGCACTTGACCGTCGCGCTTGGCTGGCACTGCATGGTTGCCTCGAGTCGCGGTATTGACTCCGCAGTCGAGGAGGCGCGGTAGTGGCGTGAGTGGCGGTGCTGTTGCTCACACGTAGCAACCGGTGCACCGGTTGCATGACGCGTGGGCCTGGACCTCCATGCTAGGCGCATTGGAAGTCGGAGAGGTGCGCCCACTTGGCGCGGTTGCATGCCGCCTGCATGGCTGCCCGCCCTTTCGCCCGCTGGTCTGGGCAAAAGTGGAGGAGTGCCTGTAACCACCGGGCGGTTGCATGCGCAGCGCGCGCACGGCGGTTTGGCTTCTTCTCCCCTGGACCGGCTTGCATGACATGTGGGACCCAGCCCCCGTGCCATGGGGGGGAGAATCTTGGAGCGTGCTGGAGAAGACTCGACCCGCAACAGTCGAGGGCGCAAGTGGGGAGAGACGCCTTTAAAAGGGGGGCGACCCCTTTGGAGGGCAACCATGTCTTCGCGCTCCCCATATGCATCGTATCTTTCCACCTTCCGAGCCCCCGGGCGGGGGACGCCCGGAATCCCTCCGTCTTGTCGTTGGAGGAACGCAACTTCGTGGAAGTTGGTACCTTTCAGCCATCGTTCGGCTTCAAGGATTTTCATCGTGCAGCCCGGCTGCATCCTCTCGCCGGCGGTCACCCAAGATGGTGACCTCCAGTTCGATGGAGGGGGAAAGCGAGCTGGGCTGCGGCCTCTGCCCCTCCCTCAGCCTCAAGGATTTTCATCACTAGTGCTGGGGAGGGGAGTGTGCCGAGTTGGGGTCGGCCCCTGCGTGGGCGGTGGTCCGCTCCTTCCTTCAGTGATCGGGGGGAAGGGCGTCCACCGTTCACGGCATGGGCAGCTGCAGCGTGCCCGGCTCTCTGAGCGGAGCGGCTTCGGAGCCGCTCCCGGTGCCGCCTTCCGCCACGGCAGCTGGAAGAGGTTCCGCCGCCGACGAGCTTGCCGGCGCCACCCGCGAACCGACCTCCAACTCTACGGCCCTCTGCCCGTCCTTGCCTCACGAGTTTGGGCACGGGCGGGGGCCTCCTGGCAGCAGCATCCGCCCTGAGGTCATCGCTGCTGCTGTTCAGCCCCCCGGAGCAGAAGTCGTCGTCGTCGCCGCTGCTGGGGCGGGCGACGACAAGCCGTTCGTCGGTCTTCTGTTGCTCTGCAGGCCCCCCCCCCCCAGTCGCGTGGGGTTGTTCGTACCTGCGGAGGTGGAACCGGAGTTCCGTTTGTAATGGCACCTCGAGTGCCGGTGTTTCGTTCAATGCGGCTGTCAAGGCCTGAACGTATATGTATTTTCGGCACGGAGCCATGTTTTTTCTTCATTTCGAACACTGAGACTCGCCTTGTCGGTTATCTGAACCGCTTCACCGAGCGTGAGTTGCCTCGTGCAAAGGTGACGAGTGAGGTATCCGTATCCCGGAGGCGTAGGAGTCCCTCGGCTCGGTCGGCCTTGTTGTCCGAGGCCCCTCTTGCTTAGTTAAAGAAACCCCTCGGCCGCCCTTCGATGAGCCGAAGCCGGAGGTAGCGGTGTCAGCACGGACGGAGGCAGAGTTGGCTTCGAAGAGGAGGTGTGGTTGGCCAGAGCCTGGCCGGGTTGTCCACTGGCGGAGCCGACGCCGGAGTTGAGTTGCCGAGGCCACAAGCCGAGCTGATGTCTTTAGGGGTCAGCTGGCCGAGGCCTCGGGGTGGCCGGCCGAGCCACCTGCTCGGGCCAGATTCCCGAAGAAGACCCTGGCGGCGATGGCCCGGGTGTGGTGCTGATGTCGTCCTTCAGAGTGGGGGCCCTCCGACCGCGTTGCCGTCCAAGGCTAGGTCTGACCCCGCCGAAGGTGTAGTTGATGCCGAGGGTGCTGCTGCCCCCTTCGGCTGTCGACGTCCGAGCCTGCAGGATCAGGTTGTCTTGTAGTGTGTGTATGTTTTCTGCGGCCGCCGAGGCCTAAACACACCGTCGCCGTGTTGTAAAGCTGCGTTCCTTTTCCTCTTGTTTCGAGTATCCGGACTCATTTTGTCGGTAACAGAATTGTTTGTGCGGGCGAGAGTTTCTTTTCACGGAAGGTGATGAGTGAGGTATCCGTATCCCGGAGGCGTAGGAATCCCTCGGCTCGGTCGGCCTTGCCGCTTACGCGCGCTCTTACTCGTCCATAGGGTTCTGTTACTGACGCAGTCGAGAAGGCCCGAGAAATCATTTCGGCACAGGAGCTTCTCGAGCATGAAGACTTGTTCGGTCCGTGGAGTCACTTATCCGAGCGCGAGTTACTTATCGCAGAAGGTGATGAGTGAGGTATCCGTATCCCGGAGGCGTAGGAGTCCCTTGGCTCGGTCAGCCTTGGCTGCTTACGTGTACTCCGTCGTTTTCAGGATCCACTTTTGAAGTAGTCAAAGTGCACGAAAGGCATTCTGGCAGAAAAGATTTTTTTCTTTTTTTCGAGGAAAATTTTGACGCAGAGGGGGTTGCCCCCTTCTAGCCCCCGAGGGAGGGTCGGGCTTTGCCGAGGCAAGGCTGACCCTTCCTTGATGACCAGACTTGGTGTGTGAACGAGGTATACGAGCAACTAGAAAGCATCTTAAGGGTAGAAGCGACGTAGCTGTTGGATGTTCCAAGCGTTGCTGTAGACCTCGCCTTGGCTGTTGGCCAGCTTGTATGTTCCGGGCTTCAGGACCTTGGCGATGACGAACGGCCCTTCCCAGGGAGGCGTGAGCTTGTGCCGCCCTCGGGCGTCTTGTCGCAGTCGAAGCACCAGGTCGCCCACCTCGAGGTCTCGGGACCTAACCCCTCGGGCGTGGTAGCGTCGCAGGGACTGCTGGTACCGCGCCGAGTGTAGTAAGGCCATGTCTCGAGCCTCCTTTAGCTGGTCTAGTGAGTCTTCTCGGTTGGCTCGGTTGTTTTGGTCGGTGTAGGCCCTCGCCCTCGGGGAACCGTATTCTAGGTCTGTGGGCAAGATGGCCTCGGCCCCATAGACTAGAAAGAACGGTGTGAAGCCCGTGGCTCGGCTCGGCGTTGTCCTCAGACTCTAGACCACCGAGGGGAGTTCCTTCATCCACCGCTTGTCGAACTTGTTGAGGTCGTTGTAGATCCGAGGCTTGAGTCCTTGTAGAATCATGCCGTTGGCACGCTCTACTTGCCCATTCGTCATGGGGTGAGCCATGGCAGCCCAGTCCACCTGGATGTGGTGATCCTCGCAGAAGTCCTGGAACTTTCTGCCGGTGAACTGGGTACCGTTGTCGGTGATGATGGAGTTCGGGACCCCAAAGCGATGGATGATGTTGGTGAAGAACGCCACCGCCTGTTCGGACTTGATGCTGTTTAGGGGTCAAACCTCGATCCACTTGGAGAATTTGTCGATGGCGACCAACAGGTGCGTGTAGCCCCCGGGTGCCTTCTGCAAGGGGCCAACAAGGTCCAGACCCCACACAGCAAATGGCCAGGTGATGGGTATGGTCTGTAGAGCCCGAGCGGGCAGGTGGGTCTGCCTCGCGTAGAACTGACACCCTTCGCAGGTGCGGACAATTCTAGTAGCATCGGCCACCGCCGTCGGCCAGTAGAATCCTTGTCGGAAGGCGTTTCCGACGAGGGTTCGGGGTGCCGCGTGATGGCCGCAAGCCCCCGAGTGTATCTCTTGCAAGAGCTGCTGGCCTTCGGCGATGGAAATGCATCGCTGGAGGATGCCTGAGGGGCTGCGGTGGTAGAGCTCCTTCTCATCCCCCAGCAAGACGAAAGACTTGGCGCGCCACGCCAACCGCCGAGCTTCGGCTTGGTCGAGGGGCAGCTCCCCTCGGTGGAGATATCGCAGGTACGGGGTCTGCCAGCTTTGATTAGGCGTGACCTCGCTCGGTTCCCCCTCGACGCGCAGTGCCTCACCCTCGGGGGCCGAGGTTACCTCGGGCTGAGCCGAGGGTACCTCGGACCGTGCCGAGGGTACCTCGGACTGGGCCGAGGGTACCTCGGACTGAGCCGAGGGTGCCTCGAGCGGAGCCGAAGGTGCCTCGGGCTCGGGCGTGTCCTCGGTCTTGACGGAGGGTTGATGCAGGTCTCGGGAGAATACGTCCGGGGGAACTGTTGTTCGTCCCGAGGCTATTTTAGCCAGCTCGTCAGCAGTCTTGTTGTAGCGTCGGGCGATGTGGTTGAGCTCGAGCCTGTAGAACTTGTCTTCCAGGCGCCGAACCTCATCGCAGTAGGCTTCCATCTTCGGGTTGCGGAAGTGGGAGTTCTTCATGACTTGGTCGATGACGAGCTGCGAGTCACCGCGAGCGTCAAGGCGTCGGACCCCTAGCTCGATGGCGATTCGCAACCCGTTTACCAGAGCCTCGTACTCCGCCACATTGTTGGACGCCGGGAAGTGGAGGCACAACACGTAGCGTAGGTGCTTCCCGAGGGGCGAGACGAAGAGGAGGCCTGCGCCGGCCCCCGTCTTCATCAGCGACCCATCGAAAAACATGGTCCAGAGCTCTGGTTGGATCGGAGCCGTCGGGAGCTGGGTGTCGGCCCATTCAGCCATGAAGTCCGCCAAGACCTGGGACTTGATGGCCTTCCGAGGGGCGAAAGAGATCGTCTCGCCCATGATCTCCACCGCCCACTTCGCAATTCTACCTGAGGCCTCTCGGGACTGGATGATCTCTCCCAGGGGGAAGGATGACACCACAGTCACCGGATGAGACTCGAAGTAGTGTCGCAACTTCCGCCGTGTCAGGATCACCGCGTACAGCAGCTTCTGGATTTGTGGGTAGCGGATCTTGGTCTCGGACAGTACCTCACTGATGAAGTAGACTGGCCTCTGAACGGGCAATGCATGCCCTTCTTCTCGTCTCTCAACCACGATCGCGGCGCTAACCACCTGGGTGGTTGCGGCGACGTAGATCAAGAGGGCTTCTCCGGCAGCGGGGGGCACCAAGATGGGCGCGTTCGTGAGGAGCGCCTTCAGGTTCCCGAGGGCTTCCTCAACCTCGGGAGTCCAAGTGAAGCACTCGGCCTTCCTTAAGAGGCGGTACAGAGGCAGACCTCTTTCGCCGAGGCGGGAGATGAAGCGGCTCAGAGCCGCGAGACATCCCATGACCCTCTGTACGCCTTTCAAGTCCTTGATTGGCCCCATGCTGGTGATGGCTGCGATCTTCTCCGGGTTGGCTTCGATGCCTCGCTCGGAGACGATGAACCCCAAGAGCATGCCTCGGGGGACCCCGAAGACACACTTTTCGGGATTAAGCTTCACGCCCTTCGCCTTGAGACATCGGAATGTCGCTTCAAGGTCGGAAAGGAGGTCGGAGGCCTTCCTCGTCTTGACTACGATGTCATCGACGTAGGCCTCGACCGTTCGGCCGATGTGTTCGCCAAACACGTGGTTCATGCATCGCTGGTACGTTGCCCCCGCATTCCTCAAACCAAACGGCATTGTAACATAGCAGTACATGCCAAAGGGTGTGATGAATGAAGTCGCGAGCTGGTCGGACTCCTTCATCCTGATCTGGTGATACCCTGAGTAGGCATCGAGGAAAGACAGGGTTTCGCACCCAGCAGTGGAATCCACGATCTGATCGATGCGAGGCAGAGGGTAGGGAACCTTCGGACATGCTTTGTTTAGACCGGTGTAGTCTACACACATCCGCCATTTCCCCCCTTTCTTTCTCACAAGCACAGGGTTGGCAAGCCACTCGGGATGGAATACCTCTTTGATGAACCCTGCCGCCAGTAGCTTGTGGATCTCCTCGCCTATGGCTCTGCGCTTTTCTTCGTCGAATCGGCGTAGAGGTTGCTTCACGGGTCGGGCCCCAGCTCGAATATCCAGAGAGTGCTCGACGACTTCCCTCGGTATGTCGGGCATGTCCGAGGCACTCCACGCGAAAACGTCGGCGTTCGCGCGGAGAAAGTCGACGAGCACTGCTTCCTATTTAGGGTCGAGCTCGGAGCCGATCCGGATCTGCTTGGAGGCGTCGTTGCAGGGGTCGAGAGGGACGGACTTGACCGTCTCCGCTGGTTCGAAGTTGCCGGCGTGGCGCTTCACGTTGGGCGCCTCCCTAGAGAGGCTCTCTAGGTCAGCGATGAGGGCCTCGGCGTACTCCATGCACTCCACATCGCATTCGTATGCGTGTCGGTACGTGGGTCCGACGGTGATGACCCCGTTGGGGCCCGACATCTTGAGCTTGAGGTAGGTGTAGTTGGGGACGGCCATGAACTTGGTGTAGCATGGCCTCCCCAGCACTGCGTGGTAGGTTCCTCGAAACCCGACCACTTCGAACGTGAGGGTCTCCTTTCGAAAGTTGGAGGGCGTCCCGAAGCAGACGGGTAGGTCGAGTTGTCCGAGGGGTTGAACGCGCTTCCCGGGGACGATCCCGTGGAAAGGCGCAGCGCCCATCCGGACCGAAGACAGATCGATCCGCAGGAGCCCGAGGGTCTCGGCGTAGATGACGTTGAGGCTGCTGCCTCCGTCCATGAGGACCTTGGTGAGCCTGACGTTGCCGATGATGGGGTCGACAACGAGTGGGTATCTCCCCGGGCTCGGCACGTAGTTGGGATGGTCGGCCCGGTCGAAGGTGATGGGCCTGTCGAACCAGTCTAGGTAGACTGGCGCCGCCACCTTTACCGAGCAGACCTCCCGACGCTCTTGCTTGCGGTGCCGAGCCGAGGCATTCACCACTTGCCCGCCGTAGATCATGAAGCTGTCGCGGACCTCGGGGAACCCTCCTGCCTTGTGATCTTCCTCCTTTGCATCGTCGAGGACCTTGCCACCCTCCGCGGGTGGCCCGGCCTTGTGGAAGTGTCGCCGAAGCATGGCACACTCCTCGAGGGTGTGCTTGACGGGCCCCTGATGATAGGGGCACGTCTCCTTGAGCATCTTGTCGAAGAGGTTGGCACCTCCGGGAGGTTTCTAAGGGTTCTTGTGCTCGGTGGCGGCGACAAGGTCCGCGTCGGTGGCGTCGTGTTTCGCTTGCGACTTCTTCTTGCCCTTCTTCTTGGCGCCGCGCTGAGTTGACGCCTCGGGAGCATCTTCCGGTGGGCGGCCCTGGGGCTGCTTGTCCTTCCGGAAAATGGCCTCAACCGCCTCCTGGCCAGAGGCGAACTTGGTGGAGATGTCTATCAGCTCGCTCGCCCTGGTGGGGGTCTTGCGACCCAGCTTGCTCACCAGGTCGCGGCAAGTGGTGCCGGCGAGGAACGCGCCGATGACATCTGAACTGGTGACGTTGGGCAGCTCTGTGCGCTGCTTTGAGAATCGCCGGATGTAGTCCCGGAGAGACTCTCCCGGCTGCTGGCGGCAGCTTCGGAGATCTCAGGAGTTCCCAGGGCACACGTACGTGCCCTGGAAATTGCCGGCAAAGGCTTGGACCAGGTCGTCCCAGTTGGAGATCTGCCCCGGGGGCAGGTGCTCCAGCCAGGCTCGAGCGGTGTCGGAGAGGAACAGGGGGAGGTTGCGGATGATGAGGTTGTCGTCGTCCGTTCCACCCAGTTGGTAGGCCAGCCGATAGTCCGTGAGCCACAGTTTCGGTCTCGTCTCCCCCGAGTACTTTGTGATAGTAGTCGGGGTTCAGAACCGGGTCGGGAACGGTGCCCGTCGTATGGCGCGGCTGAAAGCCTGCGGATCGGGTGGTTCGGGCGAAGGACTCCGATCCTCCCCTCTGTTGTAGCGTCCCCCACGCCTGGGGTGGTAGCCTCGGCGCGCCCTCTCGTCGAGGTGGGCCCAACGGCTGTGATGATGGCGCTCGTTGCCGAGGCGACCCGGGGCCGCAGGCGCTGTGTTGCGCGTGCGCCCGGAGTGGATCGAGGCTTCCCGCATGAATCGGGAAGTCGCGGCGCGATGTTCCGAGGGGAACCCCTACCTTCGGGAGGCAGAGCTTTCGGCCCGTCGGACCGCGGCGTCCTCCAGGAGATTCTTGAGCTCTCCCTGGATACGTCGCCCTTCGGTGGTGGATGGCTCCGGCATCGTGCGGAGGAGTATTGCCGCTGCAGCCAGGTTCTGGCCGACTCCACTGGAATCCGGCGGCGGCCTCACCCTGACGTCGTCGGCGATGCGGTGCTGGATGCCCTGTGGGAGATGACGCTCTTCTCCGGCCGGGGGTTGGACCGCCCATTCCTGCCCGATGTCCCGGCGGATCGGCACAAGCGTTCCTGCTCCCTCGTCGAGCCTGGCCTGCCTCTCGCGGATATGCTCGAGCTGTGGGTCAGGACCCCCCGCCGGGACGGGGACCACAGCTAGCTCCCGAAGGATGTCAACGCGAGGCACAGGCCTAGGGGGATCACCGTTTTCCGGCATACCAAGATGGTTGCCTTCGCCGGGACCCCCTAGATCGACGTGGAAACATTCACGACTTGGGCCGCGGTCCTCATTGTCGAGGCCACGGCTGCCGTCGGAACAGTCGGAAAGGCAGTAGTCGCATGCGGTCATGAAGTCCCGCACGGCACTAGGGTTACCAAGTCTGGAGAAGTCCCAACAGAGGTCGGGCTCGCCATCTTCCTCGGACCCTGAGGACTCGTAGGTCGAGTCGGCCGTCAGTCGGTCCCAGGGTGACCACACACGATACCCTAGAGGGTTTGGACTCGCCTCTATGAAAGTGCTCACCGAAGCGGAGCCGCTTGGTGGGTCGAGGCCAAATCCAAAATACACGAGATGGGAATCGGTTGGTACCTTTCGGTCGACGGTCGGTGACGAGGTCGCATCTGGGACTGACTGCACCGTTGTCTCAGGTACGAGGGTGACGCCCAGCAAGTCCTTCGCGAGTGTGCTGGCGTCGTGCGTTTGCTTGAGATCGGCGTGTTGCGGGGAGGCGGCGCTCGTCTTCGTCTCAGACGAGAGATCGATGCCTGACGCGCCCTCCGTTGGGGCGCCGGCGCCGTCGACTCGCTCGACAGCCAACGAGGTGCCGCTTCCCGCTTGACATTGGTTGCCCCGCCTCCTCCTCCGTCGGCGGGGGAGGGGACGGGACAAGCCCGAATGTCGTCCTTCCACCACATGGGGAAGGCGTCATCGATTTCCCCGCCGACGAGCGGGTTGTCGACCGCCATTGTCGCTGTCGCACGGCGGGGGAAGGAGTATCATGTCGTAGCTGCCGTCGAGGGACATGAATTCAAGATTCCTGAAACGGAGCACCGTCCCGGGCTGGAAAGGTTGCTGGAGACTGCCCATCTGGAGCTTGACGGGAAGCTGTTCGTCAACACGCAGCAGGCCCCTACCTGGCGCGCCAACTGTCGGTGTTTCAAAACCCGGGGGGTCCCTGGACCGACGAGTGAATTGTCGCCGCGTGCCCCAGCCCAGATGGGTCGACGCGAGGCGGAACGCGAAGGGGGGAAAGGAAGCAGCTGGAGAGAGGCGGACGTGAGAGAGTGGATCTCGTGGCCTTCGTGTTAGCCCCGCGCCTGAGTCGGGTGCGCTTGCAGTAGGGGGATACAAGCGTCCACGCGGGAGTGGGAGCGAGCGGCCTTGCGCGAGCGCCGTCCCGTCCTTCTCCGCGCGGGCCAACCCTCTATAAGAGGGCCCTGGTTCTTCCTTTTATAGGCGTAAGGAGAGGATCCAGGTGTACAATGGGGGGTGTAGCAGAGTGCTACGTGTCTAGCGGAGGAGAGCTAGCGCCCTAAGTACATGCCATCGTGGCAGCCGGAGAGGTGTTTGGCACCTGGTTCGTGTGCTGTCGTGGCCGTCGGAGGAGTGCCGGAGCTTGGCGAGAGGGCAGCTGTTGGGGCTGCCAAGTCCTTGCTGACGTCCTCTTGCTTCCGTAAGGGGGCCGAGAGCCGCTGTCGTCACAGAGCGCGCGGGGCGCCATCATTGCCTATCTGGCGGAGCGAGCCAGATGGGACGCCGGTCTTGTCCCTCGTAGCCTAAGTCAGCTTGGGGTAGGGTAATGATGGCGCCTCCTGTCGACATGGTCGGTCCGCGCCCTAGGTTGGACGATGTGGAGGCTCCTCCGAGGTCGAGGTCGAGTCTGTCTTCCGTGGCCGTGGTCGAGTCCGAGCCCCTGGGTCGGGCGAGGCGGAGACCGTCGGGTGAGGCCAGAGCTGAGTCCGAGCCCTGGGGTCGGGCGAAGCGGAGTCCATCGTCTCCTGGGGCTGAGCCCATGTCCGAGCCCTGGGGTCGGGCGGAGCGGAGTTCGCCGTCTTCCGGGGCTGAGCCCGAGTTAGAGTCCTGGGTCGGGCGGAGCGGAGTTCGCCGTCTTCCGGGGCTGAGCCCGAGTCCGAGCCCTGGGTCGGGCGGAGCAGAGTTCACCGTCTTCCGGGGCTGAGCCCGAGTCCGAGTCCTAGGGTCGGGCGAGGCGGAGTTTCCTATGACACCCGAGGCCGGCCTGGGCTACTGTCAGCCTCACTCTGTCGGGTGGCTCAGCAGTCGGAGCAGCGCAGGCGGCGCTGTCCTCTTGTCAGGCCGGTCAGTAGAGCGGCGAAGTGACTGCGGTCACTTCGGCTCTGTCAACTGGAGGGCGCGCGTCAGGATAAAGGTGTCAGGCCACCTTTGCATTAAATGCCCCTGCGATTTGGTCGGTCGGCGTGGCGATGTGGCCAAGGTTGCTTCTCGGTGAAGACTGGGCCTCGGGCGAGCCGATAGTGTGCCCGTTGCTGGAGGGGGGTCCTCGGGCGAGACGTAGGTTCTCCGGGGTCGGCTTCCCTTGCCCGAGGCTAGGCTCGGGCGAGGCACGATCGCATCCCTTGAATGGACCGATCCTTGACTTAATCGCACCCATCAGGCCTTAGCAGCTTTGTGCTGATGGGGGTTACCAGCTGAGATTTAGGGGCCTTGAGGGTACCCCTAATTATGGTCCCCGACAAATACGCGATGACCTAATCTAGGCATTGGGTGCCGATCGGACGGATCTAGTTG
Organism: Zea luxurians; assembly: GCA_029449295.1. Lineage (NCBI taxonomy): Eukaryota > Viridiplantae > Streptophyta > Magnoliopsida > Poales > Poaceae > Zea > Zea luxurians. The sequence goes on along the minus strand of JAOPSE010000079.1, from coordinate 7,985,150 downwards.
ACTGATGCTCGTTCGGCTGTGTGTGTTTGTAAAAGAGCCCCTGCTCTTTTACGAAATGAACCCGCAGTCCGGGGAAGTTTAAAGAACGTTACAGATTGGTTGTAAAACATGTGTATTAGCCCCTAAACTTGCGGGAATTAGTGGCCACCGTCCTTTTATTTATTAAAAGAATAAAATAAATCTAGGAAAATCAGAAAAGCCTTTTAATAATTGTTTCTAGTACAAAATTAATATAAGAAATACCTATACGGTTAGAAGATCATAACTTGTCCATTTTAACTCTAATTTACTCCATTCCAGTTGCCTTAGCTTTGCAACAATATTGTCTATGCTATAGTAGCATTATTTTACCAAGTAACATATTTTAAAAAAATAGGTATTTGTTGAACCTATGTTAGTAGGTTAACTTTTCTAATCAAAATTAATATATCTATAATTATAAGTTGACTAAAATATGATTTCTAATTAAGCTATAACTTAGATTAAGGTTCAATTAGTTATTTCTTTAGAATATATTTCCCATGTGATTTATAATAATAGTTTTATTGCTTAATCACTTAAACCATTAGAAAATCATATCTTTTCTACAGTAACTCCGATTTTAGTGATTCTCGAACCTACGGTCTCGTAGCGACGCATAGAATATTCTCACATAGTTTGTTCTCATGTTTGGTGTAATGTTATTTTTATGTACTCCTTGTCTATTTGTATGTATGGCTACGAGTAGCAGCGAGGTCACGAGAAACCCGAAGACCAACTTGGTGAAGTACGTGGAATCTCAAGTATAAGGCAAGTTGTGCCCTTGATCACTCTTCTTTACCTAATAATATTCTTGTTAATCACTGTGACATGCTTAGGTTAATTTGATGGGACCTAATAGGTTACCCTAGTTTTGTTTACCCCACACCTTGCAAACAAATGAACTACTGGGTAGACTTGCTATTGCTCTACCTGTTTGTGGGATTAATGCTATATTGAATTACAATCATGTTCCATTGTTATTGTTGGTTTAATTATTGTTCATGATAAGATTATTATGTTAAATGGAACATGGAGCGACCACCCGGAAAAATATTGCTACCACAAGGGTGGTATGTGACGCCCTTGGCTGACTAATTAGGAAAACTATAGTAGGACTACCTTACCCGAAAGGGGCAAGGGCGATAGAGGAGTTGCCGGTGTAGGGAGGTTCTCGGGTCGATCATGTTCGATGGCTTTTCGGACAAGGGATTCCTATATCGCTCTTCTCACGAAATCGTAGCGGGTGTTCTTAAGCTAGTGGAACTTTGTAAAGGCCTCATAGTGGATCCCTAGCCATTCACCTCGGAAGTGTCTAAGGGCCTTGCAAACCCTGGCAATACACGACTTGTGGGTAAAGGGCGCAACCTCTATAGAGTGTAAAACTGGTATATGAGTCATGCTCACGGTCATGAGCGGCTCGGACCCTCACATGATTAATTTATGGAATTAAATTTAATCTGTCATTTGTATTGCATTGTGAGATTTATTATTAATTGTGATCTCTTATTTTATTGGGATGGTATCTACTTATACTTAATAAATGCTAATAAAATTTTGACCAACTTGTTAAAAGCAATGCTAAGCCTTAACTATTCTCTTTGGTAATCCTTACATTTCACATGAGCCCCTACCGTAAGTGAGCCCATGTACATTATTCCCCATAACTTATTGAGCGATGAACGTATGTGAGCTCACCCTTGATGTACTCACACCCCTAGGTCAAGAATAGGTACCGCAAGATAAGAAGCATGAAGGATGCCGCGATGAGTTCGTGAGAGGTCTAGGTTGTCATCTTCTAGTTGAAAGTCGCCAAGAGGGGGGTGAATAGGCGGAATCTAAAAATTATAAACTTAAGCACAACTACAAGCCAGGGTTAGCGTTAGAAATATAATCGAGTCCGAAAAAAGAGGGCAAAAACAAATCACAAGCAAATGAAGAGTGGATGACACGGTGATTTGTTTTACCGAGGTTCGGTTCTTGTAAACCTACTCCCCATTGAGGTGGTCACAAAGGCCGGGTCTCGTTCAACCCTTTCCCTCTCTCAAACGGTCACCTAGACCGAGTGAGCTTCTCTTCTCAATCAATCGGGACACTAAGTCCCCACAAGGACCACCACACAATTGGTATCTCTTGCCTTGATTACAATTGAGTTGGGAACAAGAAAGAAAGAAGAAAAGTGATCCAAGCGCAAGAACTCAAATGAACACAAATGTCACTCTCTCTAGTCACCATTTGATTGGAATGAACTTTGGACTTGGGAGAGGATTTGATCTCTTGTTTGTGTCTTGGAATAAAGTCTAGAGCTCTTGTATTGAATGCAAATGGCTGAAACTTGGATGCATTGAAGTGTGGTGGTTGGGGGGTATTTATAGCCCCAACCACCAATATGGCCGTTAGTGAAGGCTTCTGTCGTATGGCGCACCGGATAGTCCGGTGCGCCACCGGACACTGTTTGGTGCGCCAGCCATGTCACCAGGCCGTTGGGTTCCGACCGTTCGAGCTCTGACAAGTGGGGCCACCGGACAGTCCGGTGGTGCACCGGACAGGTCCTGTTCACTGTCCGGTGTGCCTTCTGGCGCCTGCTCTGACTTCTGCGCGCGCAGGCGCGCACTGTTTGCTTTCACTATTCATTTGCAGACGATCGTTAGCACGAAGTAGTCGTTGCTCCGTTGTTACACCGGACTGTCCGGTGTTACACCGGACAGTCCGGTGAATTATAGCGGAGCGGCTTCCCCAAATTCCCAAAGCTGGCAAGTTTGATTTGATCCACCATGGTGCACCGAACACTGTCCGGTGGCACACCGGACAGTACGGTGCGCCAGACTAGGGCTGCCTTCGGTTTAACTTTTCTCCTAGTTTTGAACCATTTCTTTTATCTTTGTATTGGTTTGTTGTGAACCTTTGGCACCTGTAGAACATATATTCTAGAGCAAACTAGTTAGTCCAATAATTTGTGTTGGCCAATTCAACCACCAAAATTCATTTGGAAAAGGTTTGACCCTATTTCCCTTTCAATCTCCCCCTTTTTGGTGATTGATGCCAACACAAACCAAAGCAAGTATAAAAGTGCAGAATTGAACCAGATTGCATAAAGTAAGTGCAAAGGTTGCTTGGAATTTAAACCAATGGTTATTTCTATTAGATATGCATGGATGGTTTTCTTCTTATTTAAAAATTTTGGACCACGGTTGCACCACGAGTTCTGTTTTTGCAAATTCTTTGTAAAATTCTTTTCAAAAACCTTTTGCAAATAGTCAAAGGTATATGAATAATATTGAAAGAAGCATTTTCAAGATTTGAAATTTTCTCCCCCTGTTTCAAATGCTTTTCCTTTGACTTAAACAAAACTCCCTCTCAAAGAAATTCTCCTCTTAGTGTTCAAGAGGGTTTTACAAATTTTTGAAGAAACTAGAACTTTCTCCCCCTTTAGAACACGATAGGATAACAATTTGAAAACTTTATTTTTAAAATTTAGTGGTGGTGCGGTCCTTTTGCTTTGGGCTCATACTTTCTCCCCCTTTGGCACGAACCGCCAAAAACGGATACTTGTGAGTGAGATATAAGCCCTTTACTTTCTCCCCAATGGCAAACAAATAGATATGAGTGAAGATTATACCAAGGTGGAGAACGATGCGGAATACCGGCAAATACCAATGGAGTAGAGTGGAAGCGCCTTCTTTGCCGAATACTCCATTTCCCTTTCAATTCTATGACTAAGCATAAGATTACACTTGAAAACACATTAGTCATAGACATAAAAGAGATATGATCAAAGGTATATAAATGAGCTATGTGTGCAAAGTATCAATCAAAATTCCGAGAATCAAGAATATTTAGCTCATTTCTAAGTTTGGTAAAGGTTTTCTCATCTAAAGGCTTGGTAAAGATATCGGCCAATTGATCTTTGGTGTTTATATAGGCTATCTCGATATCCCCCCTTTGTTGGTGATCCCTCAAAAAGTGATACCGAATGGCTATGTGCTTAGTGCGGCTGTGTTCAACGGGACTATCCGCCATGCGGATTGCACTCTCATTATCACATAGGAGAGGGACTATGCTAAATTTATAGCCATAGTCCCTAAGGGTTTGCATCCAAAGCAATTGCGCGCAACAATGGCCTGCGGCAATGTACTCGGCTTCGGCGGTAGAAAGAGCGACTGAGTTTTGTTTCTTTGAAGCCCAAGACACCAGGGATCTCCCTAGAAACTGACAAGTCCCTGATGTGCTCTTCCTATCAATCTTACACCCTGCCCAATCAGCATCGGAATATCCTAATAAATCAAAAGAGGATCCCGTGGGGTACCAAAGACCAAACTTAGGTCTTGATGGGCTTGGCTTCCTTCATCCTAAACTTGGTGAGTATGTCTTGAATGTACTTCGTTTGGCTAATGAAGGTGCCCTCTTGGAGTTGCTTCACTTGAAATCCTAAAAAATACTTCAACTCCCCCATCATAGACATCTCGAATTTTTGAATCATGGTCCTACTAAACTCTTCACAAATAGATTTGTTAGTAGACCCAAATATGATATCATCAACATAAATTTGGCATACAAACAAATCATTTTCAATTGTTTTAGTAAAGAGAGTAGGATCGGCCTTGCCGACTTTGAAGCCATTAGTGATAAGAAAATCTCTTTAGGCATTCATACCATGCTCTCGGGGCTTGCTTGAGCCCATAAAGCGCCTTAGAGAGTTTATATACATGGTTAGGGTACTCACTATCTTCAAAGCCGGGGAGGTTGCTCAACATAGACTTCCTCCTTGATTGGTCCATTGAGGAAGGCACTCTTCACGTCCATTTGGTAAAGCTTAAAGCCATGGTAAGTAGCATAGGCAAGTAATATACGAATAGACTCAAGCCTAGCTACGGGTGCATAGGTTTCACCAAAATCCAAACCTTCGACTTGTGAATACCCTTTGGCCACAAGTCGTGCCTTGTTCCTAGTCACCACACCATGCTCATCTTGTTTGTTGCGGAAGACCCACTTGGTTCCTACAACATTTTGGTTAGGACGTGGAACTAAATGTCATACCTCATTCCTCGTGAAGTTGTTGAGCTCCTCTTGCATTGCCAACACCCAATCCGAATCTTGAAGTGCTTCCTCTACCCTGTGTGGCTCAATAGAGGAAACAAAAGAGTAATGTTCACAAAAATGAGCAACACGAGATCGAGTGGTTACCCCCTTATGAATGTCGCCGAGGATGGTGTTCACGGGGTGATCTCGTTGGATTGCTTGATGGACTCTTGGGTGTGGCGGTCTTGCATCTTGTTCATCTTCCTTGTCTTGATTAAGGGCATCTCCCCCTTGATCATTGCCCTCCTCTTGAGGTGGCTCATCTTCTTGATCTTCTCCTTCATCATCTTGAGCCTCATCCTCATCTTGAGTTGGTGGGGATGCTTGCATGGAGGAAGATGGTTGATCTTGTGCTTGTGGAGGCTCTTCGGATTCCTTAGGACACACATCCCCAATGGACATGTTCCTTAGCGCTATGCACGGAGCCTCTTCATCATCTAGCTCATCAAGATCAACTTGCTCTACTTGAGAGCCGTTAGTCTCATCAAACACAATGTCACAAGAAACTTCAACTAGTCCAGTGGACTTGTTAAAGACTCTATATGCCCTTGTGTTTAAATCATAACCGAGTAAAAAGCCTTCTACAGCCTTAGGTCCAAATTTAGATTTTCTACCTCTTTTAATAAGAATAAAGCATTTGCTACCAAAGACTCTAAAATATGAAACATTGGGCTTTTTACCGGTGAGGAGTTCATATAATTTCTTCTTGAGGATTTGGTGTATATATAATCAGTTGATGGCGTAGCAAGCGGTGTTGACCGCCTCGGCCCAAAACCGATCCAAAGTCTTGTACTCATCAAGCATGGTCCTTGCCATATCCAATAGAGTTCTATTCTTCCTCTCCACTACACCATTTTGTTGTGGCGTGTAGGGAGAAGAGAACTCATGCTTGATGCCCTCCTCCTCAAGAAAGTCTTCAATTTGAGAGTTCTTGAACTCCGTTCCATTGTCACTTCTTATTTTCTTAATCCTCAAGCCGAACTCATTTTGAGCCCGTCTCAAGAATCCTTTCAAAGTCTCTTGGGTTTGAGATTTTTCCTGCAAAAAGAATACCCAAGTGAAGCAAGAATAATCATCCACAATAACTAGACAGTACTTACTCCCGCTGATGCTTATGTAAGCTATCGAGTCGAATAGGTCCATGTGGAGTAGTTCCAGTGGCCTATCAGTCGTCATGATGTTCTTGTGTGGATGATGAACACCAACTTGCTTCCCTGCTTGACATGCGCTACAAATCCTGTCTTTCTCAAAGTGAACATTGGTTAGTCCCAAAATGTGCTCTCCCTTTAGAAGCTTGTGAAGATTCTTCATTCCAACGTGGGCTAGTCGGCGATGCCAGAGCCAACCCATGTTAGTCTTAGCAATTAAGCAAGTATCGAGTTCAGCTCTATTGAAATCAACTAAGTATAGCTGACCCTCTACTACTCCCTTAAAAGCTACTGAATCATCACTTCTTCTAAAGACAGTAACACCTGTATCCGTAAAAAGACAGTTCTAACCCATTTTGCATAATTGAGAAACAGAAAGCAAGTTGTAATCTAAGGAATCTACAAGAAAAACATTGGAAATAGAATGGTCAGGTGATATTAGCAATTTTACCCAATCCTTTGACCAAACCTTGATTTCCATCCCCGAATGTGATAGCTCGTTGGGGATCTTGGTTTTTCTCATAGGAGGATAACATCCTTTTCTCCCCTGTCATGTGGTTTGTGCACCCGCTGTCGATGATCCAACTTGAACCCCCGGATGCATAAACCTACAAAACAAATTTAGGCCTTGTTCTTAGGTACCCAAATGGTCTTGGGTCCTTTTACATTAGAAACAAGCACCTTGGGTACCCAAACACAAGTCTTTGGCCCCTTGTGTTTGCCCCCAATATATTTGGCAACTACCTTGCCTGATTTGTTAGTAAGCACATATGAAGCATCAAAAGTCTTAAATGAAATGTTTGGTTCATTTGATGCAATAGGAGATTTCTTCTTAGGCATTTTAACATGTGTAGAACGCCTAGAGCTAGAAGCCTCATTCTTATAAATAAAAGCATGGTGAGAAACAGAATGAGTCTTCTTTGCATGAATTCTCCTAATCTTATCCTCAGGATAGAAGGGTATAAAATGTAGCCCTTGTTATCCTGAGGCATGGAAGCCTTGCCCTTAACAAAATTAGACAATCTTTTAGGAGGAGCATTAAGCTTGACATTGTCCCCCTGTTGGAAGCCAATGCCATCCTTAATGCCAGGGCGTCTCCCACCATAAAGCATACTACGAGCAAATTTAAATTTTTATTCTCTAGTTCATGCTCGGCAATTTTAGCATCTAGTTTAGCTATATGATCATTTTGTTGTTTAATCATAGCAAGGTGATCATGAATAGCATCTACATTAACATCTCTACATCTAGTGCAAATAGAAACATGCTCAACGGTAGATGTAGAGGGTTTACAATTATTTAATTCAACAATCTTAGCATGTAAAATGGCATTCTCATCTCTAATATTGGAAACATAAACATTGCAAACATCTAATTCCTTAGCCTTAGCAATTAATTTTTCATTCTCAAACTTAATGCTAGCAAGAGAGGCATTCAATTTTTCAATCTTAGCAATTAGACTAGAATTATCATTTCTAAGATTGGTAATTGAATCATCACAAATATTTGACTTCTCAACCTTAGCAATCAAATTAGCATTCTCAATTCTAAGGTTGGAGATAGTGTCATGGCAAGTACTTAGCTCACTAGTTAATTTTTCATTTTTCTCTACCTCCTGAGTATAAGCATTTTTAGTCTTAACATGCTTCTTGTTCTCCTTAATAAGGAAGTCCTCTTGGCTATCCAAGAGTTCATCCTTCTCATGAATTGCACTAATCAATTCATTTAATTTCTCCTTTTGTTGCATGTTAAGATTGGCAAAAGGAGTAAGCAAGTTGTCCTCATCGTCACTAGAATTATCCTCATCACTAGAGGTAGCATACTTAGTGGAGGATCTTGATTTTACCTTCTTCTTCTTGCCGTCCTTTGCCATGAGGCACTTGTGGCCGACGTTGGGGAAGAGAAGACCTTTGTTGATGGCGATGTTGGCGGCGTCCTCGTCGTCGGAGGAGTCGGTGGAGCTCTCGTCAGAGTCCCATTCCCGGCAAACATGGGCATCGCCACCCTTCTTCTTGTAATATTTCTTCTTCTCCTTCTTCTTCCCCCTCTTGTCGTTATCCCTATCACTATCACTAGACAATGGACATTTAGCGATAAAATGACCGGGCTTACCACATTTGTAGCAAACCTTCTTGGAGCGGGGCTTGTAATCCTTCCCCCTCCTTTGCTTGAGGATTTGGCGGAAGCTCTTGATGATGAGCGCCATCTCCTTGTTGTCGAGCTTGGAGGCGTCGATGGGGACCCTACTTGGTGTAGAGTCTTCTTTCTTCTCCTCCGTTGCCTTGAATGCAACGGGTTGTGGCTCGGGTACGGAGGAGGATGCGCCTTGCTCGATGATCTTCTTGGAGCCTTTGATCATCAATTCAAAGCTCACAAATTTTTCTATTACTTCCTCGGGAGACATTAGTTTATATTTTGGATCACCATGAATTAATTGAACTTGAGTAGGATTAAGAAATACGAGTGATCTAAGAATAACCTTGACCATCTCATGGTCATCCCATTTGGTGCTCCCGAGGTTGCGCACTTGATTTACCAAGGTCTTTAGCCGGTTGTACATGTCTTGTGGGTCTTCTCCTTGGTTGAGCATAAAACGACCGAGCTCCCCCTCGATCGTTTCCCTCTTGGTGATCTTGGTCACCTCGTCTCCTTCGTGCGCGGTCTTGAGCACGTCCCAAATTTCCTTGGCGCTCTTCAACCCTTGCACCTTGTTATACTCCTCTCGACTCAGAGAGGCGAGGAGTATAGTGGTGGCTTGTGAGTTGAAGTGCCGGATTTGGGCAACTTCGTCCGAATCATAATCTTCATCCCCCGACGATGGTACCTATACTCCAATATCAACAACATCCCAAATGCTTTGTGGAGTGAGGTTAGATGGTGCCTCATTTTATCACTCCACATATTATAATCTTCACCATCAAAAACTGGTGGTTTGCCTAATGGAACGGAAAGTAATGGAGTACGTTTAGAAATGCGAGGGTTGCGTAGGGGATCTTACTAAACTTTTTGCGCTCATGGCGCTTAGAAGTTACGGACGGCGCGTCGGAGCCGGAGGTGGATGGCGACGAAGAATCGGTCTCGTAGTAGACCACCTTCTTCATCTTTTTCTTCTTGTCGCCACTCCGATGCGACTTGTGAGGAGGTGAATCCTCCTTGTTGCGGGACTCTCCCGATGGAGCCTTCCCGTGGCTTGTAGCGGGCTTCTCGCCGGTCACCATCTCCTTCTTGGCGTGTTCTCCCGACATCACTTCAAGAGGTTAGGCTCTAATGAAGCATCGGGCTCCGATACCAATTGAAAGTCGTCTAGAGGGGGGGTGAATAGGCGGAATCTGAAAATTATAAACTTAAGCACAACTACAAGCCGGGGTTAGCGTTAGAAATATAATCGAGTCCGAAAAAAGAGGGCAAAAACAAATCACAAGCAAATGAAGAGTGGATGACACGGTGATTTGTTTTACCGAGGTTTGGTTCTTGTAAACCTACTCCCCGTTGAGGTGGTCACAAAGACCGGGTCTCTTTCAACCCTTTCCCTCTCTCAAACGGTTACCTAGACCGAGTGAGCTTCTCTTCTCAATCAATCGGGACACTAAGTCCCCACAAGGACCACCACACAATTGGTGTCTATTGCCTTGATTACAATTGAGTTGGGAACAAGAAAGAAAGAAGAAGAAAAGCGATCCAAGCGTAAGAACTTAAATGAACACAAATGTCACTCTCTCTAGTCACTATTTGATTGGAATGAACTTTGGACTTGGGAGAGGATTTGATCTCTTGTTTGTGTCTTGGAATGAAATCTAGAGCTCTTGTATTGAATGCAAATGGCTGAAACTTGGATGCATTAAAGTGTGGTGGTTGGGGGTATTTATAGCCCCAACCACCAATATGGCCGTTGGTAAAGGCTTTTGTCGTATGGCGCACCGGACAGTCCGGTGTGCCACCAGACACTGTCCGGTGCGCCAGCCACGTCACCAGGCCATTAGGTTCCGACCGTTGGAGCTCTGACAAGTGGGGCCACTGAACAGCCCGGTGGTGCACCGGACAGGTCCTGTTCACTGTCCGGTACACCTTCTGGCGCCTGCTCTGACTTCTGCGCGCGCAAGCACGCACTGTTTGCTTTCACTATTCATTTGCAGACGACCATTGGCACGAAGTAGCCGTTGCTCCGCTGGCACACCGGACAGTCCGGTGTTATACCGGACAATCCGGTGAATTATAGCACAGCGGCTTGCCCAAATTCCCGAAGCTGGCAAGTTTGATTTGATCCACCCTAGTGCACCGGACACTGTCCGGTGGTTCACCGGACACTGTCTGGTGGCACACCGGACAGTCTGGTGCGCCAGACCAGGGCTGCCTTCGGTTTAACTTTGCTCCTAGTTTTGAACCCTTTCTTTTATCTTTGTATTGGTTTGTTGTGAACCTTTGGCACCTATAGAACATATATTCTAGAGCAAACTAGTTAGTCCAATAATTTGTGTTGGCCAATTCAACCACCAAAATTCATTTGGAAAAGGTTTGACCCTATTTCCCTTTCACTAGTCAACTTGGACAAATCATGATTACTTGATATAAAAGAAAAGGCTAAAGGCAAGGAGAGTCGGCTACGGCTGCTCCTGGTGGAAGTGTGTCTTCATTTAGTAGGGTCTTAGTATTGTCTTGTTGCCTTGCTTACGTCATAGTTTCCGTCTGTTTGTTGAGTTGTTCTAAGCTCTATGTTTGAAGGTGAGAGACCCATGTTTTGTAATTGTCTGTCCTTGTGTTCTGTCTTGTTCAGATAGGTTTCTATATAGGAGCGCGGTTGTTGGGGTCTCTTGCCTAGCTTGTCGTTCGGTCAGAAGAGTTTTGGATGCAGTGTAAAACGTTGTTGGTTCCTATTTGTTAATGAAATGGGGGAGACCTCCTTTCTGTTAAAAAATCTCAACTCTACCACAACTGTATTAGGGCATGTACAACCTTAAGACGTTGGAACAGTTTTCTAAGTATAAGAGACAACAAAGAAATTACATGGTACAACCCTGAGCCTCTAAATCATAAATGCAGTTAAGAGACAATCCGTATGGAGAAATACATAGAGACGGGCTCTTACAAAAATGGAGCATCTTACAAAGCAACCATATAAAAAACTCGGCCGGGGAGGCAAAGACTATCCTCCCGGTATTATATTAAGAAGAGACTGAAATATAGTCTCGGTCGAGAAAATCTCCGAATCCTGGCCCTCATCACTAGCGGGCTGTCAACACGCACTCTACAACGGTCCAGCCAGAGAGTGGCGCGCAAGACGTAACTTGAAAGCGGGCGAGGCACAACGAGTGGATTTTTTAACCAAGCCGGAAATTCGCTCGGAGGGACATCGAACACAAGACCTGTAGGTGCTAATCGGAAGCCTTAACCAGTACAAGCTTTAACCACTGTGCTAGAGGCTCTTTGGCTCAAAACAACAATATCACACTGAAATTGGACACTTAGGGGTGTTTAGTTTCTAGGGACTAATTTTTAGTCCCTCCATTCTATTCTATTTTAGTCCCTAAAATACTGAATACGGAAATTAAAATATAGTATTAGTTTCTGTATTTAGTAATTTAGGGACTCAAATGAAATAGAATAGAGGGACTAAAAATTAGTCCCTAGAAACCAAACATCTCCTTACTCTCTCTTTTTTTCTTCCACAGATTAATTTGTAAATGTCACTCTATGAGCTCAACCATTGGAGCAAGCTCAGACACACAAAAAAAGTCTAGGAGAGCCTATGTCTCTTGGAACACCAAAAGTGACCAATGCCTCTTGGAACCAAGGTTCACAAAACCGAATGCAAGACAAAACCAGTGGCCACCAATATCCGATTAATCACGATAAATCGGTGAAAATAGGCAGAAACCGACCGAAATTAAAATCAACCCAGTTTTGAATTCAAAACAGCTCAAAACCGATTGATCGGTCGATAAGACCCATAAATCGGATCCTGGCCTGATAAACTGGCGACATAGATGCAGAAACTGAGCCATATATTTTTTTGCAAATAAAGTACATTGAGATCCCATAATTTGAATAAAAGATGACCCCAAATATTATCACAAGTCCAATAACAACATTTAGCAGTTCAAATACATTACATAACATTGTTTCATAGTTCACAAACAACATCGAAGATACAAATACACTCTCGTCGAAGATCTTTCCCACGGGTGTGCATTCCACTGATAATGTGTCATATTGTACTCCTCCGATGAGAGCAACATAATACCTTGCTCACACATGAACTGTTTCTTGTACTATGCCCAAGTCTGATCGGTCCACGTAGAAGTCATACTCCACGACTCCACCAACATTTGGTAGTACTTAGGCCCCTCCCATTGGTACACCCACCTCATTGGTATTGTATCACCTCACCAACCGGATAATTCACATAGGGAAGTAGGGGTGACCAACACCACTACCATCAACACCACCACTGGCATCAGCAGAAGAAGCTATCGGCAAACTCTTGGTATTGTGGACTTCTATCACCACTATGGTCTCGTCATCGCTTGCTACTATTGGTCATTGAATTGATAAATCAACAGCACGTGTGAAGAAATCGAACCACTTGTGATTTGGTAAATAAAGTATATTGAGGTCACAAAATTTGAACAAAAGATGGCACAAATGTTATCACAAGTTGAAAGATTTGAAGTTAAAAGGAAGAAAATCATCAAAACCTAGCTACTAGAGACCATCGATTTATCTCTACATGGGACCATTTAATCGGCTAGCAGGGACGGCTAATCAATAAAACGGATGGATTTTTATTTTTTCGAAACTTGGTTGAATTTTAGTTTGAATTCCTTAGCATGTTTTCAAATTTGGTTTCAGTGAAAAATCTTAAAACAATCCATAGTATTTACAGGGAATTGGCATCAAATTTGTTAAAAATTATAAAATAGCCCAAATTCAAATGGGTAAACCAGTCATGTCTAAACCGGCTAGGGCTAGAGTTGAATTGGAGAGAATTAAATCCCTTCCTATATAATTTTGAATAGGAAGGGGTTTAATCCCCTCAATCCCTACCAATACCCCTCAAATCGAATAGGGCCTAAATCGGCCAGTTAGCCGGATTTATCAACCGGTTTGGTGAACTTTGGTTGGAACACCAAAAGCGACCAATGCAGAGCTTGTGAAGGTGCAGGTCAGTTAGTACAAATGCAATGCATGAAACGAACACTTGAAAAAAAAACATCATCCGTGACGCCTGAGACTGGAAAATGTATGGTACGAGCGATTTTTATACTATCAAGACAATGTATGAAACGAACACTTGAAAAAAAAACCCTACAAACCAAACATACATACACAGATTCCTGGCTTTCGAGTTTAATTGCTAAAAATCAAAGTCAGACGTTAGTTTGATGGCCCCGACGCATGTACACAGATTTTTTGTCAACCTTCAATTTCAACAATTTCTTTGAACAAAAGTAGTATCCTACACCTACCTCCTGATATTTCCAGATAGAGTCAGATAAACAAAACGTGAGATACTAGCATGCTACAGAAACCGCTCTCAAGTTCACCCTGCAGTGTGTATAGCATTCATTGGGTGCCTCCAGCTCCTACAGACTACGGGCATTCAGCCGAGTGTGCTTCCTCCACCTCCTCAACATATGGACGCAGCCCCCAGCTCCTAACAGGCCATAGGACGCAAGGCTCAGGATGGTTGAGTTTGCAACGCGTCGATGGTGGGCGCTGCCCTGCAGACGAAAGAAACAATCTCAGCATTGTGTGAACGCTTTGCATCCGTGCACCCAAAAGAGGTTTTCACATGGCGGCATACCTGTATCAAGAAAACGAAGGTGGCGGCATTTGCCAGTGACATTGAAAAGCTCATCATGCCCCCTCGCAGCTCATTTGGCAGGTACCTAGAGTGATGCCAGCACTGTAAACAGAAACTACTATAGACTGTAATTTAAGCTTGATACGTACTCGCAGCGGTAGCTTACATTGTTCGCAATCTGGCCAGTGACGGCAAAATGAAGCCCACACAGGCATGGAAGATGCAGAACACTATCACCAGTGGTGCAATCTCCTGCAGGAAAAAAAATAACTTTGAATAGCAATCCCCAACTACCAGTTGTTGCTTTTAGAGGCATGCACGGTCATACCTGGTAATCATAAGCCGCAATCGACAAAGCAAGTCCAGCACCAACGTAAGCTATTGTCAAGCTGTCCTCGTTCCGGAAGGGGGCTATGGCTCCGTAAAACCATGGAAAACTAGCACTTCCAAGCATCCTTGATGCCAAGAAACAGGGGTAGATTACTGACAGTTGAGCATACCTTCCGTCAGCCTGTGTCAGTCAACAGATCTATGAGAACGGGAACAGAACTTCAGCCTCAGTCAGGTTTCTGAAACACTACTCACACAGAAGGCTAGCAGAAGAAGTGAGACTCATACCACTATGGTTGGTGCCCAGAGAAACCAAAAGGCTGAGACAGCAAAATGGATGCTTGCTTGAGCTAAGACCAGGATCAGTACTCTTTTGTCTGAAACACATTAATTGCGGTCACAAATGGAACTGGAACATGCAAGCACTGAAAAGTTTAGCCTGCAACAACCACAACTCACTCACGAGTTCATGATGTGAGAGATAGAAATGTTGTTTCCTTTTATGCATTTTTCAAATTAGAATTTAGAAACATCTCTAAAATTTGACTAGAGCAATTCTACATGTGCTAAATTTCTTTCTCAGTTGTATCTAGATATGGTAAAATTGAATATAGAATGGAGTTTTATCAACAGAAATGAGAAAGAAAGCTCTGGAGCAAGCAAGATGACTCAACACTCACCTCTGAGGACATGAGCAAGAAATGATTTTTGGTAGCTCCCAATGGCAGATGCATGCTGACATGTACTTGATGCATTTCTGATATACAGAATGCCCACTACCGATAGTGTGGCTGCAAATGCATAGGGAAGCAAGAATCTACTGTCATCATCACTAACCAATACATTTGTGATTTCTTGACTTCCGACAAGGGACACCGATTCAAAGAATGTCATCAGCCAGAAGCTATCAAACAGCAGGTCTTGCTTCTGGTCTTGCTGAAAATTCAGGATCAAGCACTAAATGATTCATACAACATAGACAACACAGTAATAGCACATATGTGTTTCAAGAAATACAGAAACCTTCTCATGCTCCAGCACAAGCCACGTCTCAAAACAGAAAGAGAACACTGAAGAGGCAAAAGCCAGAATGAAATTGTTGATCCATGAACAGCGAAGCGCACTGAAACTCTTCACAACACCTACTGCAAGCTGAAGTACCCAGTACAATATGCAAGCCCTTCGTGGTCCTCTATAATCATCAGTGGAAAATTTGTAAGGTATAGCTACTACTGGAAGGATAAAAGAAAACATAGACTGCTCACAGCTGCATTACATAACAGTAACTGCTGCCAAGGATACGTGTAGATTATGGAACAAAAAACTACATGAAAGAGAAGAAAAAAAATCATACCAAGGTTCAGATTATACTCTGAAATTCCTACCAGCCTAATATATCATCCAAACTTCATCAAGATGCACAAGTCAAGGTTAGCAACTAACAAGTAATGCATAGAACTACAAAGTATCAACGCATTAGCTAAACTAATATTCAGCATCTTTATGTTGTAAGCAGACACAGTTTTCAGTGCCCATAGTTGTCTACTTGTCTTGGAGGCACAAAGGCCATATTACATGAAAAGTTAATAGCTAGTAAACCAGGTGGTATGTGGTATAAGAACCAGAAATTTATACCCCTGGTGGTTTCAGAAACACAGGTGCAGATGTTGCTTATTAATCATTCCCCATCACAAAACGAAAACGGTAATCCTACTCCAGTACAAGGCTACAAGCCCATGAATGGATCTGTAGGCTATGGTCAATCAATTTGTCGGTGTTCAGACTAACGGTCCTAAGCAACTAGCGAAATGATGCCGCGTGCCTAGAATCTAGATGGTGTGCAAGTTGACACAAGCGATTTATCCTGGTTCGGACAATGCAATGTCCTACTTCCAGCAGAGGGGGGTGAAGCTTATATTACTCGTACCGAGGTGCCTGCAGTAAGGATTACAAGCACGGCGGGAGAGGGGAAGTCTCCAAGTCCCTAGAACTGATTGAGGCAAATGCCAATACCGAAAGACTGGAGGAAAACTACCAAGCGTTCGCCTGCCCCTTAGAGGAGCTACGACTGCCCTATTTATACACCTAGGAGATGTACGTTGTTTGAGCCAGGGGTCGTCGCGTTCCCAAGGCAGATGTCTTAGCGTCCTGTGGGTGCCATGACCTTGCGCTGCGTTGTTGACTTGAGCTTGTTGTTTTCCTGCTGAGAGCCGAGGCCGAGGCCAAGGGGTGGGCTATACGCCCGAGCCCCCAGGAGAGGGGATGCCCATACCGTAGTTGTTGTAACAGGGCTTCAGTATGGGTAAAAAGCCTGCTTACGGGATACGTCAGCGTGTAGGTTGACGTTGGGAGTCCTTCGCTGCGGATATCGAGGTCAGAGCCCTGCTCGAGCGAAGCGGAAGTCTTCCCGAGGCGATGATTAAGCTTTACCCTGACGTTTGCCACGGTTGGCGGAGAGGTCACCTGCGGAATTCGCGGTAGAGCAAGTAGCCGAGGTCGAGCTCGGGTGAGGCGGAGACAGCACCCGAGGGCGAGCTCAGTGTCGGGCGAGACGGAGATTGCGCCCGAGGGCGAGCCCAGCGTCGGGCGAGGCGGAGTTCTGCGCCCGAGGGCCGGTCTGCTTTTCCGTCGTATTAGGTGTCCCATCAAGGGATGGCAGGCGGCGTGCGTGCACAGTGGCGCGTGTGTAATCATGTTGTTGCGCTCGGACACGACTGATGTCTTGTTGCCACTGTGCTCCTATGCCCCTACATGGGGTAGGTGTGCGCATTAAATGCGAGTGTCCCCTGCTGGCCTTCGGGTGTGCTTTGTCCTCTCTACCTGAGACCGGCTCGGGCGAGACGGATAGGCGATTATAGATCGAGGTGACTCCGGGCGAAGCGAAAATGGGAGGCATGAGCTGCGATAGGCTCGGGCGAGACGGAGACTTGCCTGAGGCGGAAGATCCTCGGGGAGGGGTCTCGACGCTTATGGGGAAGACCCTTGCGGTGGACCTCGGGTGAGGAGGTGGCTTGGCCTCTTACCTTCGGGGATTATGTATGAGCCATTAACTTTTTCTAAGCACATTTTTAAAGGTGTAATCCAGGTACCCCTAATTATCACACCCGACAAATCCGGATAACCCTAATTATCACACCCGACATAATTGGTATCCTTTCTAGTTCAAATAAAGGTCTGTGAACAGAAAAATGTATCATGTACCAAGTACTACTATTCATGAAATAGTTTCAAGCCTTCAACCTGGAAACTGAGGTTCATTAACAGGACCTTGTTAGGGCCTGTTAGCATGTAAGAGCTAATTGCTTGCTAGCCAAAATTAGCACTAGTGCATCCAAACAGAAGAGCTAAGGTGGGTTATTTTTTGGCCAAATCTAAAAGTCTTTAACTAGTTTTTAGCTAATTTTTAGCCCAACTAATAAATTAACTACGGGAAAATATCCTATGCAATCACTTATCCTGGTGCAAGCATGCAATCAAGCGATCTGGTGCATCTGATCTAGATCTAATGGTAACTGTTATTTTACATTTAACCCCTTCCACCTGAAACCTAGTGTCTATTTTACATTTAACCACTTCCATATGAAACCGTTAGATCTAGACTGGATGCTCTGGATAGTTTGATTGCACGCTTGCACCAAAATGAGTGATTGTACAGGATATGTCCTCGGGCCCTCGGTCAGTTACTCTGTTTAAGCATCGGAATCAGATATCACTATATCAGATCAAATTGAAATGCACTTCTAGTCTGCTACGGGTTTTTTTTTTGTAAAGAGACTATGCAAAATGCTATATTACGTAAAATAAACTCATACTTAAAGCTGACAAATTGAGCAAAAGCATCCATCCCCAAAACTTACATTTTGTCGGAGGTGACGCCAGAAATGGCACCGGGGAACAGCGCAGCTGCAGTGGTAGAGGCAAGGCGCGCGGTCGTCTGCTCTCTGCCAAGGCCACACCGCACGAACTCATACTCCCCAAACACGGAATGGATACCTTCAACCACTGACCAACAACAACAACCAACACCGCCCGATTAGGCGCGGCGCGGCGCGGCAGCTCGACAAAGGCGCGAGACTGTAGGGGCGCGCTAGCTACTCACCGGACGCGAGGGAGAAGAGGACGAGGAAGGCGCGGCGGAACCGGAGGAAGGGTGCGGCGCCCACGTCGAAGGGGGACGAGGGTCCGGTGGCGTGCGCCGCAGTCCTCGGGGAAAGGTAAGGGAGGAGGAGCACCGCGGCGAGGGCGGCAGCGGAGAGGAGCGGGTAGGCGAAGGGGCTGAGTGCCCACTCCTCCCGCTCTACCACCACCCCCATCGCCGGACTCGGCCCGTATCCTCGGGATCCGTGGCTGGGTCGCAGGAGTCGGAGGCGGGTGGTGGGACCGGACGGCGAGGTAGTGGCGTCGCCGACGAGGTCGACGGGAAAGGGAAGAGGAAAGGAAAGATGGGAACGGCACGACGAGAAGTTGGGCTGTTGGGCCAAGGCCGCGAAGCACGTATCTGGCCCGCTCCAAATTTCAGTGACCAAAAATGGATGTGTTTCAATTTCAATGACCAAAAATGGGAAATATGCGAAAAAAATCCCAGCAGAAACCGATCCCGTCTAAGACCGGTAAGGGCTTGTTCGGTTAATCCCGTTAACCATATATTAAATCAACTAGGTAAGTGCCCGTGCGTTACAACGGAAACACATAATATCATGGTACTATTACGAGAAAAGGTTTCTTAATACATTTGTGATCATATCTATACATAAATTTTGTTATTTTAATTTAGTTGTTTCACCACTACATTGCTTAAACACAACCCAGAACCTAGATCCATTTGTCTTCCAGAACAAAACCAAAAGGACACGATTTAAATATTTTTACAAAAAATGATGCAGCATGCCATTGCTAAAAATTACAGCATATTTAGTGCCTAGTCAAAAGCAGACTGCTTTAAAAAAAGAATGAGCAATAGCATTTACAAAGGTCAAGAGTACAACAAGAACAACAATAAAATATCAGTAACAAATAAATAGTAAATAATGAACAATTAATCAATCTAAGTAATAGATAGGTAATGATCACTTTATATCGGGGCTAGCCAACACAACCCAGGAAACATAGAAACACATTTGCCCAAGGTACGGGGACCGGGGCGTGGCTGCCATGGATTGGTCGCGGCAGCCATGGATGGAAGCTTTGTGGGCGAGATTCGCGACGGAGATTCGCGACCATGGATGCAAGCCCAGCGCGTGGAGAAAGGCAGAACCGTGCACCAATTTCCTCTATGGACGCCTACGTTAGTTACATAAGTAGTAGTAGAGATTAAAAGAGTATCTACCAGCAATAACCATCAGTTCCTGCCACAAAGGGAAGATATTTTCTTAGCTGCTATAATTTTTCTAAATGAAAATTGTAAAGAGACGGAGAACAACTACACAGCCACAGGTAAATTTTGTAAATATAGGACTGCCAACTTGTTAGCAGCATCATGGACCATATTATAAATAGAATATAACAAAAGGTAGAGCGTACCATATAATAATTTACAATACTGTTCTTTTTATAATATGTGGACATAATAATATTTTATTCAACATGTTCACCTTCTGCACCTAAATAACAAAATAATACTGAAATCACATGAAACAAATATAAGCTAAAAACTGGAAATTAGCTATTTGCCTATTTTAGAAATATGTGGTGTGGAATTTTGTAGGCCATTCTTTATGCCAAACAATATTAGCATAACTGAAACAATGCTAACGCAATATTGACCATGACATAGGACAAGCATGGTGCACTTCATATTGCAAGTGCACTTCATATGGATACAACACGAAATAAAAATGGGGAAACAAGGGAAGCTAAAATGATTTCTGCTTACGGAGTATAGGAATATTGAAAGTCGCCTAGAGGGGGGGTGAATAGGGCGAAACTGAATTTCTCAAAAATAATCACAACTACAAGCCGGGTTAGCGTTAGAAATATAATAGAGTCCACGAGAGAGGGTGCAAAACAAATCGCAAGCGAATAATGAAGTGAGACATGCGGATTTGTTTTACCGAGGTTCGGTTCTCTCAAACCTACTCCCCGTTGAGGAGGCCACAAAGGCCGGGTCTCTTTCAACCCTTATCCTCTCTCAAACAGTCCCTCGTATGTTTGAGCTTTCTCTTCTCAATCACTTGAAACACAAAGTTCCCACAAGGACCACCACAAGTTTGGTGTCTCTTGCCTCAATTACAAGTGAGTTTGATCGCAATGAAAGAATCAAGAAAGAAGAAAGCAATCCAAGCGCAAGAGCCCGAAAGAACACAAGCAAATCTCTCTCTCTAATCACTAGGGCGTTGTGTGGAATTTGGAGAGGATTTTATCTCTTTGGTGTGTCTAGAATTGAATGCTAGAGCTCTTGTAAGTAGTTGAGAAGTGGAAAACTTGGATGCAATGAATGGTGGGTGGTTGGGGGTATTTATAGCCCCAACCACCAAACTAGCCGTTTGGTGAGGCTGTCTGTTCGATGGTGCACCGGACAGTCCGGTGCACACCGGACATGTCCGGTGCGACAGCCACGTCACCAAAGCCGTTGGGTTCCGACCGTTGGAGCTCTGTCTTCTGGGCCCGCCTGGATGTCCGGTGGCGCACCGGACATGCACTGTAGATTGTCCGGTGCGCCAGCATGGGCGTGCCTGACCTCTGCGCGCGCATTTAATGCGTCGCAGGTAGCCGTTGGCGCCGAAATAGCCGTTGCCCCGCTGTTGCACCGGACAGTCCGGTGTACACCGGATAGTCCGGTGAATTATAGCGGAGCAGCTTTAATCGAATTCCCGAGGCTGGCGAGTTCCAGAGGCCGCTCTTCCTTGGAGCACCGGACATGTCCGGTGCACACCGGACAGTCCGATGAATTATAGCGGAGTCGCCTCTGGAATTTCCCGAAGGTGATGAGTTTGGAGTTGGAGTCCTCTGGTGCACCGGACATGTCCGGTGGCACACCGGACAGTCCGGTGCGCCAGACCAGAGGTGCCTTCGGTTGTCCCTTACTCCTTTGTTTGAACCCAATACTTGGTCTTTTTATTGGCTAAGTGTGAACCTTTTGCACCTGTATAACTTATACACTAGAGCAAACTAGTTAGTCCAATATTTGTGTTGGGCAATTCAACCACCAAAATTATTTAGGAACTAGGTGTAAGCCTTATTCCCTTTCAATCTCCCCCTTTTTGGTGATTGATGCCAACACAAACCAAAGCAAATATAAAAGTGCATAATTTGAACTAGTTTGCATAATGTAAGTGCAAAGGTTGCTTGGAATTGAGCCAATATAAATACTTACATGGTGTGCATGGATTGTTTCTTTGTTTTTAACATATTGGACCACATTTGCACCACATGTTTTGTTTTTGCAAATCTTTTTGTAAATTCTTTTTAAAATCCTTTTGCAAGATAGTCAAAGGTAAATGAATAAGATTTTTGCAAAGCATTTTCAAGATTTGAAATTTTCTCCTTTTGTTTGAAATGCTTTTACTTTGACTAAACAAAACTCCCCCTCAAATAAATTCTCCTCTTAGTGTTCAAGAGGGTTTTTAAGATATCAGGTTTTGAAAATACTACTTGCTCCCCCTTTAGAACACAAAGAGATACTAATTTGAAATTTTCCAATTGAAAAACATTAAATTTTAAAAATTAGGGCGGTGGTGCGGTCCTTTTGCTTTGGGCTCATACTTTCTCCCCCTTTGGCATGAATCGCCAAAAACGGAATCATTAGAGCCCTTAGAAGTACTTTCTCCCCCTTTGGCCATAAATAAATGAGTGAAGATTATACCAAAGACGGAGAGTGATGTGGAGCGACGGCGAAGGATGAGTGGTAGAGTGGAGTGGAAGCCTTTGTCCTTGCCGAAGACTCCAATTCCCTTTCAATATACCTATGACTTGGTTTGAAATACACTTGAAAACACATTAGTCATAGCATATATCAAAGAGACATGATCAAAGGTATACTTGTGAGCTATGTGTGCAAGTTTAGCAAAAGAAATTCCTAGAATCAAGAATATTGAGCTCATGCCTAAGTTTGGTAAAAGTTTGTTCATCAAGAGGCTTGGTAAAGATATCGGCTAATTGATCTTTAGTGTTAATGTATGAAATCTCGATATCCCCCTTTTGTTGGTGATCCCGAAGAAAATGATACCGAATGGCTATGTGTTTAGTGCGGCTATGTTCAACGGAATTATCCACCATGCAGATAGCACTCTCATTATCACATAGAAGAGGAACTTTGGTTAGTTTGTAATCGTAGTCCCGCAGGGTTTGCCTCATCCAAAGCAATTGCGCGCAACAATGGCCTGCGGCAATATACTCGGCTTCGGCGGTAGAAAGAGCGACCGAATTTTGCTTCTTTGAAGCCCAAGACACCAAGGATCTTCCCAAGAACTGGCAAGTCCCCGATGTGCTCTTTCTATTAATCTTACACCCCGCCCAATCGGCATCCGAATAACCAATCAAATCAAATGTGGATCCCCGAGGGTACCAAAGCCCAAACTTAGGTGTATAAGCCAAATATCTCAGGATTCGTTTTACGGCCGTAAGGTGTGATTCCTTAGGGTCGGCTTGGAATCTTGCACACATGCAAACGGAAAGCATAATGTCCGGTCGAGATGCACATAAATAGAGTAATGAACCAATCATCGATCGGTGTACCTTTTGATCCACGGACTTACCTCCCGTGTCGAGGTCGAGATGCCCATTTGTTCCCATGGGTGTCTTGATGGGCTTGGCATCCTTCATTCCAAACTTGCTTAGAATGTCTTGAGTATACTTCATTTGGCTAATGAAAGTGCCCTCTTGGAGTTGCTTGACTTGGAATCCTAGAAAATATTTCAACTCCCCCATCATAGACATCTCAAATTTTTGTGTCATGATCCTACTAAATTCTTCACAAGTAGATTCGTTAGTAGACCCAAATATGATATCATCAACATAAATTTGGCATACAAACAAATCATTGTCAAGAGTTTTAGTGAATAAAGTAGGATCGGCCTTGCCGACTTTGAAGCCATTTGCAATGAGGAAATCTCTAAGGCATTCATACCATGCTCTTGGGGCTTGCTTGAGCCCATAAAGCGCCTTAGAGAGCCTGTAGACATGATTAGGATACTTACTGTCTTCAAAACCGGGAGGTTGCTCAACGTAGACCTCCTCCTTGATTGGTCCATTGAGGAAGGCACTTTTCACGTCCATTTGATAAAGCTTGAAGTCATGGTAAGTAGCATAGGCTAATAATATGCGAATTGACTCAAGCCTAGCTACGGGTGCATAGGTTTCACCAAAATCCAAACCTTCGACTTGTGAATACCCCTTGGCCACGAGTCGAGCTTTGTTCCTTGTCACCACACCATGCTCGTCTTGCTTGTTGCGGAAGACCCACTTGGTTCCTACAACATTTTGATTAGGACGTGGAACTAAATGCCATACCTCGTTCCTCGTGAAATTGTTGAGCTCCTCTTGCATCGCCATCACCCAATCCGAATTTTGAAGTGCTTCCTCTATCCTGTGTGGCTCAATAGAGGAAACAAAAGAGTAATGCTCACAAAAATGTGCAACACGAGATCGAGTGGTTACCCCCTTATGAATGTCGCCGAGGATGGTGTCGACGGGGTGATCTCGTTGTATTGCTTGGTGGACTCTTGGGTGTGGCGGCCTTGGTTGTTCATCCTCCTTGTCTTGATCATTTGCATCTCCCGCTTGATCGTTGTCGTCATCTTGAGGGGGCTCATCTCTTTGATCTTCTCCTTCATCAACTTGAGCTTCGTCCTCATTTTGGGTTGGTGGAGATGCTTGCGTGGAGGAGGATGGTTGATCTTGTGCATGTGGAGGCTCTTTGGATTCCTTAGGACACACATCCCCAATGGACATGTTCCTTAGCGCTATGCATGGCGCCTGTTCTTCACCTATCTCATCAAGATCAACTTGCTCTACTTGAGAGCCGTTAGTCTCATCAAACACAACGTCACAAGAAACTTCAACAAGTCCTGAGGACTTGTTAAAGACTCTATATGCCCTTGTGTTTGAGTCATATCCTAGTAAAAAGCCTTCTACAGTTTTAGGAGCAAATTTAGATTTTCTACCTCTTTTGACAAGAATAAAACATTTGCTACCAAAAACTCTAAAATATGAAATGTTTGGCTTTTTACCGATTAGGAGTTCATAGGATGTCTTCTTGAGGATTCGGTGTAGATATAACCGGTTGATGGAGTAGCAGGCGGTGTCGACCGCCTCGGCCCAAAACCGATCCGGTGTCTTGTATTCATCAAGCATGGTTCTTGCCATGTCCAAGAGAGTTCGATTCTTCCTCTCCACTACACCATTTTGTTGTGGAGTGTAGGGAGAAGAGAACTCATGCTTGATGCCCTCTTCCTCAAGAAAGCCTTCAATTTGAGAGTTCTTGAACTCCGTCCCGTTGTCGCTTCTAATTTTCTTGATCCTTAAGCCGAACTCATTTTGAGCCCGTCTCAAGAATCCCTTTAAGGTCTCTTGGGTATGAGATTTTTCCTGCAAAAAGAACACCCAAGTGAAGCGAGAATAATCATCCACAATAACTAGACAGTACTTACTCCCGCCGATGCTTATGTAAGCGATCAGGCCGAATAGGTCCATGTGTAGGAGCTCCAGTGGCCTGTCACTAGTCATGATGTTCTTGTGTGGATGATGAGTGCCAACTTGCTTCCCGGCTTGGCATGCGCTACAAATCCTGTCTTTCTCAAAATGAACATTTGTTAGTCCTAAAATGTGCTCTCCCTTTAGAAGCTTATGAAGATTCTTCATTCCAACATGGGCTAGTCGGCGGTGCCAGAGCCAACCCAAGTTAGTCTTAGCAACCAAGCAAGTGTCGAGTTCAGCTCTATCAAAATCTACCAAGTATAGCTGACCCTCTAACACTCCCTTAAATGCTATTGAATCATCACTTCTTCTAAAGACAGTGACACCTACATCAGTAAATAGACAGTTGTAGCCCATTTGACATAGTTGCGAAACGGAAAGCAAATTGTAATCTAAAGAATCTACAAGAAAAACATTGGAAATAGTATGGTCAGGTGATATAGCAATTTTACCCAATCCTTTGACCAAACCTTGATTTCCATCCCCGAATGTGATAGCTCGTTGGGGATCTTGGTTTTTCTCATATGAGGAGAACATCTTTTTCTCCCCTGTCATGTGGTTTGTGCACCCGCTGTCGAGTATCCAACTTGAGCCCCCGGATGCATAAACCTACAAAACAATTTTAGTTCTTGACTTTAGGTACCCAAACGGTTTTGGGTCCTTTGGCATTAGAAACAAGAACTTTGGGTACCCAAACACAAGTCTTGGAGCCCTTGTGTTTGCCCCCAACAAACTTGGCAACTACCTTGCCGGATTTGTTAGTAAGCACATATGATGCATCAAAAGTTTTGAATGAAATAGCATGATCATTTGATGCACTAGGAGTTTTCTTTCTAGGCAACTTAGCATGGGTTGGTTGCCTAGAACTAGATGTCTCACCCTTATACATAAAAGCATGGTTAGGGCCAGAGTGAGACTTCCTAGAATGAATTTTCTTGATTTTGCTCTCGGGATAACCGGCAGGGTACAAAATGTAACCCTCGTTATCCTGAGGCATGGGAGCCTTGCCCTTAACAAAGTTAGATAAATTCTTTAGAGGGGCATTAAGTTTGACATTGTCTCCCCTTTAGAAGTCAATGCCATCCTTGATGCCAGGGCGTCTCCCATTATAGAGCATACTTCTAGCAAATTTAAACTTTTCATTTTCTAAGTTATGCTCGGCAATCTTAGCATCTAATATTGCTATATGATCATTTTGTTGTTTAATTAAAGCCATGTGATCATGAATAGCATTGATATCAATATCTCTACATCTAGTACAAATAGAAACATGCTCAACATTAGATGTAGAGGGTTTGCAAGATTTTAATTCAACAACCTTAGCATGTAATATATCATTCTCACTTCTAAGGTTGGAAATAGTAACATTGCAAACATCAAAATCCTTAGCCTTAGCAATCAAATTTTCATTTTCTACTCTAAGGCTAGCAAGAGAATCATTCAATTCCTTAATCTTAGCAAGCAAATCATTATTAGCATTTCTAAGATTGGGAATTGAAGCATCACAAACATGAGAATCAACCTTAGCAATTAATCTAGCATTTTCATTTCTAAGGTTATCTATAGTCTCATGGCAAGTGCTTAGCTCACTAGACAATTTTTCACATTTTTCAACTTGTTGAGCATAAGCATTTTTAACCTTAACATGCTTTTTATTTTCCTTGATTAGGAAGTCCTCTTGGGAGTCCAAGAGATCATCCTTCTCATGGATGGCACTAATTAATTCATTTAATTTTTCTTTTTGTTGCATGTTTAGGTCGGCAAAAAGGGTTCACAAATTATTTTCCTCATCACTATCATTATCATCACTAGAGGATTCATATTTAGTGGAGGATTTAGATTTAACCTTCTTCCTTTTGCCGTCCTTTGCCATGAGGCACTTGTGGCCGACGTTGGGGAAGAGGAGTCCCTTGGTGACGGCGATGTTGGCGGCGTCCTCGTCGGAAGAGGACTCGGTGGAGCTCTCGTCGGAGTCCCACTCCCGGCAAACATGGGCATCGCCGCCCTTCTTCTTGTAGTATTTCTTCTTTTCTCTCCTCTTTCCCTTCTTGTCGTCGCCCCTGTCACTGTCACTAGATATAGGACATTTTGCAATGAAATGACCGGACTTACCACATTTGTAGCACACTTTCTTGGAACGGGATCTGTAGTCCTTCCCCTTCCGTTGCTTGAGGATTTGGCGAAAGCTTTTGATGATTAAAGCCATCTCCTCATTGTCGAGCTTGGAGGCGTCAATTGGTTGTCTACTCGGTGTAGACTCCTCCTTCTTCTCCTCCGTCGCCTTAAATGCCACCGGTTGTGCTTCGGACGTGGAGGGTTCGTCAAGCTCGTTGATCTTCTTTGATCCTTTAATCATACATTCAAAGCTCACAAAATTCCTGATTACTTCCTTGGGAGTCATTAGTGTGTATCTAGGATTACCACGAATTAATTGAACTTGAGTGGGGTTAAGGAAAATGAGAGATCTTAGAATAACCTTAACCACCTCGTGGTCGTCCCACTTTTTGCTCCCGAGGTTGCGCACTTGGTTCACCAAGGTTTTGAGCCGGTTGTACATATCTTGTGGCTCCTCCCCTTGGCGAAGACGGAAGCGACCGAGCTCCCCCTCGATCGTTTCCCGCTTGGTGATCTTGGTGAGCTCATCACCCTCGTGCGCGGTCTTGAGTAGGTCCCAAATCTCCTTTGCATTCTTCAACCCTTGCACCTTGTTGTATTCCTTCTTGCTTAGAGAGGCGAGGAGTATGGTTGTAGCTTGGGAGTTGAAGTGCTCGATTTGGGCCACTTCGTCCTTATCATAATCCTCATCCCCTATGGATGGTACCTGTGCTCCAAACTCAACAACATTTCATATACTTTTGTGGAGTGAGGTTAGATGAAATTTCATTAAATCACTCCACCTAGCATAATCTTCACCATCAAAAGTTGGCGGTTTGCCTAATGGAACGGAAAGTAGTGGAGTATGTCTAGATGTACGGGGATAGTGTAAGGGGATCTTACTAAACTTCTTGCACTCTTGGCGCTTAGAAGTTACGGACGGCGCATCGGAGTCGGAGGTCGATGTTGATGAAGTGTCGGTCTCGTAGTAGACCACCTTCCTCATCCTCTTGTGCTTGTCGCCTTTCCGATGCGACTTGTGGGAAGAATATTTTTCCTTCTTCTCTTTGTGGTGTGAGGAAGAAGATCTTTTCTCCTTCCGTTTGGAGGAGTCCTTCTTCTTCTCCTTCCTCTTGGTGCCGGACTCTTCCGATGAAGTGCTCCCTTGGCTCGTAGTGGGCTTGTCGCCGGTCTCCATCTCCCTCTTGGTGTGATCTCCCGACATCACTTCGAGCGGTTAGGCTCTAATGAAGCACCGGGCTTTGATACCAATTGAAAGTCGCCTAGAGGGGGGGTGAATAGGGCGAAACTGAATTTCTCAAAAATAATCACAACTACAAGCCGGGTTAGCGTTAGAAATATAATAGAGTCCACGAGAGAGGGTGCAAAACAAATCGCAAGCGAATAATGAAGTGAGACACGCGGATTTGTTTTACCGAGGTTCGGTTCTCTCAAACCTACTCCCCGTTGAGGAGGCCACAAAGGCCGGGTCTCTTTCAACCCTTACCCTCTCTCAAACGGTCCCTCGGACGTTTGAGCTTTCTCTTCTCAATCACTTGGAACACAAAGTTCCCACAAGGACCACCACAAGTTTGGTGTCTCTTGCCTCAATTACAAGTGAGTTTGATCGCAATGAAAGAATCAAGAAAGAAGAAAGCAATCCAAGCACAAGAGCTTGAAAGAACACAAGCAAATCTCTCTCTCTAATCACTAGGGCGTTGTGTGGAATTTGGAGAGGATTTTATCTCTTTGGTGTGTCTAGAATTGAATGCTAGAGCTCTTGTAAGTAGTTGAGAAGTGGAAAACTTGGATGCAATGAATGGTGGGTGGTTGGGGGTATTTATAGCCCCAACCACCAAACTAGCCGTTTGGTGAGGCTGTCTGTTCGATGGTGCACCGGACAGTCCGGTGCACACCGGACATGTCCGGTGCGACAGCCACGTCACCAAAGCCGTTGGGTTCCGACCGTTGGAGCTCTGTCTTCTGGGCCCGCCTGGATGTCCGGTGGCGCACCGGACATGCATTGTAGATTGTCCGGTGCGCCAGCATGGGCGTGCCTGACCTCTGCGCGCGCAGCGCGCGCATTTAATGCGTCGCAGGTAGCCGTTGGCGCCGAAATAGCCGTTGCCCCGCTGTTGCACCGGACAGTCCGGTGTACACCGGACAGTCCGGTGAATTATAGCGGAGCAGCTTTAATCGAATTCCCGAGGCTGGCGAGTTCCGGAGGCCGCTCTTCCTTGGAGCACCGGACATGTCCGGTGCACACCGGACAGTCCGGTGAATTATAGCGGAGTCGCCTCTGGAATTTCCCGAAGGTGACGAGTTTGGAGTTGGAGTCCTCTGGTGCACCGGACATGTCCGGTGGCACACCGGACAGTCCGGTGCGCCAGACCAGAGGTGCCTTCGGTTGTCCCTTGCTCCTTTGTTTGAACCCAATACTTGGTCTTTTTATTGGCTAAGTGTGAACCTTTTGCACCTGTATAACTTATACACTAGAGCAAACTAGTTAGTCCAATATTTGTGTTGGGCAATTCAACCACCAAAATTATTTAGGAACTAGGTGTAAGCCTTATTCCCTTTCAAATATAAGATCACAAGCTGCTACCTGCAAAAGTACTCTGGATCTGTCTCTTCCTTTATGTTGGTGGGGTAACAAGCATCAACAATCATCCTTACCAAGCCATTCCTCTTTTTAACAGGAACAATGTTCCAAGCATGAGGTGTATAGTCAAGATGGCCCCTCACAAGCTCACAAGGAATTGGAGGATTTGCCTGGTCACACAAATACTGCAAAGCATACAGTTGCTATGTTCAAACTTTAAATGCAAATACATAATGTCAAAGTACAAATACAGAACGGAAGCTGGTACATATAACAGGAATAAGGAGAACTACCTTCATTAGGTCAGCTCGGTGCCTACAAACACCTAATTGCAGTGAACCTATAGGTACAATACCCGAAGGGATGTATTGACCTATTACACACACCAGCAAAATCAAAGTGCCCAGAAAGAATATTGGTCTGCTTAGCTTCATTGTTGTCGCCCAAGTTCCCAGCAGAACAAGTACAAACAAAAGGCTGCTCCTTCCTCAAGCTAACAATTACTCTACATGTTCTCCCAAGAGAAGCGCTTCGGTCACAACCACCAAAGCAGTCAGAAACAAACAAAGTGAGAACAAAGGGAGCGCAAAGGGAGGAAGAAGGGGACACGCTTTGGGAGCAAAGGGAGGAAGAAGGGGATCTGAAAGCAGGGATCTCAGACCTGAGAGCATGCGGTGGGTTGGTGCCGTCTCCGCTGACTGAGGCGGTTGAATCTCTGCGCCATGCCCCTGCTAGGATTTCTTGTCGCCATCTCCCTCAACGTCGTTGCCACCACCTCGCCCAAGCACGGTGGGGAGTTCGGGCATGGGCGCGGGGTGCGGGCTCGGACTGGCGCTACCCACCCTCTTCACGGCTAATGTAGCTTCAGTCATAGGTAAAAAAAATTCCAGCCCATGTCAGAACACGAGTCCATCTGATAACACAGTTAAAATACAACATTTAGCAAGTGTTTAAGGAGAACTGTAGTTGGGACAAAGACGGTATAATTTTCACTCGTGTTTGATTGTCGTAGAGTGTTGTAGGACAAGCACAAAATCTGTAGAATTTTATAGCATACCCAGAGCTATGATCTTGAGAAGATAGCCACTGCCCCGGAAGCATCAATCACACAATCACCTTTGTGAGTGGTGTTGCTGGCTGGTAATCTACTATGAAATTGGCTAACACACTATAGAGCATGACATGTCCAAATATAGAGCACTAACACAATAACACACCATGAAATTGTCTAGCAAGATCTGTGACATTATATGAACTTAGGAACTAACATAGTCATCTTTGTGCCATATAAAATTTTGGACCATAACTACAAGATCACACAGTCACCGATTAAGTAACCCAAACATAGGATATAGACAGAGCAAGGGTACCTTATTTTCCTCTAGGACTAACCTTATTTTCTTTATCTTTGTCCCTCCAGCGACTCCATAGTTGGGTTGAATTTGGTTCTCTTTCATTCACGACGTCTAGTTTCACCATCAAGCACCAAAGCCCCAAAAACATCTTTTATTCTTCATATTGTAGCCTAGGCCTTGCACCAGTCCTTGATGTTTATGAAACACCTAAGCAGATACCCTATGAAACAGGATCCTTAAATAAACGATCAATCTTATAAATCATTGTATGATATTAATATACACCTAACAAATACCCTATTAATGTTTCTAGAGTGCTAACCGTATTTTACCTCACCTTCATAAGCCACTGAGAAAGGGTTATTTCATTATCAAGGCCTTGCTTCTCTACACCAGCCAAAATCTACTTCAATATGACAGTATCAAAAATAGCATTAACAATGAGAAAATATTAAGTTATAAACAACTTATTATTACTGTTGATGCACCCTTCATCTATTCCAAGTTGATAACCGATATTTAAATGATTCATCAGACAAGAGAAAGATGTGGTAAACCTTCACGTATGACTGATATGTATATATTTGGATAGAGATTTGCAACATATTCTAAAGTCCAGGCGGAATCTTGCTTTTACCATGAGAATGCCATAAATCGTGAAAGTAATTCAAAAAAAACAAGAACCTAGTAACTTATTTACACGGATCAAATGAATAAACATTAACAAAATCTGTCATAGACGTAGGAGTATAACCAGGATATAAAGCTATATAGAACACGACATGCTTTAAGAAACAGAGCTGAGACGTTGGTTTTCAGCTATGTTATGCAACATAAGAATGTTATTGATGGGTTCATCAACATCACCACACCGATCTGCATGTAATGAGCCATCCAGATTTTAGCCACAACAACAAATCTACACAGAACATAGACATAGTGGAGCCTAATCTTACATCTGACCATAAAATGGTGCAAAGTAGCAGTGTCCTCAAAGACATTTCCAAATATATCTATATAGATGATGTAGCCACTAAGGTAGGGACTGTGAATACTTTATGGTAGTACAATTTGGGAGCTATTAGGGACAGGTCCATAGAACAAACGGGATAACTTATTGAGCTTGGGTAAAATGTGTGCCAATACTTGTTTCATTGGTAAGAACTTGCATTTATGATAACAACTGAACATCATTTCATCTAGATAAGGAAAATAGCATAGTGGAAGTTCAATAAAAAGTATGCTAGTGAAAACGAAGTACACACCTGTCCACAAGAAGAAAAACTTCAACAAGTTTCTGTGCAGTTACTTGCAAATTAAAGGGATTAACAGACCAAGAAAAATATAAAACTAAATGTATCCAAAAATGGAAGAGCTAAAGAATTTACATGCTGACCAACGTCGATGACATGGACTATTAGACTGTTCATGAAAGAGCTCGTCAAGGCTGGGCACCCATCATTCTCATCCTCCCCATTGGACTGTTCGTGAAAGAGCTCGTCAAGGCTGGGCACCCATCATTCTCATCCTCCCCGGGATGAAATTGTTCCTTCTATTTAATCAGAGAACAAATATAGCCCATTATTTTCAAGAAAATACTCCAATTGTACTACCTAACTCATAGCGCTGGCAAACAATACGTTGGGAGAACATAATGGTGGAAGACACCCAAATGAAAACCCAATGATAAAATTCATTTGCAGGGTACAGATCAAGAAGTAATCAACTGATGAGAATTTTTGGCCGTGCTTGACCTCGCCAGTGCAAGCAAACCTTGCCTTGCTGGAGCCAAAATAGCTTTCCTAAGCAAGCAAGCAAAAGCTTGATAGCTCAAAGCCCCCAAAATACTCACCCAGCAACTAAACAAGTATCCTCATCCATTTCATCGCTTAGTAAGACGAGACAAGCTCAAGCGCTAGAACCAAACAAGCCCTGCATATCTCTATTATCATCTCATATTCTGAATCTAATGTACCGTATCATAAATTAGATATTACACGGTAGTAGTAGCAGGTACAAATTACTTGTAAAAGAAATAGCTGAACCAGATCATGAAGGATGTAGGGTGCCTTTCATTCTTTTTTGTTAGTATTAGCACTGTAGCAGGTAGTACGTTACACACTATTTGTGAAATAAGTAGATAGATATATATTAGCAAACCAAATAGGCAACAGTAGCAGCTCACTTATATATTTATGTACTTATTTACACTTAAATACAAAAGGGGAAACAACATTGTGATTACCTTTTTTGGTAGACTGCAACTCATAGTTAATTTCTAGATAGAACATACTAAAGAAAGATGTTATTATACCTGGTGAGAGCAAACCATAAACTTTAAATCCCTCTATGCATATCAATGTATTAATAGAAGACCATGCATGGAACATCTGGTAGCATCCCAAACACAGCAGAAAACTATTGAAGCAGTCTTTTTTATGCATCTTCATAAAAGAACATCCGATGAACTTCTCTCGTTTTCATCACTGTAGAAAAATGAAGCATGAGTGCTTGAGTCATTTAGGTTAGATAAAGAGTCAAAATATTTTAAAGATCCCAAAGTAGAAAAGCAAGACAATATTCTGACGCTAAACATAAGGAATAGTTTACATCAACCAAAATATTGAGAAAAGACACGCAAGCAGCGTTCCATGTCTAGGAGCCTAGGCAAATCCTTGAGGAACTGGCCAACATAATCTTTGGGCAACACCCTTAAATGAAGATGTTTCAAATGGTAATGCAGCCGAACACAGCGGCCAAATCGTTGTTGTTGTCGTCGTTGGGGCTAGCGCCATTAGGGTAACCTGATCCACACCAAATACCTATCTCATAAATGTCGTTGGTGCCAGGACTTTGTATAGATGGACTACTTAGATCTACAGTGAATTCACCAAATCGTCAACCGAAGCCCTAAAGTATCCTGATGTATGTACTTATTATCGAACCACAAAAAGTTTATTGAAACACAAGCGTAGAATGTACTGACCTATTACACTCATAGGGAAGGCTTTATTGACAAAGAAAGAAAGAAATTGTAAGCAAATTTCACCATCAGAAATTCAAACAGCTACACACATAACAAAGGCACATGTATCAAGCATCAAATACACAATGGAATCAAGATACGGAAATTCAAACTGATCACACCATATGAGATTGAATCTTACAGAGGGGAAGCGTGTGTCCAGCTTGTTCGTCATGGTGCCGACGACAAGGCGCTGGAACCAGCATCGGACACCTCTTCAACGACCGCGAGTTCTGCAATCTGGGGTCCGATTGCCGCGGGGTGCAGAGTTAGGGACATCGAATCGAAGGGGAAGAACTGGAACATTAAATTGCAACTCGAGAGGGATTGAGGATTTGGGGGATTAGGTTTTTTGTTATTGGCTTTTGTTTTTGCCTCTTTTGTGAAATAGAGGAGAGCACATTCCGACAGCTTGGTCGGCGGGAGCGGAGGCCTAGGGCAGACCTTCGTCCGGCCGACCGAGGTCGATGGCCGGGATCGATGGCATGGTGGCTGCACGCACGGGGATGAGGTGCTGTTGTGCTTGGCAGAGGAGGCAACCGTGACCCCCTCCTGGATCTCCTCAGTCTTGAGTGCCTGCACCATGGTTAGCTGATTAGGTGGCATGTGGCGACGAGGTAGTCCTTGATGGCGAAGGGGGCATCATGGCTAGCCGAGTCGACGAAGGGGACGACACCTTGATGTTGACGGTTGTCCTCCGGGATCCGGTCGATGTCATCGCAGACGTCGTGGGTGAACAGGACGCACCATTCAGGCCTTCTCGGACTCCACTCTGTGCTCCTCTTGGCCGCAAACTCCGATGAGTGGGAGGATGAGAGCGTCGCGTCTTGGGGGATGCCTGAAGACAGAGGGTCGGAGGAGGGCGTTGTTGTGGGGTTTGGCTTCGATCCGACCCCCGCGAGATCCGCCTACGCAATGTGTGGTGTCTCCAATGCCAGCTCCCCATATCGGTGAGGGAGGGGAAGGGAGCTACAATGATGGGGACGGCGGGGACAGAGAGAGATGCCATGGAAGCGATGACGGGGTGGGGATTCATGGTCACGAGAATGCGGGGTGGGATTCTTGGGGGACGAGGGCGAGAGAGAGTACGGAAGGGCGGTTGCTGTGAGGAGTCAGATAGGGAGAGGGCACTGACACGAGGGCCCATCTGTCGGTCGAGAGTGGGCAGAACGGCAGAACGGCAGAACCGCGGTGGCAGACTACTCTTCCTTTCTTAATAAGTAGTATAGATTATAGAGAAGACCACTGATCCTAGTTTAATTGACAATAACATCATTAAACAAATAGAGTGTTTTAACAACGAACATTTAAAGATTGGAGTATATATCTGCTTATGTGTGTCCATTGTGTGTTCTATTTGGATAGAAAAGGCATTTAACACAAGCATGGAACTAAACAAAAGGAATGCATGCACTAACTTCTCATGTTGCTCTCTGCATGTACGTCTCCAAGGAGAAGCCTTGCACCTTCATCAAAGTGAGATTGTCTCAACCTACACAAAATACAAGCCCCATTATAGTTAAGTGCAAAAGAGAAATAACCAGAACCACATAGTGTGAAGTTAGTCCTCTAACCTCCATGGTGAAGAAGAGCTTGACAAAATTCTAGGTGAGGAGCCCAAGGGACTTCTCCTTCACAGATGCCAGTTTTCTACAAAAATTCATATAAATTTGGGGCAAGCTTCTCACAGACCTGTTCATTCATTGAAATTTATTGATTGATTTGACCCTAATGTCTACTTGATAGGTTGGGGAAAATTCTAAAAATCAAGCATTATACTTACAATACAAATATGGCTACGATAATCAAACCATTTCCGTATTTGAACACAACTGCAAAAACACATGAGCATGTAACTTCCCATCATTACAGCATCAACATAGTTTTTTAGAAATCCCACAATTTAATGCACATAACTTATTTCTTTGTTTTCATAATGGTGACAAGTAAATGTATAGCCTATTGTTTGCCTGCAAAACTTAATCAGTTTAACCAAATTACTAAGCTAATCAATCACACACAAGTAGTCAAGCACAATTGTGCCAGAAGAGTGAATCTACAATGGACATTAACAATAGAAGCATAAACAACTTTGAAGGTAAAAACAACAGTAATTGTACAAATGACATACTGGTACATGTATCCATTAAGTCTAAGATTATATCACACAAATATAAAGAGCAGTCTCAATTTGCTACCTAAAAGTTTGGCATACCACAGCGTGATGGTGGCTCGGTGAACCATCCTGAAAACACGGTGGTATGGCACTTGACCTCAGACTCGGGTGTCATGGCTCTCGCCTTGAATAGTTCAAATATGTAAATCATACAAAGTTAGCAAGGAACACAAAAAGGAGTATTACATTGGTACTTTATTAACTGGAAAATAAATTACCTTGTGATAGAATTAAGCCTCAAATTTACCAACACGACAGTCTATCATAGTCACATTCATTGCATCCTGACCACCTCCTAGAACCACCTACAAACAAATATTTTACAAATGACCACATATTTTTGTCACTTGTACAAATAATCTCGCTTACATTATTTGAAAACACCACAAGATGAATAAACACTCTTGATTGTTATTGGTGCTTACAAGAACACAACAATAAATAAAATTGAAACATGTGTCCTTAAAGACCACATGAGCGAGCCGACACAACACTAAACCAGTCATACGAGATCATTATTTGTAAACAAAAAGCACGTGCTTGAGATTCTAGGATACTTTTAAAACCTCTAATATCCAAATACCTCATTGCTATCTAGTTGCATATGTTCGAAAACAACTTGAGCTAAATATGCATCTTCTCGATCAAGTACCACTGGTCCTGCAGTGGTTAACAACTGAATAAATAATTGGCAAAAATTCCAGACCAACAAGTAAAATAAATATCATTCAAGCTTTTGGTCCCTATTTGAAACAGAAATACTTCCAAAATTTGGTGATTAGTTTGGCAACCTGCGAGTTGGTCAAACATTTCCAAGAACAAAACTACTTCAGGTGGGTGGGACATTTGCAAGAAAAAACTATTATTGCAGGTGGGTGGGACATTTGCAAAAAAATAAACAACAAGTACATGTGTGTGGGGCATTTGAATGGAAACAAACTGGATTGCCTCTATTAATCTACCTGAAACACATAGCTAAGTTGTACAATAGATTGATACAAACGTTAAATAAATGTGAATCATTTTAACTGATACGTAGCTCATACTTACATTCTTTTTGAATGGAGGGTAAAAAGCCTGAAAGAAAAATAAAGGATAAACCATTGATGTGACTTATAAGAAGCTGGCCTAGCTCTTTGTTGATTATCAAATTGCGTGAATCAAGATGTATGCTGGGGCGAAACCTAAAACTCATACAAACGTACATGGTGTTTGCAAACCCTGCTAGCGATGCCATCAGAACTTGCAGGTAACCGTTTGATTCATTAGTATGTCATATGAATCATCATCAAAACAAGGAATCTGATTGGTTACAGTACAATTCATCAATATAGGATATGCCCATATTATATTGGTACTACCTCCATGAATAGAGGATGTATTTCCTGGCCTATATGACATTAGAGTCGAGCCTAACAATGAACTAATATGCGTGCTTAACATATTTAGCTAGAAGAAACTGTCATCAACAATAATAACAAACATACCAAAGTGTAAGCATGCTGCACAGGCAGACAAAATGGTGAAAATTCAGTCAATGACCCTCGAGGAAGAATCCGAACTTACCATGACTTAGTGGGGTGCAAATCCATCAACTTGAACCTCTCCGGCCACTTAGCGAATTTGTGCTAATCACCACCATAGAAACAAAATCAAATCGATATTGCTAGTGCATATTGAAAGGGAATTAGGCTTACACCTATATTCCTAAATTAATTTTGGTGGTTGAATTGTCCAACACAAATAATTGAACTAACTAGCTTGCCCAAGTTTATAAGTTCTACAGGTACCAAAGGTTCACAATAAGCCAATAAAAGAGATCAAGAGAAAGGGTTCAAACAAAGGAGCAAAGGAACAACCGAAGGCACCCTGGTCGGGCGCACCGGACTGTCCGGTGTGCCACCGGACAGTGTCCGGTGCACCAGGGGACTCCAAGCTGAACTTCGCACCTTCGGGAAATCTCAGAGCCGCTGCGCTATAATTCACCGGACTGTCCGGTGTACACCGGACAGTGTCCGGTGCTCCAAGGGGACGCGACTCTGAACTCGCCAGCTTCGGGAATCCACAACGGCTAGTCCGCTATAATTCACCGGACATGTCCGGTGTACACCGGACTGTCCGGTGTGACAGTGGAACAACAGCTACTTCGACGCCAACGGTCACCTGCAGGCACATTAAATGCGCGCCAGAGCACGCAGAAGTCAGGCACGCGCGGGTTGGCGCACCGGACACTCTACAGTACATGTCCGGTGCGCCACCGGACATCCAGGCGGGCCCAGCAGTCAGAGCTCCAACGGTCAGAACCCTAACGGCCTGGTGACGTGGCTGGCACACCGGACATGCGACAGACAGCCTCCATCAAACGGCTAGTTTGGTGGTTGAGGCTATAAATACCCCCAACCACCCCACATTCAAGTCATCCAAGTTTTCCACCTCTCAACCACTTACAAGAGCTAGGCATTCAATACAAGACACACCCAAGTGATCAAATCCTCTCCAATTCCACACAAGGCTTTAGTGATTAGCGAGAGAGATTTGTTGTGTTCTTTTGAGCTCTTGCACTTGGATTGCTTCTTTCTTTCTCATTCGTTCTTGTGATCAAAACTCATTTGTAACCGAGGCAAGAGACACCAATCGTGTGGTGGTTCTTGCGGGAAAGTTTTGTTCCCGGTTGATTTGAGAAGAGAAGCTCACTCGGTCTGTGGGACAGTTTGAGAGAGGGAAAGGGTTGAGATAGACCCGGCCTTTGTGGCCTCCTCAACGGGGAGTAGGTTTGCGAGAACCGAACCTCGGTAAAACAAATCATCGTGTCTCACTCCATATTTGCTCACGATTTGTTTTGCGCCCTCTCTCTCGGACTCATTCCTATTTCTAACGCTAACCCGGCTTGTAGTTGTGTTTAAGTTGTTAAATTTCAGTTTCGCCCTATTCACCCCCCTCTAGGCGACTTTCAATTGGTATCAGAGCCCGGTGCTTCATTAGAGCCTAACCGCTCGAAGTGATGTCGGGAGATCACGCCAAGAAGGAGATGGAGACCGGCGACAAGCCCACTACAAGCCACGGGTCGACTTCATCGAAAGAGTCCCGCAACAAGAGGAAGGAGAAGAAAAACTCCTCCAACAAAGGGAAGGGGAAGGAGAAGAAATCCTCTTCCCACAAGTCGCATCGGAGAGGCGACAAGCACAAGAGGATGAGGAAAGTGGTCTACTACGAAACCGACTCTTCATCACCATCGACCTCCGACTCCGATGCGCCGTCCGTAACTTCTAAGCGCCAAGAGCGCAAGAAGTATAGTAAGATCCCCCTACGCTACCCCCACATTTCAAAGCGTACTCCTTTACTCTCCGTTCCATTAGGCAAACCACCGGTTTTTGACAGTGAAGATTATAATATGTGGAGTGACAAAATGAGGCACCATCTAACCTCACTCCACACAAGCATATGGAATGTTGTTGAGTTTGGTGTATAGGTACCATCCGTAGGGGATGAAGACTACGACTCGGACGAGGTGGCCCAAATTCACCACTTTAACTCCCAAGCCACCACTATACTCCTCGCCTCTCTAAGTCGAGAGGAGTATAATAAGGTGCAAGGGTTAAAAAGTGCGAAGGAGATTTGGGACGTACTCAAGACCGCGCACGAAGGAGACGAGGTGACAAAGATCACCAAGCGGGAGATGATCGAGGGGGAGCTCGGTCGCTTCATGCTTCACCAAGGGGAGGACCCACAAGCCATGTACAACCGCTTGAAGACCTTGGTGAATCAAGTGCGCAACCTCGGGAGCAAAAAATGGGATGACCATGAGATGGTCAAGGTTATTCTTAGATCCCTTGTATTTCTTAACCCTACACAAGTTCAATTAATTCGAGGTGATCCTAGATATAAGCTAATGTCCCCCGAGGAAGTAATAGGAAAATTTGTGAGCTTTGAGCTAATGATTAAAGGCTCAAAGAAAATCATCGAGCAAGACACCTCCTCCACGCCCGAGGCACAACCGGTCGCATTCAAGGCGACGGAAGAAAAGAAGGAGGAATCTACTCCAAGTCGAACACCCATCGACGCCTCCAAGCTCGACAACGAGGAAATGACTTTAATCATCAAAAGCTTTCGCCAAATCCTCAAGCAACGAAAGGGGAAGGACTATAAGTCTCGCTCCAAGAAAGTGTGCTACAAATGTGGTAAGCCCGGTCACTTTATTGCTAAATGTCCATTATCAAGTGATAGTGACAGGGACAACGACAAGAAGGGGAGAAGAAAGGAGAAGAAGAGATACTACAAGAAGAAGGGCGGCGATGCCCATGTGTGCCGCGAGTGGGACTCCGATGAGAGCTCCACCGACTCCTCCTCCGACGAGGACGCCACCAACATCGCCGTCACCAAGGGTCTTCTCTTCCCCAACGTCGGCCACAAGTGCCTCATGGCCAAGGAAGGCAAAAAGAAGAAGGTAAAATCAAGATCCTCCACTAAATATGAAACCTCTAGTGATGAGGATGATGCTAGCAATAAGGAGGATAACTTGCGCATTCTTTTTGCTAACCTAAACATGCAACAAAAAGAAAAGTTAAATGAATTGATTAGTGCTATTCATGAGAAGGATGATCTCTTGGACTCTCAAGAGGACTTCCTTATTAAAGAAAATAAGAAGCATGTTAAGGTTAAAAATGCTTACGCTCTAGAAGTAGAAAAATGTGAAAAACTATCTAGTGAGCTAAGCACATGCCATGAGACTATTGACAACCTTAGAAATGAGAATGCTAATTTGTTAGCTAAGGTTGATTCTAATGTTTCAATTCCCAATCTTAGAGATGATAATGTTGATTTACATGCTAAGATTAAAGAATTGAATGATTCTCTTGCTAGCCTTAGGATTGAAAATGAAAAATTGCTTGCTAAGGCTAAAGATTTTGATGTTTGCAATGTTACTATTTCTAACCTAAGAAGTGAAAATGATGTATTACATGCTAAGGTTGTAGAATTAAAATCTTGCAAACCCTCTACATCTACCGTTGAGCATGTGTCTATTTGTACTAGATGTAGAGATATTGATGTTGATGCTATTCATGATCACATGGCTTTAATTAAACAACAAAATGATCATATAGCAATATTAGATGCTAAAATTGCCGAGCATAACTTAGAAAATGAAAAGTTTAAATTTGCTAGAAGTATGCTCTATATTGGGAGACGCCCTGGCATCAAGGATGGCATTGGCTTCCAAAGGGGAGACAATGTCAAACTTAGTGCCCCTCCTAAAAGATTGTCTAATTTTGTTAAGGGCAAGGCTCCCATGCCTCAGGATAACGAGGGTTACATTTTGTACCCTGCCGGTTATCCCGAGAGCAAAATTAGGAGAATTCATTCTAGGAAGTCTCACTCTGGCCCTAATCATGCTTTCATGTATAAGGGTGAGACATCTAGCTCTAGGCAACCAACCCGTGCTAAGTTGCCTAAGAAGAAAACTCCTACTGCATCAAATGACCATGACATTTCATTTAAAACTTTTGATGCATCATATGTTTTAACTAACAAATCTGGCAAGGTAGTTGCCAAGTTTGTTGGGGGCAAACATAAGGGATCCAAGACTTGTGTTTGGGTACCCAAAGTTCTTGTTTCTAATGCCAAAGGACCCAAAACCGTTTGGGTACCTAAAGTCAAGAACTAAACTTGTTTTGTAGGTTTATGCATCCGGGGGCTCAAGTTGGATCATCGATAGCGGGTGCACAAACCACATGACAGGGGAGAAAAAGATGTTCTCCTCATATGAGAAAAACCAAGATCCCCAACGAGCTATCACATTCGGGGATGGAAACCAAGGTTTGGTCAAAGGTTTGGGTAAAATTGCTATATCTCCTGACCATTCCATTTCCAATGTTTTTCTTGTTGATTCATTAGATTACAATTTGCTTTCCGTTTCGCAATTATGTCAAATGGGCTACAACTGTCTTTTTACTGATGTAGGTGTCACTGTCTTTAGAAGAAGTGATGATTCAATAGCCTTTAAGGGAGTGTTAGAGGGTCAGCTATACTTGGTAGATTTTGATAGAGCTGAACTCGTCACTTGCTTAATTGCTAAGACTAACATGGGTTGGCTCTAGCACCGCCGACTAGCCCATGTTGGAATGAAGAATCTTCATAAGCTTCTAAAGGGAGAGCACATTTTAGGATTAACAAATGTTCATTTTGAGAAAGACAGGATTTGTAGTGCTTGCCAAGCAGGGAAGCAAGTTGGTATTCATCATCCACACAAGAACATCATGACGACTGACAGGCCACTGGAGCTCCTACACATGGATTTATTTGGCCCGATCGCTTACATAAGCAT
Source organism: Zea luxurians (assembly GCA_029449295.1). Taxonomy (NCBI): domain Eukaryota; kingdom Viridiplantae; phylum Streptophyta; class Magnoliopsida; order Poales; family Poaceae; genus Zea; species Zea luxurians. The sequence goes on along the minus strand of JAOPSE010000079.1, from coordinate 7,942,568 downwards.
CGGCGGAAGTAAGTACTGTCTAGTTATTGTGGATGATTATTCTCGCTTCACTTGGGTATTCTTTTTGTAGGAAAAATCACAAACCCAAGAGACTTTAAAGGGATTCTTGAGACGGGCTCAAAATGATTTCGGCTTAAGGATCAAGAAAATTAGAAGCGACAACGGGACGAAGTTCAAGAATGCACAAATTGAAGGCTTCCTTGAGGAGGAGGGCATCAAGCATGAGTTCTCTTCTCCCTACACACCACAACAAAATGGTGTAGTGGAGAGGAAGAATCGAACTCTATTGGACATGGCAAGAACCATGCTTGATGAATACAAGACGCCAGATCGATTTTGGGCCGAGGCGGTTAACACCGCTTGCTATGCCATCAACCGGTTATATCTACATCGAATCCTCAAGAAGACATCATATGAACTCCTAACCGGTAAAAAGCCCAACATTTCATATTTTAGAGTCTTTGGTAGCAAATGCTTTATTCTTATTAAAAGAGGTAGAAAATCTAAATTTGCTCCTAAGACTGTAGAAGGCTTTTTACTAGGATATGATTCAAACACAAGGGCATATAGAGTCTTTAACAAGTCCTCAGGACTAGTTGAAGTTTCTTGTGACGTTGTGTTTGATGAGACTAATGGCTCTCAAGTAGAGCAAGTTGATCTTGATGAGATAGGTGAAGAAGAGGCTCCATGCATCGCGCTAAGGAACATGTCCATTAGGGATGTGTGTCCTAAGGAATCCGAAGAGCCTCCAAATACACAAGATCAATCATCCTCCTCCACGCAAGCATCTCCACCAACTCAAAATGAGGACGAGGCTCAAGTTCATGAAGGAGAAAATCAAAATGATGAGCCACCTCAAGATGATGGCAATGATCAAGGGGGAGATGCAAATGATCAAGACAAGAAGAATGAAGAGCCAAGACCGCCACACCCAAGAGTCCACCAAGCAATACAATGAGATCACCCCATCGACACCATCCTCGGCGATATTCATAAGGGGGTAACTACTCGATCTCGTGTTGCACATTTTTGTGAGCATTACTCTTTTGTTTCCTCTATTGAGCCACACAGGGTAGAGGAAGCACTCCAAGATTCGGACTGGGTGATGGCGATGCAAGAGGAGCTCAACAACTTCACAAGGAACGAGGTATGGCATTTAGTTCCACGTCCTAACCAAAATGTTGTAGGAACCAAGTGGGTCTTCCGCAACAAGCAAGACGAGCATGGTGTGGTGACAAGGAACAAAGCTCGACTTGTGGCCAAGGGATACTCCCAAGTCGAAGGTTTGGACTTTGGTGAAACCTATGCACCCGTAGCTAGGCTTGAGTCAATTCGTATATTATTAGCCTATGCTACTTACCATGGCTTCAAGCTTTACCAAATGGACGTGAAGAGTGCCTTCCTCAATGGACCAATTAAGGAAGAGGTCTATGTTGAGCAACCTCCCGGCTTTGAAGACAGTAAGTACCCTAACCATGTCTATAGGCTCTCTAAGGCGCTTTATGGGCTCAAGCAAGCCCCAAGAGCATGGTATGAATGCCTTAGAGATTTCCTTATTGCTAATGGCTTCAAAGTCGGCAAGGCCGATCCTACTCTATTTACTAAAACTCTTGACAATGATTTGTTTGTATGCCAAATTTATGTTGATGATATTATATTTGGGTCTACTAACGAATCTACATGTGAAGAATTTAGTAGGATCATGACACAGAAATTCGAGATATCGATGATGGGGGAGTTGAAGTATTTCTTGGGATTTCAAGTAAAGCAACTCCAAGAAGGCACCTTCATCAGCCAAACGAAATATACTCAAGACATTCTAACCAAATTTGGGATGAAGGATGCCAAGCCCATCAAGACTCCCATGGGAACCAATGGGCATCTCGACCTCGACACGGGAGGTAAATCCGTCGATCAAAAGGTATACCGGTCGATGATAGGTTCTTTACTCTATTTATGTGCATCTCGACCGGACATTATGCTTTCCGTATGCATGTGTGAAAGATTCCAAGCCGACCCTAAGGAATCTCACCTTACGGCCGTAAAACGAATCTTGAGATATTTGGCTTATACTCCTAAGTTTGGGCTTTGGTACCCTCGGGGATCCACATTTGATTTAATTGGTTATTCGGATGCCGATTGGGCGGGGTGTAAGATTAATAGAAAGAGCACATCGGGGACTTGCCAGTTCTTGGGAAGGTACTTGGTGTCTCGGGCTTCAAAGAAGCAAAATTCGGTCGCTCTTTCTACCGTCGAAGCCGAGTATATTGCCGCAGGCCATTGTTGCGCGCAATTACTTTGGATGAGGCAAACCCTGCGGGACTATGGTTACAAATTGACCAAAGTTCCTCTTCTATGCGATAATGAGAGTGCAATCCGCATGGCGGATAATCCCGTTGAGCATAGCCGCACTAAACACATAGCCATTCGGTATCATTTTCTTAGGGATCACCAACAAAAGGGGGATATCGAGATTGCATATATTAACACTAAAGGTCAATTAGCCGATATCTTTACCAAGCCACTAGATGAACAAACTTTTACCAAACTTAGGCATGAGCTCAATATTCTTGATTCCAGGAATTTCTTTTGCTAAATTGCACACATAGCTCATAAGTATACCTTTGATCATGTCTCTTTTATATATGCTATGACTAATGTATTTTCAAGTGAATTTCAAACCAAGTCATAGGTGTATTGAAAGGGAATTGGAGTCTTCGGCGAAGACAAAGGCTTCCACTCCACTCTATTACTCATCCTTCGTCGTCGCTCCGAGCAATTCTCCGTCTTTGGTATAATCTTCACTCATATGTTTTATTTGCCAAAGGGGAGAAAGTAGTTAGCAAAGGACTTATATCTCACTCAAAGTATCCATTTTTGGCGATTCATGCCAAAGGGGGAGAAAAGTATGAGCCCAAAGCAAAAGGACCACACCACCACCCTAATTTTAAAAATGATTTTCAATTGGTAAATTTCAAATTGGTATCTCTTTGTGTTCTAAAGGGGGAGCAAGTAGTATTTTCAAAATTGATATCTTAAAACCCTCTTGAACACTAAGAGGAGAATTTATTGAGGGGGAGTTTTGTTTAGTCAAAGGAAAAGCATTTGAAACAAGGGGAGAAAATTTCAAAACTTGAAAATGCTTAGCAAAATCTTATTCATTTACCTTTGACTATTTTGCAAAAGGACTTTGAAAAGGATTTACAAAAAGAATTTGCAAAAACAAAACATGTGGTGCAAGCGTGGTCCAAAATGTTAAAAATAAAGAAACAATCCATGCATATCTAGTAAGTAATATTTATTGGCTCAATTCTAAGTGACCTTTGCACTTGCATATGCAAACTAGTTCAAATTCTGCACTTCTATATTTGCTTTGGTTTGTGTTGGCATCAATCACCAAAAATGGGGAGATTGAAAGGGAATTAGGCTTACACCTATATTCCTAAATTAATTTTGGTGGTTGAATTGCCCAACACAAATAATTGGACTAACTATCTTGCCTAAGTTTATAAGTTCTACAGGTACCAAAAGTTCACAATAAGCCAATAAAAGAGATCAAGAGAAAGGGTTCAAACAAAGGAGCAAAGGGACAACCGAAGGCACCCTGGTCGGGCGTACCGGACTGTCCGGTGTGCCACCAGACAGTGTCCGGTGCACCACCGGACAGTGTCCGGTGCACCAGGGGACTCCAAGCTGAACTTCGCACCTTCGGGAAATCTCAGAGCCGCCGCGCTATAATTCACCGGACTATCCGGTGTACACCGGACAGTGTCCGGTGCTCCAAGGGGACGCGACTATGAACTCGCCAGCTTCGGGAATCCACAACGGCTAGTCCGCTATAATTCACCGGACTGTCCGGTGTGACAGCGGAGCAACGGCTACTTCGGCGCCAATGGTCACCTGCAGGCGCATTAAATGCGCGCCAGAGCGCGCAGAAGTTAGGCACGCGCGGGTTGGCGCACCGGACACTCTACAGTACATGTCCGGTGTGCCACCGGACATCCAGGCGGTCCCAGCAGTTAGAGCTCCAACGGTCGGAACCCTAACGACCTGGTGACGTGGCTGGCGCACCGGACATGTCCGGTGCACCATGCGACAGACAGCCTCCACCAAACGGCTAGTTTGGTGGTTGGGGCTATAAATACCTCCAACCACCTCACATTCAAGTCATCCAGGTTTTCCACCTCTCAACCACTTACAAGAGCTAGGCATTTAATACAAGACACACCCAAGTGATCAAATCCTCTCCAATTCCACACAAGGCTTTAGTGATTAGCGAGAGAGATTTGTTGTGTTCTTTTGAGCTCTTGCGCTTGGATTGCTTCTTTCTTTCTCATTCGTTCTTGTGATCAAAACTCATTTGTAACCGAGGCAAGAGACACCAATCGTGTGGTGGTCCTTGCGGCGAAGTTTTGTTCCCGGTTGATTTGAGAAGAGAAGCTCACTCGGTCCGCGGGACCGTTTGAGAGAGGGAAAGGGTTGAGATAGACCCGGCCTTTGTGGCCTCCTCAACGGGGAGTAGGTTTGCGAGAACCGAACCTCGGTAAAACAAACCATCGTGTCTCACTCCGTATTTGCTCATGATTTGTTTTGCGCCCTCTCTCTCTGACTCATTCCTATTTCTAACGCTAACCCGGCTTGTAGTTGTGTTTAAGTTGTTAAATTTCAGTTTCGCCCTATTCACCCCCCTCTAGGCGACTTTCACATATCAATGTGAAACACTAAAACCATTTACAGAAAAAGAAGTGCTAGTCATAACCAATATCTAGTTTCACAGGTGCAATGAAGCTCCCAAAAAAACAAAGTGATAGAACAACAAGGTTTACTTAAGACCAAGTAAAACAACGGTAGCATATATGATGCTAGCGGTACTAAATTTTAATCAGACATTTTACTATCCAAGTATCAAAACATTGTATCTACACGCAACAAAAGGAAGGGCTAGACGACAACATACCCAGATGAGGCAATATTTGGGCTCGAACTTCTTGGAGTCGAGGTTGTCGTAGATGAGGCCAGAGCCAGTGGAATCGGCACGGAACTTGAAGACAAATATGGTGTTGCGGTCCTTCACCTTGTACATCTTGTCAAGCCTCTCCTTCAACTCCATCTACAAAAAGCGAACAAAAAGAACATCCCTGAGATCTAGGCCAAACGTTGGAGTAAAGATCTGAGACCGGGACGGCAGGACCGAGATCTCACCTTGGACACGTTGGCGTGGTCGAGGTGGATCACCTCAAGCACCTGCAAGATACAGGGAGGAGAGGCAGAGATTTGCACCTCAACGGTGTACCACCCCGGTTCTTGGAGGTGGTCGCACGACGTCGCGGGCGGCTGAGGCGAGGGGCCGTCACCGGGAGGGAGCGCGAGGGGGAGTTTGGACCCGCCGCACACCACAAACCATGCGCTGCCGGGCCATCGCCTCCATGACCGGCCGCCTCGGATGGATCTCCCGTGTCGAGGATGACAGGCGGGTGGGGTGGAGAGAGGTGCGGCGCGCGGATCCCCGTGTGAGCGACTGTGACGGCGGTGTGTGGGTGTCGGTTGCTGAGAGTCGTGCGGAGGGTGGTGTGTGTGTGGACGGCGACGGCGTCGGGAGGTGGGGTCAGGGACAGCGGACGCGAGAGGGGACAAATGGGCCTAACCAAATAACTCGGCCCACGCGGGCTACTGTCGCCGTGGTGTAAATAATATACCATACCGGCCAGCCAAATGTTGCAGTACCACCTTATAAACCTTCCCAGTTTAAAAGAAACAGTTGTGTTCATGTGCTCTTACTTGCTTGTGTTAACTTGTGGTATTTTTTGCGTTGGCTCGTGGGCCTAGCTTGCGTTGAGGCTATCGCATGGGCTCGGCTGGCAGAACACAGCCTCTAGCAGAACATGTCAGAGGCAGACTACTATTGCTTACTTAATAAGTAGTAGAGATTGAAAAAAATTAAGGAGTTTGACTTAGACATTGTTCAGTTATTTCCATTATACATGGATTGGATGAGACTGAAAAAAATTTAAAATAACTTTGACTTGTTTGGGATTTAAACTCACTCAATCCTACTCAATCCACATGTATTGATAGCTAATCGAACAAGCCTTTACTTGAGATTTAAACTCATCCAATCCCATTTAATACATATAGATTGAGAGTTAATTGAACAAACCCTAACGATAAATAATAGCGGAACCCGCTGGCTTTCGCTCGAAAAGTTTAACCGTGTCTGTGTCTCGCTAAAAAAAAAGGCATGGGTGCTCCATGGCTCTGTAGGTTACCGTGAGCCGGTCACGCGAGGCGCTTTGGTTTCGTACCCGTCTCATGATGGAGCGGGGCTTCACAAATGACGCGCGGCGGCAAGACGGAACAGTGTGAGCGTGAATGACTGGGAGGCCGTGCGGTGACACGCAGTGGCTGGCCTGGGCGCCTGGCCACGGACGACACGGAGCGCCCGTGAATGACTGGGAGCCAGCGCAGCGCAGGGTGCAGTGTGCAGCCGTGCAGGTGCGGGGTGCAGCGAGCCAGCGACGCAGACAGCGCGCGCGATGTCGATGTCGAAGGCGCGGCGACACGTGCTACTGTGACGATGCAGTGGCACCGTCGCATCGAGCTGCCATTGCCATGGCAACGAGGCCGGCCGCACTCGCCGCCAGTGCTCTGAGGGGGTGTTTGGTTACCCCAAACTAAAATTTAGCCCCTGTCCCATCAAATGTTTGAACCTCCGTTCCGGGTATTAAATGTAGTCGGATTATAAAACTAATTTGTCAGCCGAAGATTAAAAGACGAGACGAATCTAGTCCAGTTGGTTGGGTCTATATTTCATACTCCTATTTAAAAGTCAAACGCTTGATATGACCCGGGCTAAACTTTAGCAGGAGTAACCAAACACCCCCTGAGAGCACGGCAGCGTGGGCGGGCGTGCTGCGGTGCAGGCGGCGCGCGGTCACGCTCACGCACGCTCGGCGGCCGCCGGCCCAATCGGCTCCCGGCGAGGACAGAAGGCGCACCTGCACCCTGCAGGGCGGTCGGCACGGAGGCGAGTGAAAACAGAAAGGTACTGTACGCCTGATGAATCCTGATAAAAAAGGGTTAGGAGGGGTAGGTTTGACCGCAGATTTGACTGGATTGTTAATCAGGCGGCAGCATGGCTGGGTCTGGGTGCACTGCACGCATGGAAGGTCGAGAAAAAGAGAGAGAGAGAGAGAGAAAACAATGGCGCGCACCTGCCGGCGGCCCGGGGCGGTGTGCCGTGCGCGTGATCGGAATCCCAACGGCAGGCAGCAAATGGGGGAGGGCCGCACGATACGTGATTCCAGTTACTATTTCCCTGCTAACCCGGCGCCACAGCCCACAGTGGCCGGGTAGCGGGCAGCGCGCGCGAGCTGCTTGGATTTTGAGCGCCCCGCCCGCCCGCCCGCCAACAGCCCACTGACGACCAACCACAATGACGCCTTTCTTGGAGTTGAAGGGGGTCGGGACGATCGATCGACAGCGCAGATCACGTGCAGTCCCCTGGGCCCTGGGCCTCCTACTATACTAGTACTAGTACTCGAGGAGGAGGAGGAGGAGCAGCAGCAGCAGCAGCTCAGGATTACGGGATTTCGCTTTCGCGACCGCGGCCGCTGCCGCTGCCGGCTGGGTTTTGGTTTTGGTCCCTGTTCCGGTTTTGGACGGACGCCGTCCCCGTCCGTCCTTGGTGCGATAGCGACGAGCCGCAGCCCGCAGGGGAGGAGCGAGCGGTTAGGCCACAGCCGTGAATTCGTTTCCATGCAGCACGTAGCGTCGTAGCAGGAACAGTATCCGCGCCGTCCTGCCTCCTACTGCTACAAACAAGCCGGGTGGCGCCGTCGGCAACGGAACGGCGTGCACGAGCGCGGTAGGCCGCACGGAAAGCCGAGCGAATCATTGAGCCGTCCCGTCCGTCCTAGCTGCTGCATTGCTCGCTGGACGCTGGTCCCACAACAACGTCAGAGGCCCAGAGGGCAGACGAACGCACCACGCTCGCGGAGGCGGAGGGAGGCTGACATGCCACGACACTTGACACGCCCACACTGCCCGGCAAGGCGGCAACACAATGCAGGTCTGCACACTGCGACGCGGCCACCCACTTCCGGCCCCATCTGTCAGTGCCGGACACACACACCGATCTCTCCTCCCAAACTCCCAACGTCCTCCGTCTCACGGCCTCCCCTAGCACGGCTTTCCACGGCCGTGTCCGTGCTGGTGCTGTGCCTGCATAAAAGCCACGGCCAGGGCAGTGTCAAGGCATCGGAGGGCGCAAGGGGAGGCCGGGAGGGACAGCCAGCAGCCAAGCCATGGACCTCTGCCCCCCGCGCCTGCAATAATACCACCCCTCGCCGACGCCGCCAGCCATGGGCAAGAAGGCGTGGCTCACCGCCGTCAAGCGCGCCTTCCGCTCACCCTCTAAGGACGACAGCAGCAGCCCCGCCAGGAAGGCGTCGCGCCTCCGCGAGGACGCCGACGGCGAAGACGACAAGGTCCAGCTTCGACTCCTCCACGCCCTCAGACACACTCTCTCTCTCTCTCTCTCTCTCTCTCTCTCTCTCTCTCTCTCTATCCGTTACCACTCCTCACGTTCCCCGTCGTTCCGCACCGCGCAGGGGAAGCGGGAGCGGCGGAGATGGCTGTTCCGGAGATCCTCGTCCCCGTCGCCGGCCCCGGCACCACCCGCGCCGGCCCCCGCGGCCGTGACGGAGGAGCAGCGGCACGCCATCGCGCTGGCCGTGGCGACCGCGGCCACGGCCGAGGCGGCGGTGGCCACGGCGCAGGCGGCAGCCGAGGTGGTCCGCCTCACGCGCCCCGGCGGCCACGCCGCCGCCCCCAGCTTCGCGCGCCGCGACCACCACGCCGCCGTCGCCATCCAGACCGCCTTCCGCGGCTACCTCGCCCGCCGCGCGCTGCGCGCGCTCAGGGGCCTCGTCAAGCTGCAGGCGCTGGTGCGCGGCCACAACGTCCGCAAGCAGGCCAACATGACGCTGCGCTGCATGCAGGCGCTGGTGCGCGTGCAGGCCCGTGTCCGCGACCAGCGCATGCGCCTCTCCCAGGAATCCGTGCTTTCCATGTCCGGCGGCGGCGCCGGCGCCGCGCCGTGCGGCAGCAGTAAGTCGTCGTACAGCGTCGACACGTCCGCCTTTTGGGACCCCAAGTACGCCCACGACTACGCCGACCGTCGCTCCGTTGTAAGCTGCTAGCGACAGTACCAGAACTTCGTACCTGCTGTTTCGCGTGCAAAAAATGTCAGCAATGTGGGTCGGTTTTGGTTGCAGGAGCGGTCGCGCGACGGCAGCAGCTTCGCCGCCGACGACTGGGACGACCGGCCGCGGACGATAGAGGAGATCCAGGCTATGCTGCAGACGAGAAAAGACGCGGCGCTCAAGCGTGAGAGGGCGCTCTCCTACGCCTTCTCGCACCAGGTGAGACATGATTTTCTACTCTTCTTTTTTTTTTCGTATACGAGCAGTATTTCCCTCGCATGTGCTAGGTTGGCAGGTAGTGATACTGATAGTGATAGCAACGTCGTCGTCGTCATCAGTTCATCACCCATCGTTCGTTTATGGTTGCAAACAAAACAAAGATTTGGAGGAACCCGGCGGCGGCGGCGGCGGACATGGACGTGGACGTGGACGGGCAGCCGCGGTGGGCGGAGCGGTGGATGGCGTCGCGCGCGTCGTTCGACACCAGCCGCAGCAGCGTACGCGGGGCCGCGGCGGCGGCGCCCGGGCGCGCGTCCATGGAGCAGCACCGCGAGCCGGTGAAGACGCTGGAGATGGACACGGCGAGGCCCTTCTCGTACTCGACGCCGCGGCGGCACGCGGGGGCGTCGTCGCCGATGCACCGCGCGCAGCAGAACCAGCATCATCCGGCGGTGGCCACGCCGTCGCCCGTGAAGGCGCGGCCGCCGATCCAGGTGCGGTCGGCGAGCCCGCGCGTGGACCACCACCACCGCGGGACCGGCGGCGGTGGCGGGAGCTACACGCCGAGCCTGCTGCACTCGCAGCGGCACGCGGCGGCGGTGCCCAACTACATGGCGGCGACGGAGTCGGCCAAGGCGCGCGTGCGGTCGCAGAGCGCGCCGCGGCAGCGCCCCGCGACGCCGGAGCGGGAGCGCGACCGCGGCGCGAAGAAGCGGCTGTCGTTCCCGGCGCAGCTGCAGCACCAGGTGCTGGCGGCGGAGTACGCGCAGAGCCTGCGCAGCCCGAGCTTCAAGAGCGCGGCGGGGCGGTTCTCGTCGGAGCAGCGGTCCACCGTGTCGTCGTCGTGCGCGGACAGCCTCGGCGGCGGCTGCGGCGGGGACGTGGGGTCGCCGTCGTCGTCCGCCGCGGACCTCCGGCGCTGGCTCCGCTGAGTAGAGCTAGAGAGTAGTGGCGAGTGGCTCGTCACGTCGTCAGACACGGCCACGTGCTAGCTGTATTTCTTCTTTTCTTCTTTCTCTAGGTGTAATTCATGGCAGCTTTTCTCTATTTTGTATTGAGCCGACGGATTGGAGTTGGAGAGTGTGCTGCTTGCTGCCTGCTGGTGCATGCGCGTGGTGTGTCCCAACTCCCAATCGTGAGCGGCCAGCTCCAGGTCGCAGGCAACGCAGGGCAAAAGTGAGGCAGGCAGGCTGGCCTGCAACTGGAAAGCGGGCAGGCGGGTAGTAGTAGGGTTTTGGGAGGGAGGAGCGGGAAAGGTCTTCGGGGTCGGGCGAATCCTCTTTTGCATTGCTGAATGCTGATGCCGCATCTGGGACTGGGAGGGAGCGGCCTTTCGCCGTCTTCTAGGTTGGTCATCGCTCGGTCTCGGGCGGCATGCGAGTTTGGGCCAGCGCCGTACCGGTACCGGCACCGCTCCCAAATTGCAGTCAAGGCTCGGCGTGAGGACGACGAGACCTGACACTGACGTCCAACAACAAACTGTGTGCTCGCACACACGAGACACGACAGGAGTACAGATACCTTCTGTTCTAGTACACATTTCCTATCCTACAGTACGTAGACGGATGTGATGGGCGGTGGCGGGAAGCTCGTCGCGGTTGCGATGCCACGTCAGGAGTACTTGCGGTTTACTAAGACGAGGCCGTGCATGCCACGTCGTACCTTATTAGCCCTGGTCCCTGGAGCTGGAGCGGCGGGTGGAGCCTCCATGGAGATGGACTGACTGAACACATGCATGTCTCCGGGGACGAGACGGCACGGCACGGCGCGCCGCGGCGACGTCGGGCCCTCCCGCGCACGCGCATGTGCCGGCCGTGGTCGTGATCGAGCGCATGATCCGGAGGCCCACCCATGGGGTCTGGGGTTACAGCGGAGGGGCCGGCAGGCGGCCGTGGCGGGGCCGTCGCGAGCGCATCGCCCGGGTGCGCTGCATGCAGATGCAGCTGATGGTGGGCAGCAGCGCGCCACCGGGCCGGAGTGGGGAGTGGGCCGTGGCCGAGTGGCCGGCTTTTTAAGCAAACATTATATGCCCAACAATCTAAACAAGTGGGTCCTCCATGGCCTGTCAGAGCAACTCCAGTAGTTCACTAAAAAAATAGCTTGCTAAAATCATGTTTAGCAAGTTGCTAAATAGCTATTGGAAGTAAAAAATAACTTAGTCTCCAATAGTTGCTTATATTTAGGAAGTAGTTCGATTTTGAATCTAGCTTTAGCGGCCCTGCCCCTATGAGATCTGCCTGATAATAAGGTTGAGAGCAGAGGATATGAGGACGGAAGAAAAAAGGTCGGTCGATATGAAATATGGATGAGTGGTGGTCCTGTGGCGCAACCTATGAGAAAGTTGGGTTCGATGGTGAAGGAGAAATTTGCGTCATACGTGTTTGACCTAGCTACCTCATTATGCTAGAAAATGAAAAAAGAGCATGCTATACCTGGCTATCTCACTGTGTGGGAAAGTGAAAAATAATCACGCTAGTGTGAAGAAATTGACGTCAACTGTATTTAGGGAGTTCCTACCGAGTTGCTAAATGTGAAGAGTAAATAGAGTTGAATAGCAACTAAGTAAATTTAGCAAGTGAACCATTGGAGAAGCATTTTTTTGTTCACTTCTTAAATTTAAGATTTAGAGAGTTATTTAGAGAACTATTGTAATTGCTCTCAGGCTGCTGCCTTCGCTGTTGTCATGTTAGCTTTCCTCTCCTGTCCAACGGGTTGAAGAGGAAGATGGAGCCATGGGATGCGGAAGAGAAACCTTTGTCTATGGTCCTAGGCTAGATGAAGATGGACACAGACAGAAGCATCCGTAACTTGTCTAGGGTTGAAATGAAAACAGACGGAAAAAAAATCATTCCCGACCCATATCAGTTTCTATATTTGCCCCATCCGTTTTGTATTTGCAGAATAAACTGAAAACGAGAGAGTCTATTTTGTCTTTTTTTGTGGGATCCTGTTTTTTCGATTTTCCCGTATTTACCTCGTATTTAAAAATCTGGGATAAGCCTAGTATATATTAGTGTACAAACTAAAACATCATATTCTTAAGTGATTATATCATAAGTGGTCATTCTAGCCACCGGTTCTTCTTAATGACAAGTGGTTTAAAGGCTCAAACAACATCGACCGTAGCTATATGTACACCACTAGCAAGTAAAGAACAATGAATGTTGTCTCTATATATCTATTTGTTTTATGTAATTGCTCTGCTAGTCAGTCATCAATATCATATGTGCTTGTATTAAATCACGAGTTTTCGCTTAATATTTTCACTATTGTTCGTTTTCGTATACCTGTTTATCTCGCTCCCGTTTTCGATCCCGACTATTCTAGACCCGTCCCGTTTTCGGTGATAAAATGTAGGAACCGAAACGGGAAAGAGGTTTTTTCGTCCATTTCTGTTCGTTTTCATCCCTAAACTTTTCAATAACTCTTGTCGTACGTGCTAAATGACCGGGACAATGTTTTGGATCACTAGAGCAATTTTTTCTCACTCTACAAACTGTTTGGGCACGGGGATCTTCTCCTATGCATCATACACTTATATAAAAAAACTCTGCCGGGGAGGGAAAAGACCGCCCTCCCGGTATTCCATATAAGAAGAGACCTAAACAATGGTCCCGGCCGACAAAAATCCCCAAACCCTGGCCCCCCATCACTAACAGGCCGGCGTCAACTGTCCACTCTGGCACGGCCTAACCGGAGGGTGGCGCACAGGACATCACAACTGTACCACCCTAAATTTGGGGTATAAAATTTCTTTCTTATGATCATCCAAATTCATGTGTTACTCTTCTCTATCTCACTCTAGTTTCTCTCTCTCTAGTTTTCTCTCTCTCTCTCTCTTTCTCTTTTAATTAGAGTTAGTTGTATTAGTGAGGGACTATTTAATTTATTTTGCCCAAAACATATGAGTCATGGAATGTTGCATCATATTTGAGCCTAAATATTCTTTGAATTGTTGCATATATTTGATTTAGTTTGAATTTGAAACTTAATTTGAATTAAAAACCCTAGAGAAAATAAATAGAAAAGGCAATAGAAATTCCAGGAAACAGGAAAAGGCCATTTCGGCCCAAACCAGCCCATTAAGCCCAGCCCGCGCCCCCTGCGTCTGACAGGCGGGTCCCGCCTGTCGGCGCTAACCCGAGCGCGCTCACTCCCCCTCTCTCTCTCTCTCTCTCGCTACTCTGTGGGGCCGAGCTGACGGCGCTGTTTCCCTCGCGTGCGCCCGCTCCCTCTCTCTGTCCCACCGTCCCCACCTGTCAGTCGTCCCTAACCTCCCGCCCACAATCTCCCCGCCGTGGACGCGCCCACGCCCGCGCGTTCTCCGGCCACGTCCGAGCCCCTGCGCCCCTTTTGAGCCCCGCGCCCTGCTCGCCCACCTCCCCTCTCTCATTTGCGCCCCCTGCCTAGCTCTCTCGCCCTCTCTCTTGCTCTGCCCACGCAAACAGGGAGCTCCGCCATCGCCCGCCGACGCCCACTGCCTGTTCCGTGGCCGCCGTCGCGCCCGTGCCCTGTCTAGTGCCACGGTGGGCTTCGCCTTACTATCAGCTGCTCGGGACATCCTTTGGTGTGCCCACTCCCTCCCTGCCGCGTCTGGTCCGCGCTCACCGAAGCATTTTCTTGCGCAGCCGGAGCCTGCCATCGTCGCCCCGTTGAACCCCTGCGCCTCCGCCGTTACTTTGCGACGCCAGCGCCTCTTCTCGAGGTGAGCAACCTACTCGTGCCCTTAATTTGGTCATCCCCGCTCTATAGCCCACGCGATTGCTCGCCGGAGCAATCTAGCGCCGCCGTTAGCCCGCTCCGCCGTGGTCCACGCCCTCTGGTGCCCCTGCGCTAGCGTGAAGGCCATGGTCGAGTCCGCCAGATTGCTCGGATTGCACCTAGGCCAGTCCCCAAGCCCTGGGAGCCTCGCCGTGGCCGACCTGCTCGTCTCCGGCGAACCCTCGCCGCGGGACCGAGCGGCGCCACCATGTTTAGGTCCGTCCCCCAGCCGTTAGATCTCGGGCGTCCGTCCGAGATCGGGTGGTTTAGGTTTCATCAATGCGGATCTGATCACAGCCCTTCGATCTGGATCCGACCGCTCTCCCCTCTCCCCCTAACCCTCGCCCCTGCCCCTGGGCCCAGCCGGTCAGCACGTCTTGGGTCGCTGGCGCCCTAGCCCCGCTTGTCAGTCGCGCCCGCGTGCGCACCCGCGCGATCTAATCTGGGTCGTTGATCTCTGATCCGATGGCTGAGGTTACCCTGTACCCCTTCACGTGTGAGTTTTGCTTAAGAACCCCCTGGTTTTAGGAAATCAATCCGCCGTCCTCTGTTTTAGCACACAGGTCTCTGGTTTCTTTAGAATAGCTCCCTGGACTTTTATTTAATTACAGATTTAGCCCTAATTTCATATTTCAAACTTCAAAACTTGTTTATTTCATATCTTTTTCATATGAACTCCAAATTTAGTGGTTCAAATTGCAAAATGTTCACAAGATTCTTCTCTGTTTAAGTAAAATATGACCAAATGTAATCTGTGTACTTTAATTTTTACACTTAGAATACAGAATTAAACTATATGTTGATTTATTTATTTAATGAAATAAACAAAAGAAGAATCCTAGGAGTAAAGTATATTTAATCTTGTGAGATTAGTGTTATGCATTTCATGGATTCATTTTTGGTTTAACCTTTAGGCCTTAATGAGATAAATAGAATTAGGTATGTAATTATGGATAACATTTAAAGGATAATCAAATTCCTAAATGAGGGTAGTTCATCTTATAATTTAATATTTTATTTGTTTAATTATTACTTTACCTTTTTGGGCTATGTCCCAACACTTAGAGAGTAATTAATCCCCAACTAGGATTAGTCCATTTTATAACTTGACCTTATTCCCCTGTACTTAATACTATACCTTTTTGAGTTGTGTGCCAATATTTGTACATGTTTGATGTGATGTTCATTTTTACCTTCCAAATGTATTGAATGTATGCTCGCTTTACTTAGACAACGAGCAACTCGTGGTTCCTGAGTGTGTTGCCGAAGATTCCTTTGAGCAACAACCTGGTGAAGGCAAGTGTCCTCAGACCTATCATGTCCTACTTTACTTTATAATTCACTGCCCTTCATTACATTATTGAAACTTAAGGTTTGACTAGTCTGTATTTACCTTACCCTTGTTTACCTTTTTGGGTTAATCATGGTTAGCTTATGCTATTGCTTAAACTTAATCAATGAACATGATGTGATCTTTTATGATACGATGATGTTATCCCGATGAGGTTCTTGTGATTACTTTAGGGGGCTCAGGCTATTTCCTGAGTACCTCTCCGTAAGGACCTATTTGAGGAGTGACAACCCGAGATAACAGTGCAACCATGAGGGTGGAATGGGATGCCCTTAGCTGATTAAATAGAGGAACCAGAGGAGTAGTTGGCTTTGCCGTAGGGCCGTCAATGGGGTCCGGGCACAGTACTTGCTCTGCCGAGGCTAGTTGCAGAGGTTCTTTGATTTGGTTTTGTTAGTCACCCTTCCTCTAGGGAGATGTACTGTGTTTATCAAACTGGAGAAACCTAACGGGCGGCTATGACCTCTGGAAAATCTTTGTAAAGGCTACGTAGTGAGACCCTGCTAGGTCACCTTGGTAGTGATCAATGGGGAGGCTAGAACCCCAGGCAGAATGGGAATCACGGCTTGTGGGTAAAGTGTGTAACCTCTGCAGAGTGTTAGAAACTGGTATATCAGTCGTGCTCACGGTTATGAGCAGCCTTGGGATCCTCTTCGATTAGAAGAACTTTGGTTACTTTTATGATGATGATTAGCAATGATGGTTATAAATCTGATCTCTGGTTTTTCCTCTTGGAGGGAGTGCCTCTAGGTAATAATTGGGTTATTACTAAAATTTGGCTATACTTATAGTAATAAAACTTGACCAACTAAAAGAAACTGCTTAACCTTAACTCCACATACAACTAGTCCACTTTAGCCAAACGAGACATTTGCTGAGTACGTTGATGTGTACTCACCCTTGCTTTATAAACCATTCCACCCCAGGTTGTCCCCACTGTATTCAGTGCTCAGGAGGTGGAGTTGGCACATGGATGACTTTGAGGAGTTCCATGACTACGACGAGTTCTAGTTTACTTTAGTGACAAACACCCAGTCAGCTGCCTGTGTAAGCTTATATTCTACATTTCGTTACTCTGCACTTTGATGTTATTGTTAAACACTATGGTTATGTATTAGACCCTGTGGATGTCTCAAACATCTTGATGTAACTAAGTACCTTTCCGTTATTTAATTCAAGCATTGTGTGATGATGTTCAACTATGTAATCGTCGTGTACGTGAGTTCTGATCCTGGCATGTACATGGTTCGTATTTGGGTTACCTTCCAAAACCGGGTGTGACATAAGTGGTATCAAAGCCTTGCTGACTGTAGGACCGCTAACCTAGACTAGAATGGTCGCCCTAAGGACTATAGACCCCTACTCTTACCTTGACCTTAGTGTCTTTTCAAAAGTTGGTTATCTTGACCAACTCTATGTTATTTACTTATCTCAAAAAGTTTCGTCTCACTTTTCTTTCTATTTACTTTCTGGTCTCATAGTTCTACTCTTACTCTTGTGCTTACGATTTCTTTTGTAGATGGCTCGTATCAGGTGCACTACACGTAAGTCTGTGATCCCCTTTTTGCCTTCTCGACTGGCGGAGCGTCCCTTGCATCGCACGGTGTCAGGTCAGTCCAGTCACCTGGAGAGACTGCATTGTCGCCTGCACGAGGAGCAGGAGCACCGACGCTAGGAGCAGGAGCAGCAGGACTCTTCCCCCTCGCCTCAGCGGGAGGTGAAGTCTGAGAGGCCGCCTTCCCCTGCACCTCAGCCAGTGCTGCCCCCTGCACCACCTCAGGGCATCCCGGCTGCTAGAGGAGACCCTGACGAAGACAGAGACGACGACGACATTGGTGGTAGTTCGAGCCACGGCATGGAGCGCTTGGAGGAGCCAGAGCCGAAGGGGTGGATCGCTAGACCCATCACTCGTGACGCTACTCACGGGTGTCACTTCCACGACGCTCTCGATACCCAGTTGCGTCGGGCCTTCGACCGACACACTTGGTCTATCTAGTACCGTTGTGTAGTCTGCCAGCATCGTTGCGGGTTATACACGGACCAGTGGGAGGCTACTTGCTTGGTGCTCCGTCCGGACGATGATCTTCACGGTGCAGAGGCCTTCTCAGAGCACTATTCTATCACTGAGAGGGACACTGCCGAGGCAGCCATGCAGGATGCAGCATGACGGGCACTTTCTCAATATTGCTCGTTGTTCAGTGGGGTAGCTGATGGCCTTGACCTGGAGTACTACCCTCGCGTTCGACCGACAGTGCTAGAGGTGTGATTGTCTCGCCAGTTGGTAAGGGCAATCCCAGGCTGAGCATCATGGTCAACCTGGCCGCCGTGCTCAACACAGAGTTGGACCACGCCCTTAACGAGTTGGGCAAGGTTCAGGTGGAGGTTGCGGAATTGCATGCTGAATGTGCGGCACGCCACTATCTTGATGGTGGTTCTCCCACCCCTGTCGGGATTCAGCACCCTTACCGTTCACCGCCCTGTGGTCGCTTCGACTATGGTACCCTAGACTGCAGGACCCGCATAGATTTAGATCCATAGATCGATGGAGTCAAAGTCTGTAATAATGCTTAGTTCAGTGTCTTAGTCTAGTCAGTCTTAGTTAGAGTTAGTTTGGTTGTCTTTTGTTGGATGCTTGTCATGATGAACATGTAATGAAGTTGGATCTTTGTAATGATTGTCACCAAGGTGTGGGTATCCCCTGCAACTTGGTGTAGTTATTAATAAAGTCAGTTATTTAGTTGGGTAATTCATTTGTTTCCACTTTCCTCTTTATCTGAGAAGTTGTCAGTGAGGATGATCAATTGTTCAGTGCTGTGAAGTTTTCCGTATATCTTTTCTTATGCTGAAAGACCACGGAGTCAGATTTGATATGTGTGTGGTTTCTATAGATGTCTGAGAACAGGCGCAGAGGTGCGAGGCGTGCTCAGCCAGAGCAGCAGGCACCCCAAGAGGAGGCAGCTCCACAACAGCATTTGCCACCGCCACCCCCGATGACCATTGAGCAGATGTTCATAATGCAAACTCAGGCAGTTCAGGCTATTGGTCAGACCTTAGCAGCGATGCAACAAGTGCACCAGCAGTCACCCCCACCACAGCCTCTAGTGCAAGTCCAGATGCCTCAAGTGCCCAGAGACAAGCGGGTAGAGTTCATGAGGGGCCATCCCCCCTGTTTTTGCCCACTCTGCTGATCCCATGGACGCGGAAGATTGGCTGCGTACCGTGGAATGTGAGTTGCACACTGCCTAGTTCAACGACCGTGAAAATGTGTTGTGTGGTCCCCGACAGCTAAGGGGAGCAGCACAGTCTTGGTGGGAGTCTTACCTCGCCACCCATGCCAACCCTGAAGCCATTACTTGGGAGGAGTTCAGGGACAACTTCTGTCGCTACCATGTGCCCGAGGGACTGATGATAGTGAGGAAGGAGGAGTTTCTCGCCCTGAAGCAAGGTCCCATGTCCGTCAGTGAGTATAGGGATAAGTTTTTGCAGTTGTCACGCTACGCCCCAGAAGACGTCAACACAGATGCCAAGAGGCAGTACTGCTTTCTGAGAGGATTGGTTGACCCCCTCCATTATCAACTGATGAATCACACTTCCCCACCTTCCAGTATTTGATTGATAGGGCAATTATGACAGAAAGGAAGCGTCGGGAGATGGAGGATAGGAAGCGCAAGATTGGTGGACCTCAGACCGGGAGTAGCAGCCGTCCCCGCTACTGGGGCAACTCACCACAGCAATTCAAGCAAGGTCACCAGCACTAGCATCAGCGTCAGCACCAGCATCAGTACCAGAGATAGTTTCCTCAACAGCAGCAACAGCAGCAGTACCGTCAGAACACTCAGCTAGGAGGAAATCAGTACCAACATCAGAACAACCAGGCAGCTCGCCTTCCTGCCCCAGCACCCAACCAGAACGTCCAAGCAGCCCCAGTGCAGGTAGGAGGTCGTGGATGCTTATACTGTGGAGAACAAAATCACTAGGCGAAGAACTGTCCAAAGAAAGCAGCTCAGCAACCACCAGCAGTCAATGCCCCAGCAAGACAAGGAGCGCCACAGCAAGCACCAGGAGTTTGTGGTCAGGCCTACAACCGTGGAAAGGTGAACCACCTAGAGGCCGAAGCAATCCAGGATGCTTAGGACATGGCAGTAGGTATGTTTCCAATCGAATCCTACCCAGCAAAAGTATTATTTGATACTGGTGCCACACATTCTTTTATTTCTGCATCTTGGGTAGAATCACATAACATCCCCATAGAACCAATGATCCCACCTTTAAGAGTTAATTCAGTTAGAGGAAAAGTTCAGTCCGATAGGATTTATCCGAATCTAAGGATTGAAATAAGGTGGATAGACATCCCCGCTAGCCTAGTAGTAATGGGAACTCAAGGGTTAGATGTCATCCTAGGGATGAATTGGCTACACAGAAATCAAGCCACTGTCATTTGTGATAAGAGAACAATTAAGTTGGTGTCCCCATCCGGAAAGGAAGTAGTAACCAAGCTGTATTTACCTGAACTAGAAGAAGGAGCCTGTCACCATTTATCAGTAGATGACAAGGAGTTCAATTCGATTGAGGCAATAAGGATTGTGTCAGAATTCCCCAATGTATTCCCTAAGAAGTTGCCAGGCATGCCACCTGAAAGGAAAGTTGAATTTACCATAGAGCTTATCCCAGACACCGCCCCTATTTCCAAGAGAGCTTATCGAGTGTCCGGACCAGAGTTGGTGGAACTCAAGAAGCAAATTGATGAGTTGTTAGAGAAAGGCTACATCAGACCAAGTACCTCACCTTGGGTAGCCCCAGTACTATTTGTGGAGAAGAAGGATGGCACGAAGAGGATGTGCATTCATTACATAGCCCTGAATGAAGTCACTGTCAAGAACAAGTACCCTCTGCCTCAAATTGAAGACCTATTTGATCAGTTGAGAGGAGCCAGTGTGTTCTCAAAGATAGATCTGAGGTTAGGTTACCATCAGCTCAGAATCCGACCTTCAGACATACCGAAGACTGCATTCATCACCAAGTATGGACTATATGAGTTCATGGTTATGTCATTCGGATTGACAAATGCGCCAGCTTACTTCATGTACCTGATGAACAGTGTGTTCATGGACTACCTCGACAAGTTCGTAGTGGTGTTCATTGATGATATTCTTATATATTCCTAGAATGAACAAGAGCATGAGGAACATTTGAGGAAGGTACTTCAGAGGCTACGAGATTGCCAGTTGTATGCCAAGCTTAGCAAGTGCGAGTTCTGGATCAGCGAAGTTCTATTCTTGGGTCATATTATAAACCGAGATGGACTAGCTATAGATCCAAAGAAGGTAGCAGCGATTCTGGACTAGAAAGCACCAAAGGATGTCCGAGGAATCAAGAGTTTCATTGGAATGGCCGATTATTATCGGTGTTTCATTGAAGGTTTCTCCAAGATTGCCAGACCAATGACAACCTTGCTAGCAAAGAAGGTTGAGTTAAAGTGGACCCTAGCATGCCAAGAATCATTTGAGATGTTGAAGCAGAAGTTGACAACAGCACCGGTGTTGGTTCTACCAGATGTTCACAAACCATTCTCAGTATATTGTGATGCTTCGTAAACCAGACTGGGATGTGTGTTAATGCAAGAAGGGAAAGTAGTGGCATACTCGTCCCGACAATTGAAAGTTCATGAGAAGAACTACCCCACTCATGATCTAGAGCTAGCAGCAGTGGTTCATGCACTGAAGACCTGGAGACACTATCTTTATGGGCAGAAGTGTGATATCTACACAGATCACAAGAGCCTCAAGTACATATTCACTCAGTCAGAGTTAAACATGAGGCAGCGAAGATGGCTAGAATTGATCAAAGACTATGAGCTAGAGATTCATTATCATTCAGGCAAAGCAAATGTGGTTGCAGATGCTCTTAGCAGGAAGAGTCAAGTCAATATGTTGGCCGCTCACCCGATGCCATTTGAGCTAGCAAAGAAATTCGACAGGTTGAGTCTCAGATTTCTAAACAACACTTAAGGAGTGGCAATTGAGCTAGAGCCCACTCTGGAGCAAGACATCAGGAAAGGTCAGAAGGATGATGAGAAGATCAACGAGATCCGGCAGCTAATCATCGATGGGAAAGGTCCAGATTTCCGTGAGGATGCAGAAGGAGTGGTATGGTTCAAGGATAGGCTGTGCGTTCCTGATATCACATCGATTCGGGAACTGATTCTCAAGGAAGCTCATGAGACAGTGTATTCTATACACCCTGGTAGTGAGAAAATGTACCAAGACTTGAGAAAGAGATTCTGGTGGTACGGTATGAAAAGAGAGATAGCAGAGTATGTGGCTAGATGCGACAGTTGTCAGAGGATCAAGGCAGAACATCAGAGGCCTGCAGGATTGTTGCAGTCGTTGCAGTTTCCGCAGTGGAAATGGGATGAGATTGGGATGGACTTTATAGTTGGTCTGCCCCGCACTCGAGCTGGTTATGACTCCATCTGGGTAGTAGTGGACCGTTTAACAAAGGCAGCCCATTTCATACCAGTCAAGACCACTTATAACAGTGCGATGTTGGCAGAGTTATACATGTCTCAGATTGTGTACTTGCATGGTATTCCAAAGAAGATAATATCGGACAGAGGCACCCAATTTACTTCTCATTTTTTGCAACAGCTACATGAAGCTTTGGGTACACACTTGAAGTTCAGTTTAGCTTATCACCCACAGACAGATGGCCAGACTGAGAGAACCAACCAGATTCTTGAGGATATGTTGAGAGCTTGTGCTTTGCAAGACAAGTTAGGTTGGGACAAGAGGCTACCGTATGCAGAATTCTCCTACAACAATAGCTATCAGGCCAGTCTGAAGATGTCACCATTCGAAGCGCTCTATGGGAGGAATTGCAGAACTCCATTGCATTGGGACCAACCCGACGAAAGGCAGGTATTCGGTCCAGAGATTTTTCTTGAAGCTAAAGAGAATATCAGGATAGTCCGGGGAAATCTTAAGGCAGCACAGTCCAGGCAGCGAAGCTATGCGGATACCAGAAGAAGGGAACTCAGTTTTGAAGTGGGAGACTATGTCTACTTGAAAGTGTCACCCATCAGAGGAACCAAAAGGTTTGGAGTCGAAGGCAAGCTAGCCCCTCGCTATATCGGACCGTATCAGATTCAGGCAAGATGTGGAGAAGTGGCTTATCAACTTAGCTCACCAGAGAACCTGTCCATAGTGCATGATGTGTTTCACGTGTCGTAGTTGAAGAGATGTTTGAGAGTACCAGAAGATCAGTTGCCAATGGAAGACCTTGAAGTTCAAGAGGATCTGACATACGTTGAGAAGCCAACGCAGTTTCTGGAGACAGCAGATTGGGTCACTCGAAGGAACACCATCAGGATGTGCAAAGTCAAATGGGGCCATCACTCAGAAGAAGAAGCAATCTGGTAAGGAGAAGATGATCTGAGAGCCAAGTACCCTGAACTTTTTGCTAGTCAGCCTTGAATCTCGAGGGCGAGATTCTTTTAAGGGGGATAGGTCTGTAACACCCTAAATTTGGGGGTATAAAATTTCTTTCTTATGATCATCCAAATTCAGGTGTTACTCTTCTCTATCTCACTCTAGTTTCTCTCTCTCTAGTTTTCTCTCTGTCTTTCTATTTTAATTAGAGTTAGTTGTATTAGTGAGGGATTATTTAGTTTATTTTGCCCAAAACATATGAGTCATGGAACGTTGCATCATATTGAGCCTAAATATTCTTTGAATTGTTGCACATATTTGATTTGGTTTGAATTTGAAACTTGATTTGAATTTGAATTGAAAACCCTAGAGAAAATAAATAGAAAAGGCAATAGAAATTCCAGGAAAAAGGAAAAGGCCATTTCGGCCCAAACCAGCCCATTAAGCCCAGCCCGCGTGTGCCCGCGTGCCCCCTGCGTCTGACAGGCGGGTCTCGCCTGTCGGCGCCAACCCGAGCGCTCTCACTCCCCCTCTCTCTCTTGCTGCTCTGTGGGGCCGAGATGTCGGCGATGTTTCCCTTGCGCGCACCCGCTCCCTCTCTCTATCCCACCGCCCCCACCTGTCAGCCGTCCCTAACCTCCCGCCCACGATCTCCCCACCGTGGATGCGCCCACGCCCGCGCGTTCTCCGGCCACGTCCGAGCCCCCATGCCCCTTTTGAGCCCCGCGCCCTGCTTGCCCACCTCCCCTCTCTCATTTGCGCCCCCTGCCCAGCTCTCTCGCCCTCTCTCTCACTCTGCCCATGCAAACAGGGAGCTCCACCACCGCCCGCCGACGCCCACTGCCTGTTCCGTGGTCGCCGTTGCGCTCGTGCCCCGTCCAGTGCTACGGTGAGCTTCGCCTTACTATCAGCTGCTCAGGACATCCTTCGGTGTGCCCTCTCCCTCCCTGCTACGTCTGGTCCACGCTCACCGGAGCATTTTCTTACGCAGCCGGAGTCCGCCACCGTTGCCTCGTTGAACCCCTGCGCCTCCGTCGTTGCTTCACGACGCCAACGCCTCTGCTCGAGGTGAGCAACCTACCCGTGCCCTTAATTTGGTCATCCCCGCTCTATAGCCCATGCGATTGCTCGCCGGAGCAATCCAGCGCCGCCGTTAGCCCACTCCACCGTGGTCTATGCCCTCTGGTGCCCCTGCACTAGCGTCAAGACCATGGCCGAGTCCACCAGATCACCCGGATTGCGCCCAGGCCAGTCCCCAAGCCCTAAGAGCCTCGCCGTGGCCGGCCTGCTCGTCTCCGGCGAACCCTCGCCGCGGGACCGAGCGGAGCCACCGCGTTTAGGTCCATCCCCCAGCCACTAGATCTCAGGCGTCCGTCCGAGATCGGGCGGTTTAGGTTTCATCAGTGCGGATTTGATCGCAACCCTTCGATCTGGATCCAGCTGCTCTCCCCTCTCCCCCTCACCCGCGCCCCTGCCCTGGCTCGCTGGCACCCTGGCCTCGCTTGTCAGCCAAGCCCGCGCGCGCCCGCGCGATCTAATCTGGGTCGTTGATCTCTGATCCAATGACTGAGGTTACCCCGTACCCCTTCGCGTGTGAGTTTTACTTAAGAACCCCCTTGGTTTTAGGAAATCAACCCGTCGTCCTCTTTTTCAGCGCACAGATCCCTGGTTTCTTTAGAATAGCCCCCTGGCCTTTTATTTAATTACAGATTTAGCCCTAATTTCATATTTCAAACTTCAAAACTTGTGTATTTCATATCTTTTTCATATGAACTCCAAATTTAGTGGTTCAAATTGCAAAATATTCACAAGATTATTCTCTGTTTAAATAAAATATGACCAACTGTAATCTGTGTACTTTAATTTTTACACTTAGAATATAGAATTAAAGTATATGTTGATTTATTTATTTAATGAAATAAACAAAAGGAGAATCCTAGGAATAAAGTATATTTAATCTTGTGAGATTAGTGTTATGCATTTCATGGATTCATTTTTGGTTTAACCTTTAGGCCTTAATGAGATAAATAGAATTAGGTATGTAATTATGGATAACATTTAAGGATAATCAAATTCCTAAATGAGGGTAGTTCATCTTATAATTTAATCTTTTATTTGTTTAATTATTACTTTACCTTTTTGGGCTATGTCCCAACACATAGAGAGTAATTAATCCCCAACTAGGATTAGTCCATTTTATAACTTGACCTTATTCCCCTGTACTTAATACTATACCTTTTTGAGTTGTGTGCCAATGTTTGTACATGTTTGATATGATGTTCATTTTTACCTTCCAAATGTATTGAATGTATGCTCGCTTTACTTAGACAACGAGCAATCATGGTTCCTGAGTGTGTTGCCGAAGATCCCTCTAAGCAACAACCTGATGAAGGCAAGTGTCCTCAGACCTATCATGTCCTACTTTACTTTATAATTCACTGTCCCACATTACATTATTGAAACTTAAGGTTTGACTAGTCTGTATTTACCTTACCCTTGTTTACCTTTTTGGGTTAATCATGGTTAGCTTATGCTATTGCTTAAACTTAATTAATGAACATGATGTGATCTTTTATGATACGATGATGTTACCCCAATGAGGTTCTTGTGATTACTTTTGGGGGCTCAGGATATTTCCTGAGTACCTGTCCGTAAGGACCTGTTTGGGAAGTGACAACCCGGGATAACAGTGCAACCATGAGGGTGGAATGTGACACCCTTAGCTGATTAATTAGAGGAACCAGAGGAGTAGTTGGCTTCATCGTAGGGCCGTCAATGGGGTCCGGGCAAAGTACTTGCTCTACCGAGGCTGGTTGCAGAGGTTCTTTGATTTGGTTTTGTTAGTCACCCTTCCTCTAGGGAGATGTACTGTGTTTATCAAACTAGAGAAACCTAACGGGCGGCTATGACCTCTGGGAAATCTTTGTAAAGGCTACGTTGTGAGACACTGCTAGGTCACCTTGGTAGTGATCAATGGGGAGGCTAGAACCCCGGGCAGAATGGGAATCACGGCTTGTGGGTAAAGTGTGCAACCTCTGTAGAGTGTTAGAAACTGGTATATCAGCCATGCTCACGGTTATGAGCCGCCTTGGGATCCTCTTCGATTAGAAGAACTTTGGTTAGTTTTATGATGATGATTAGCAATGATGGTTATAAATCTGATCTCTGGTTTTTCCTCTTGGAGGGAGTGCCTCTGGGTAATAACTGAGTTATTACTAAAATTTAGCTATACTTATAGTAATAAAACTTGACCAACTAAAAGCAATTACTTAACCTTAACTCCACATACGGCTAGTCCATTTTAGCCAAACGGGACATTTGCTGAGTACGTTGATGTGTACTCACCCTTGCTTTTTAAACCACCCCACCCTACGTTGTCCCCACTGTATTCAGTGCTCAGGAGGTGAAGTTGGCAACATGGAGGACTTTGATGAGTTCTAGGACTACGACGAGTTCTAGTTTACTTTAGTGGCAAAGCCCTAGTCAGCTGTCTTTGTAGGCTTACATTCTATGTTTCGTTACTCCGCACTTTTATGTTATTGTTAAACACTATGGTTATTTATTATACCATGTGGATGTCTCAGACATCTTGATGTAACTAAGTACCTTTTCGTTATTTAATTCAAGCATTGTGTGATGATGTCCAACTATGTAATCGTTGTGTACGTGAGTTCTGATCCTGGCACGTACATGGTTCGCATTCGGTTTACCTTCCAAAACCGGGTGTGACAACAACCCGAGAGCGGATGGGGCACAGTGAGGGGATTTTTTTAACCAATCCTCAAAATTCGCTCCCAATAGAAATCGAACCCATGACTTGGAGGTTCTACTTGGAAGTCCTTAACCGCTAGGCTAGAGGCCCTTTCGCATCATACACTTATATATATAGGAGCATGTCTCAATGTTTCTCCATGTACGTGTAGTTTACCATAATCAATGTTTCATTATTGCACACCAGAGCTTTGAAAAAGGTACAATGTTAGCAGGCATTTCCATTAGGCATTGTACGACGTGGGTGAACTCAAGGGCGAGATGATCAGGCCTATAGACACTAACGCTCATCCTAGAATCCTTGGCATCCAAAGGTGGAACCATTATGTAAGGTTAGTATAAACAAGCATTATTCCTATTTGTTGACTTTTTCATGTGATGACATAATTTATTGAAGCAATGTCGATTGTTCTTTAGGATTATATTGGTGCAACTGATGACGCCCTTGTTTTGGCATGGGTGTCTAGACACATGCACGACCCAATCAGGGGTAGGAAACACAACACCTCATAGAATGACATGGTTGCTATGGTCTTTGACCTCAAGTTCATAGCAGGTTGGGAGGGTCCTACCCATGATGCATCGGTTCTTGCTAGTGCCATTGAAAGGGATGATGGGGTTAACAGCTCCTAAAGGTAATTGGCCATTGCACAACTAAATAAATGCACCTTCCTTTTCCCACTAAATAATGAAAAAGCATTGAACCTGAACTTCTAGGTAATTTTTACCTAGATGTTGGTTACACTTGTCATACCGACTTTATGCCACCATATAGAGGGGGTGATGTACCATCTCGCTGAGTATGTGAGAGCACCTATGAAAGGGAAATGTGCCCATGGGCCATTTCTATAAATGTTTTGGTGATTAGATGCCCAACACATTGTTTTAGTTAATACATGCTAAGTGGTTGAGAAGTGCAAACCAAGAATCAAGGTATGTCTCTAGACTTAGTAAATTGTTTCTGGATACTAGCATATCTCTCTAAG
Source organism: Zea luxurians (assembly GCA_029449295.1). NCBI lineage: Eukaryota > Viridiplantae > Streptophyta > Magnoliopsida > Poales > Poaceae > Zea > Zea luxurians. The sequence goes on along the minus strand of JAOPSE010000079.1, from coordinate 7,914,850 downwards.
TGCTAGGAACATTGCCAAGAAAAGTGGAAATGGATTGGAGGAGTTTGGCTAAGTCTAGCCAAGAATTGAATCAGTCTCTGGTGCACCGGACTGTCCGGTGGTGCACCGGACTGTCCGGTGAGCCATCAGTGCCCGCGCTCCTGGCTCCAGCGACGAACTCCTCGCTCTCTGGAATTCGCCGAGGGCATCGCGGCTAAAATTCATCAGACTGTCTGGTGTGCACCGGACTGTCTGGTGAGCCAACGGCGCCCGCGGCCAACGGTCGGCAGCGCGATCAACGGGCGACACGTGGCCGAGCCAACGGTCACTTGGTCACACCGGATTGTCCGGTGTGCACTGGACAGTGTCCGGTGCGCCAAGGGGACTGAAGGCTCAACGGTCGGCTTCACCAGATAAGGAAGGAGATCGGGCACCGGACAGGAACTGTTCATGTCCGGTGGTGCACCAGACTGTCTGGTGCACCACCCAACAGAAGGCAAGAATTGCCTTCCAATTAGATCTCCAACGGCTCCTAGCTGCCTTGGGGCTATAAAAGGGACCCCTAGGCGCATGGAGCACCACACCAAGCATGCACTAAACATTCTAAGATGACTAGACTTCACCACCACGCACTCGGATCATCGTGTTAGAGATTTGAGCACCATTTGAGTTGTAAACTCCCTGCACCGTGTTTTGTGCTCACGTCTCGTCTTGTGTGCGTGTGTTTGTTGCGATTCTAGTTTTGTGTGTGTTGCTTTCCCTCCCTTACTCTTGTGCTTTTCTTGTGATCAAACATTGTAAGGGCGAGAGGCTCCAACTTGTGGAGATTCCTCGCAAACGGGAAAAGACTACTAAGGAAGAAAACTGTGGTACTCAAGGTTGATCGTTGGATCACTTGAGAGGGATTGAGTGCAATCCTTGACCGAAGGAGGTCACCACAACGTGGAGTAGGCATTGGCCGAACCACGGGATAAAATCACCGAGTCTCTTGTGCCATCTTTTGTGTGATTGGTTTCTTCTCTCGAGTTCTCGCTTAATCACTTGTGATATTGTTCCATAGTTCAATACTCACACTAAAGGAACAATCAAGTGAAGAGTTCTCGCTTTAACAACTTGGCTTCAATCTTTCTAACATTTATAAACCAAGTTTGTGCTATTTAATATTTGATTTTACAGGATCACCTATTCACCCCTCCCCCTCTAGGTGCTCTCAACCTAGAGGGGGTGAATAGGTGATCCTGTAAAAATCAAGTCTAAACAACACAAACTTGGTTTATAATAAATATTAATGGGATTAAAACCAAGGTGATATGAATAGAGAGAAGAGAACTCTTCACTTGATTGTTCCCTTAGGATATGTATTGAACTTAGGAACAATAGCGCAAGTGAATAGATGAGAACTCTATGGAAGAAAACAATCACAATAGAAAGATGCACAAGTGACATGGTGATTTTATCCCGTGGTTCGGCCAATGCCTACTCCACGTTGTGGTGACCTCCTTCGGTCAAGGATTGAACTCAATCCCTCTCAAGTGATCCAATGATCAAACTTGAGTACCGCGGTTTTCTTCTTTATCTCAAGTTTTCCCTTTGTGAGGAATCTCCACAAGTTGGAGTCTCTCACCCTTACAAAATTGATCAAAATTAAACCATAAGAGTATGGGAGCGAATAGAACCACACACACGAGATAAAATTGCAGCAACTCATGCACACAAAACGAGAGAGAAGAGCACAAAGACAGCACAATGGAGTTATAGCTCAAAACAAGTGCCCAAATCTCAATCTACTAAAGCAAAGGCGTGAATTCGATGTCTCGGCGCTATTGGATGTTCAAAGAGTGCTTGGTGTCCTGCTCCATGCGCCTAGGGGTCTCTTTTATAGCCCCAAGATGGCTAGGAGCCGTTTGAGTTCCATTTGGAAGGCTCTGGTTGCCTTCTGTCCATTGGCGCACCGGACAGTGAACAATGCACGATTCCCTTCCTTTTCTGGCGAAGCCGACTGTTGTAGCCACCGACCCCATGGCACAACGGACAGTCCGGTGCGACCTTCTGACCATTGGCTAAGCCACGTGTCACCCGCTGATCGAGCGGTCGACCGTTGGCTGGGCGCGCGGCTGGCACACCGGACAGTCCGATGCATTATAGCCGCGGTGCCCTCAACATTTTCCCGAGAGCGGCCTGTTCGCCGGGGCGCCAGCGTGGGCACCGCACACTGTACGGTGCACCACATGCTGGTGCAAGTTTGGCTTGCTTGAGCCAAAAACAATTTACTAAGGCTAGAATCATACCTTGCTTTTCCATTTGCATCTTTTTAACTCTTAGTTCAATAAAGTCATAACTCTATGTGTTGGGCATTTAATCACCAAAACATAATAGAAATTGTCTAAGGGCACATTTCCCTTTCAGTATGGCACTACTACAAATCATGTTATATGAGATGGTTAATTTTTAGTTATTAAGACGCTTATGAAGTGTCCAAATTTGATGGAGTCACAAAAGATGTCTCACATTTAAGATGGTTGTAAACTATCTCAAAAGATATTATATAAGATAATTTTTAAATTTATAATTGTCTAAAAAAGATATTTGTTTAAGTCATTTTGTTCGATAAACCGTCCTGAATTATGTTTTTATTTAAGACACTTCTTCTAAACAACCGTTGAGAATACGAACATTATAAGTCACAAAGCATTTATTGAACTGTCTAAAATATCCTATAATAATAGACGTTTTAAACAGAAAAAACCATCTTATTTAAGATACTGGTATTGGACGTTTTAGGAACCGTCTTATTTAGGAGACTGATATTGGACGTTTTAGGAATTTAAATGAAATGGCTTACATGACGGTACATTCTTCAATTTATAATCATTTTTGAGATACCACAGTATAATAATTTGAAGATAAATACACACATGGCCATATAAGTAATAAAATTATAATTAATATAACATAGACAAGTGCCATTCAATATCTCATAAATAAGCATTGTCAAATAACTCATACATAAGTGTACTATACATCCAAACTAAAATACTAATTAAAAAACTTGGTCATCAACTGTTTGCGCTAACTTTGAGTCTAACTAAGTGTATACATGAATTCAAATCTCCACACTAGTGCAACCACCAAAATTTGAGTTCCATTCTATCTTTTTCTATACAACAAATAGAAGAAGACAATAATTAGTAGTTAGACACAGCTGAACACCTCACATTGTGACATATCACGAGGGTCATATAGATATATAAAAAAGAATAAAGTAATGCTAGATTTTGTGTCTGTCAAAAGAACTTATCTTCTTAGGAACTTTGCTAGAAGTAAGTGTGTTGATAATTGGAGAGACAATCATTTTTATGAAATACTGGTATGTCCTATCTGAGGACATGCTAATTAATTCTGGCAGGGATATTTTGTATGGGGCTTTAGGCTAAGTAGCATTAGATATATTCCTATTTTTTGTGAGTTTCCTAAACTTTTAATCTAAACTTGACTACATATACCAATATGTAAAAAGTAGATTATAGCCATCAGTATAAGGTATGTCGATGTCAACATGTGCATAGAAGTATGGAACCAGTCTTTGTAAATATCCTAGAAAAGCGAAATTGAAGTTTTGAAACCATGTCATGGAATGTTTGTAGGAGGTATCACCTAGGATATAGTGCTATCTTTCAATGCTTCTAGTTTATGTGGAACTAAATCATCTTCAAAATCACTATGTCCTAGTTGAACGTATTTGCGCCAACCATAAGTGTATAGATTACTTAAGTCACAAACAGTAATCGTATGGTGCCATCCACATACCAGAAGCACCATCTTCTCAACCTACAGAAGGGCAATATAAGAATTTCAGAAACTTGGAACAATAGAACAAAGATTAAAAAATAACTATCTATGGGAAGAGGACCAAAATGTCCATATCTTTGAGACAGTCCTGCTAACTTATTTAAAGCATGAGTAAGCTAAAGCTGCAGGGAAAACTGAATCTTATTTCACATCTTGTTACTGTTGAGTTATTGTTAATGATTAGGGTAAGGAACACCCTTTTCACCTACAACTGAACCATAAATCAAATATTTAAACTCTGATTCATGCTTGGATGGCAGACTCTGATCTGTGCTTGGATGATGGCGGACTAGTGCTAGGGCTTTGCTTTGTTAGACTACAAAAGGTAAAATGGATGCTTATGATTTCAAAAAAAACACAGGCATAAGTTTAGACAAGAACATAGAGTTGTTTAATCAACTTATCTTTGACAACTTATTCGGTTTTTATGCAGTGACGGTTACAAATTCCTGTGATTGCGAGGTATCCTGCAAGTTTATCTTGGACAACTTATTCCTATTTTTCGCCACCATCTTTATGGTGTTCACTGCAGTAGCTGCAGCCAATGGGCTCCATAAGTGGGCACTAACAAAAACCAAGGTCACAACTATTTTATACGCTGTGAGTATGTCTAGAAAACATGTATGCTTAGACCACATCACCTGCATAGTAGTGGTGCCAAGGTTTAGGAAACTCGATCTCTAGTTAACTATTCTAACCAAAACTCTTACTTGTACCTTCAAAGAATTTTTGTGTCTTGTATGAGCTATGCAATCATGACATGGCAAACGAAATCCTTGGACCTTCGTTGGTTGTCCTCTATAACCCACTCCAGCTAGCTTTTTCCACCGACCTCTCAACTATTTTTCTTGGTGCCCTAGTTTACATAGGAAGGTTTGATTCCGCTCACTGCCAATAATTATCCTAAATGTGATTTATGAACATTGTTAGAGCATCTCCATTAGTTCCCAAAAAACACCCTAAACTTATATCTAGCAAGTTGCTAAATACATATAGGGAACAAGAATAATCTTGCTCTCCAATGGTTCCCAATTTTTAGTTTGTTAAATACTTTAAAAATTGCATCTCCATACTGAAATAATGCGTACTGCAAATTTAGTATTGAAAGGATGTAAACACTCGCAAGCTGCAAAGAGGATCAATTACTAGATTAGCAAGTTAAACAAAAAAACACTAGAACAACAGTCAATTGTGTCGTCTGCTGACAACCGTTTGGCGTGTATTTAAAGCCTTACTTGTACTACAAATTCAGTATTGAACATTAGCATTTCCTAAGCTTGTTGTGTTTCCTTCAAGAGGATCAGTGCTAACTTGAAACGCATACAACGATCAGCAGACACGACTGGGGCTACACAGTCAGTTTGCAAAATAGGACATAAATATACGTACCACCATATTTTCAACTCAAAAAAGAGGATAATAATTACACATTCAGTTTGCAGATCATAGAGAAAATTTGAACATATTCAGTAGAGCACGACAGATCATATATTCTTGAAACGCAACAAATTTCCAAAACTAGAATAGTAGTATTTAGGAAACAAATATTTGAACAGATCTATAAGCACAAGATTATTTAGGAAATCATTCAGTGAAATTTTTACCTTTTAGCTTATGATTTGGCTTCGATAATGGATTATTGTCCATTTGTCCTTAATGGGTGGAATCTGCTGCAACTCATCTAGGGTGGTACAGATGTCTTGTAAAGTTTCTTCATATACTCCTTCACTCGACAATTGGGTAAAACTAACAGTATCTCCTTCCATTTCTGAAACAATATGCAAAAAAATCAGAAGTTCTACATGAGAATGACAAGGACTAGGGATTGTCGAATAAAATTTCCAGGAACTACAAATATGAAGTCTTACAAATTCATTAACTAGAACCAGAGTATCACAAACATATTACTTCAACCCATCATTCTCTGCATTCAAATTTGAACTGCCATTCAAGAACAAAAACTAGGCTTTTCTAACCTACGAGTGAAGAACCTATGACTACGACTGATCTAAAATTGCTCTGAATTCCACACTCCACAGTGAGTAGTTCCTGCTCGTGCAATGAGCAATCCAGGCCAGTTTGTGAATTCCCCATCCGCCTCCTAGAGAGTGTCCTCTCCCTGGGCACCTCAACTCGACGAGCGAGACACAAATGTGGAGGCACAAAGCGTTACCTGATGAGAGGAGTAGTCGGCGGGAGTGACCAAGAAGACAATAATGGCGTCTGGAGGGGTAGGCTAGCTACAACAAGGTAGGGTTTGGCCATTTGGAGGAGGGGCGCGGAGATGACCCGGACACGGCCAACCGGTTTGACGGCGTCCAAATGGCCACGGACACGCCCGAGGAAGAGGAGGCATACGGGCCCAAAGGGCGAAGAGGTGTCTGGTCGACTAGGGGAGAATCGCCATGCCCGGGAGGCCACCGGCACTGCCACGATGCCAGACTGCGCAGATCTATTCATGTGATGTGCCCCTCGAACTTAGCGCTATGTGACGCGGTGACGGCTGCCACAACCGGCTATTGCTGGTGTTCCCTGTCACCACCGTCGTCCACCATTGCGAACCAGAGCCACGTCATGAGGAGATGTCTGCCTTGGCATGGCCATGGATGCGAGCATGGCAACGGGCCACGATGTCGGTGGCGGCATGGGAAGGAAGACTGCAGCGACGCGATGATGAGTAGGCAGGGTCGGGCGGTCGGGCGGAGCAACAACACGCGGTCATTTCCGCGTGACGCGGGGAGGAAGAGGGTGCGACGGCGGGAGGAGGCATGTTCAGGAGAGTTAGGGACGGAGAGAAACGACACCGGTACATAAGATAAGAGAGATCATAAGGAATCATTATAACATATAGATGTTGGTTTTTAGAGTGAATCTATGAAGTGGTAGGGTTTTTGAAGTTTAATAGTATAAATGTAAAAGTATCGATATATTCAACATGGGATTGGGATGGGTATATCTTTCTAAACCCCTTGGTACATAAATGATAGGAATTAAAGCAAAATAATAACTTAGGTCTGTTGTGTGACACATTAATGATCGAGTCACGTGTTGGTCCATTTTACTATCTATATCAAGTTACAGAGTTAAGTTTTACATTTTACATCATATATATCACCAAAATAAAGCTAAATTCACTATTTACTATAATTTTTTACAATATGTCTTATCAGAAATATCATACGAAGACAATTTTATATTTAAAAGTGGCTAGTATACTCAGTAACATCTAAGACAATTTTTATAGAGTAGACGACTCTAATAATATTTTTATTTGAGATGGTTTCGTATATAGAAGTGTCTAATACACTAACAAAAGCCTAAGACAATTCTTACAATCTTAATGACTCAAATGATATATTTATTTGAGATAGTTTTCAATAACGATCCATCTTAAATCAATATAAGAAATTTCTTATGATGTAACTGTCTCAATAAACTTCTTTATTAAAGACGGATCTTCAATAAACTGTCTTACCTTACTCATCACCATATGATAAAAGACGCTTCTATAAAATGCACAGATATCCGTCTTAAAATATGTGTCTTAAATAAGCATATATCTAGTAGTGTGGTGATAGGCACTATCCTACCAATGCAAGGGAATTATACAATATGAGACATAGTTCTCTAAGGGTCACAATTGATAAGGACTTTTGTTTCACTAGAGAGTCATTTTTGTATTTTACACAACAAAAAAGGTTTCCACCCTTGCAAGACCCAAGTAAAGTTAGTCCAATCATGTTGCATATTGCATAACCGGATCCTATCATTTTGGATGGATTGAGTTAATCCAAGTGAAACTAAGTGTCTATCAGGCCAACCCTGGAACACCTTATAGCGGCTCACAACTTAATGATCTCCGACCCCAGGAATCACTTTCAGAATTCGACTCTTTGCCGAGTGCTAAATGATTTGACGAGTGTTTTCTTTCGGGCACTCGGCAAATAAGCTCTTTGCCTAGTGTCCAAACACTCGGCAAAGAGCTTATTTGCCAAGTGTTTATATTAACTAGGCAAAGATAATTTATAAATCATATTTTGAAGCATTAAATTAATTCAAATGAAAAAGTTTTCAACTACAGATTTGTATAACTCATCAAGATGTATAATTTATATTTTGATTATTTAATCATATGACAAAACTAGTACGATGCACGTGTGTTGCGATGGTTTCCATTTATACTTAAATATAGAACAAAAATACAAAGTTATATATATTCTATTGGTTAGGTGGGTGTGAATATAGAACAAAAATACAAAGTTATACAAACTAGTATGATGTATCATCGTTTTCACCATCGTTAGACATCTCGTTCATCTTCCCGGCCTTCACCTTGTTCTTCCTCCCCAACCTACTGCCCCCGCCAACGGTCGCAGCCGCGAGCCGACCGACGCTCGTCGACGCGAGTCGGTCTTGCTCCTGGCCTTTCTCCGTGCATGCCGTCGAGGAGGACACGGTGGCGCCTGCCACGCGTAGGTTATCTTGGCAACGAGGAGTCCAAGAATGAGATATTGGACAACCAAGGCATGTAGCGCGGCAGCAGTCGGCATATGCTATATAGTTGGTGGTGGTGTTGTGTCGCCTCGGCGGGTCCAGGGCTGGAAAGGCACTTGCATCCTCTCACCCTTCTCGGACTGACGCCTGATGCAGGTGCCTCTCGGTTTGGAGCTGCTCCGGCTAGGCTTCTTGCTCTGTTTGCATGCTCTCTTCCTATATGTATACAGCGGTATACTACCTATATTGCCTCCAGATACCCAGGCCTTCGTCGTGTCCTTCTTCAGCAATGAACATGTATGTCTGCCTCTTCCCTTCTCTTCCTGCTCTATGAAACCTTGGAAGTGAGGAAGGCGAGGGATATGGTCCCTGATTTGCTGCCCATGGTACCCGTTCAATGGCTCGGCATCGACTGTCTACATGACCTTTCCCTTACCACGATGTCGACTCGGTATGCTTCTACCACTTCTATGTACCTGTCATCCATCCTTCTGTCTACATGACCTTTTTGTTGTGCTAAGGAATGAACATAATTTAGGTGCGTTAATACTTTATTTATTGTCTGCACATGATTTGTGTTCTTCTGATGATGGTTCTTGCAAAATATGTGTTAGGATTTGGAGATCCATGCGGGCACTACCACAGGGTGCTCGTCCCTTGTGTTCTTGGCTCTTGGATGCATTAGGTCGTTTCTGATACCACATTGGTGCAATGGACTCCATGATGTTTGAGGTTGCTGAATTGGATGGAGCAGCAATGATTTGTCACGCTAACAGTAAAAAGGAATTGTTATTTGTTGGTTTTAAACGTTAGTAATTGCTACAAAATACCATAATTTGTATGGAGCGAATCTAGTTTTTATTGATGCCTGACTTTAGCAATCACTCCATATTTTGATTTTTCTTTTTTATAAGTTTGAGTTCATGTGACTTATTTTAAAAACTTGAGCTCACAAACTTCTTCTTATTTGGTCTCTATATGGTGGAATTATGTCATTCTATAATATATGTTCGTTCAGTCAGTCGTTGTGAACTCTCTTCTAATCGCTTCCTTCATTGGCCATGTTGTACCAAGACATATTGGACGGAGTAAACAACAACAAGTTAGTCAAATCGAAAAAATATTATACGGAGAGTGGAGACAATCAATAAAAAATCTTAAGATCTTTTTAGTGGATAGTTTACGTGGGTATTGTTGTGAGCCATCATAACGAACGGGAAACTTTTTATGGTAGAGATAACAACACACTTAGTTGAAACTGTAACTATACGCAGATAGTTAAGTTGATCGTTTGCATAAATTCTGACTAGACGAAATTTAGAGGCCTTAGTTTTGAAACTAGAGTTTCACGTTATCTAATTTACCTCTCGCTTAGGTGTGATGGTCCCTTCAATAGTTAACCATGAACGTATGGACTTCGAATATTTAACTCTACTTTTTTTAATCTCAAACTCAGCATGCTTATTTTTAGTCACACATTTTTCATCGGTTACGAGTGGGTGGATCAACGCGTAGTTTTAGGTTAGGTGGATCAACGCGTAGTTTAGGTGGATTCATGTATAGTCCACTTGGAAATGGGAAAAGGTAGTTGGTACGTTCTCGTGCAACACACATGCAGGCAACTCGACTGCATAAAACTTCTTAATAGATGGACAACCTATACTGAAATTGGACTGTAAACATATGCAAAAAAAAAATTTACCAAATACAGACTACACAACCATGCATATGGTAGCTGGATCAACTTGTACCTTGGGTGGACCAATGCTGCAGTACTTAGTTTATTTTTGTCTCTGGTCTGCAACACCCATCGAGCTGGGCGAAGACAAGGAGGTACCAGCCCCATCCCATCCTCATGCTGGACACCTCATTTATATATACAAAAGGAATCATATATGGATCAAAGCTTGGCCCTCTCTAACAACTCAGCTACTGCTGTTTGGCCCCCCTTTATAGAAATTTCCTGGCTTCGCCCAGGCAGCAGCACATATCACGATATGGCACATGATTTTTAGAGGTAGAGTACATTTTGCACAGAATATATATGCACTAACTTTAGCAAAAAGGATACACAAAACTTTGCAAAAGACAAACATATATATAACAAAAAGGAAAGTCTTAAGGACTTAGATGATTCACATGTTTGGAAGATATATATATTTATGGTGTGGTTTGGTTCTAGGGATGAAAACGGGACGGATACAGCCGGATACAGGGTCATCAGGTATCCTACCCTTATGTATTTCTCTCGGATACGGAACCGGATACGGGTAGTTAATATTCGGGACGGATACAGGACGAGACCGGGTAATAATCCGGGCGGGTAAGAAATGGATAACAGATACTACTTGAGTAGATACCTGATAATTGTCGGGTAGTTCGTCCCGATGATATTAATTGTCCAACCACAAAACAAATACATAAATTAAGCAATATATAATCATGTATATGATAGATCAAATGTAGAAAAGGAAGCCGATAAACTTGACATCATGCAGTTCAAAGTTACTAATTACAATGACACTGTAGAACCAACACCGCAATATTAAAAATTTATAAAATATTCTAGTTTCATTCAAAAATTGCAAATAAGTTACAAAAACAAATAAACATTTTATACGAAGATAACTCAAGTCCTCATATGAAAATGATAAAGTAAAGTACTGATTTCGTTGAAACTTGGATACTTATAGTGATTTCACATGTAACTCATACAAATAAGTGAACATAAAATGGAAGAAACACTAGCATCTTATAGATCTTATGATCCAAACATTTTTTATGGTTATATATAAACATATGTTGTGCCTCCATAAAATTTCATGATTTTTTGAGGCTATTTATATATTATTAATTTCTTGTCGTAGAAAATTATCAAAATACAATTAAATCCATCAAATAACATAGTGTTGACCGAAAATTTGCAAATAAGTTATTAATACTAATGAATAGTCTATACAAAGATAACCTTAAGTTCCCACGTGGAGATAAACTTAAGCCCCCACATAAAAATGATAAAGTATATTAATTTGATATAAATTTGGACATAACTTTAATGATTTTGGCCTAAATATATGTTTAAACAAAAAATTGATGTACTACAAAGTTATAGATCTATTCGAGCTCTATAATTTTCATATAAACTTTATTTTCATCCGATTTCATATGTAAAAGTTATGATTTTATAAATATGTTGTTATGCAGAAAAAGAAAAAATGGGTACCCGAATTCCGGGTATTCGTACCCGACCCGAATATCTGGGTATTTACCGGGTAGTTCTCATTCCGTATCCGACCCGAATCCGAAGCTACAGTATCCGGGTATTACCCGTATCCGTCCCGAATATAAAAATACCCGAATCCGTATCCGAAAAATCAGGTATTTGCACTATCCGTATATGGTACCCGACGGGTATACCGGACCTGTTTTCACCCCTATTTGGTTCGGTGCCCAGTGCCCACCCAAACGTGGTGGATGGGATTGCTGACTGGTATGCGTTTTATCTTCCACCGCTGCTAACGCACACCCTCGGAGGTGTTTATTGTGCCACCGTCCTCGTGCAATCCGGCGGAGAGACCCTATTCACTACCAGAATCCGGTTCTTTGCCAAATGCCCAGAGCTTTGTCGAGTGCCTTTTGTCAAGCACTCGGTAAAGATTTCTTTGTCGAGCGAATGGTGACACTCACTAAAGGACCGTCAATAGTCGTTTATAGCTAACGACCGTTATCTTTGCCGAGCGCCAGGCGTTGACACTCTACAAAGAGGGTACGTTGCCGAGTGTCGAGCCGTGTGACACTCGACAAAGCATACTTTGACGAGTGCTTTACTTGGACACTCGACAAAGTTTATTTCTATTTTTTTCTTTTTCCAACCAATCTTTTTATGGTTTGTTTCTACACTATGTAGACTTACATGTTCTATTTTTGAAACAATTATAAAAATGTTTGCTATAAATATTAGATTTTATTCGTTTAATCGTATTTCCTCGGATAATTCATATTTGAACTGCAAGTCACTCGAAAAATGGAAAACCGTGAATGCAAAAATGATATTCATGTTATTTAGCACAAGTTACGGCTGATTTCAGGAGCAGACCTGTAACACCCTGAATTTGGGGGTATAAAATTTCTTCTCTAAATGCCCTACCAAATTCAGGTGTTATTCTTTGTCTCTCTCTCTCTAGTCTCTCTCTCCCTTTCTTTTGAGTAGAATTAGGTTAATTTAGTGAAAGGTTTATTATTTATTTTGTCAAACTTATGTGAGTCATGAATTGTTGCATTATGCTGAGCCCAAAATATTCTTTGAATTAATGCACATGTTTGATTTGGTTTGAATTTGAAACTTGCTTTAAATTTGAATTGAAAACCCTAGAGAAAATAAAAACAAAAGCAATTAGAAATTCAGAGAAAAAGGGAAAACCTATTTTAGCCCAAGCCGACCCAGTCCAGCTAAGCGGAGCCGAGCGCGCCCACGCCGCCTGACAGGTGGGCTCCACCTGTCAGCGGCGGTTTCTTTCCCCGTGCGCTCTCCTCCCCCTCCCTCTGCCCAGTGAGGCCAGTTTGTTGGCGCCAGTTGCCCTCGGCCGCGCGCCCCTTTCCGTCTCTGCCTAGCGGGCCCATCTCGTCAGCGCGATGAGTCGTTTCCCCGTGCGCCCGCTCCCTCTCTCTGCATTGTGGGACCGCCCTATCAGCTCCGCCTTCCCCACGAACCGCTGTGGACCAGCGCGCACGCACGCCGAGAACCCTGGCCACATCGCCTGCCCACGCACCCTAGCTTCCTTTTGAAAACCGCCCGCACCCGCACCCCAAGCTCACTCTCTCGCGCTCTACTCTCGTCGCCCGCACTCGCCGGAGTTTCGCGGCCACGCTGTCGACCGTCCAGCCTGCCAAAAGTCGCGCCAAGCCATCCCGAGCACCGTCCCGAGGTGAGGAACTCGTTCCTGTGCTCGGTTTTTCTCAATTCCGCTTTGTCTTAGCCATTTTGGCCTCGCCGAAGTTCGGTCTCGCCGGTGCGCGGTGACTAGCCGATTTAGCCCTGCCCTGAGCCCCTGCTTTGGTCCATAGTGTTCGCCTTACCCTGTTGGAGTTAGTCCAGGCCTTAGCGTGCCCTAAACCCCCCTCCCTCCGGTCGGGATTCCTCGCCGGAGTTGCCCGACCCGCCCGGAGCACCTCCCCTTTGTCATTCTCCTGTCTTCGGTCCCGTTCTTGCGGTCGAAATCCTGCCAATGAGTTCGCCAGACCTTCTTCACCTGTTCCAACCCTCAACGGTGACCCTAGACCCTCGGCGACCACGTCTACCTTGCCTCCGGCGACCTCGCCGCCGCGGAGGGAGCAACACCAGTCATCGAGCTGTAAAACCCCCGCACGCCCATCACAATCGTCTGTCCCTGATCCAATGGTTCAGATCTACGGACATCGATTCGCGTCCGCGCACTCTGCCCCTGGGCCCGCCCGTCAGTGCCTACACCCCCTAGCGCTGGGCCCGGTTGGTCAACTCGCCTCCCTCTGCAGTCGTTGACACCCCTGGTGAAAGGGAAATGTGCCCTTGGGCCATTTCTAAGTGTTTTGGTGATTTAGTGTCCAACACAAGTGCCTAAGTGTAAAAAGGTGGACAAAGTACAAATCAAGAATTAAGGTATGTTTCTCAGACTTAGTACATTGTTTTATGGACTAATGTATTGTGTCTAAGTGCTGGAAACAGGAAAAATCCAATTAGAAATGTCTTGGCTCGAGCAGCCAAGAATCAGCTGAGTCTGCAAGCACCGGACTGTCCGGTGGTGCACCGGACAGTGTCCGGTGCGCTAGGCTGGCTCGAGCGAAGTGGCCGCTCTCGGGAATTCATCGGCGACGTACGACTAAAATTCACCGGACTGTCTGGTGTGCACCGGACTGTCCGGTGAGCCAACGGTCGGCCGGGCCAACGGTCGGCCGCGCAATCTGCGCGGGACACGTGGCCGAGCCAACGGCTAGAAGATGGCACCGGACTGTTCGGTGTGCACCGGACATGTCCGGTGCGCCAACGGCTCTCAGGCTGCCAACGGTCGGCTTCGCTATTTAAGGAAGGAAATCGGGCACCGGACAGTGTCCGGTGTGCACCGGACTGTCCGGTGCGCCAGTCGACAGAAGGCAAGATCAGCCTTCCAAGATTGCTCCCAACGGCTCCTAGCTGCCTTGGGGCTATAAAAGGGACCCCTAGGCGCATGGAGGAGAACACCAAGCTTATCCTAATCATTTCTAAGCACCAAGACATCAATTTCGCGCGTTCTTTTTATTGTGATAGCATATAGAGCTCTAGTGGAGTTGTGAACTCATTGAGTTGTGTTGCGAGCTCTTGTTGCGACTTGTGTGCGTGTTGACACTCTGATTCTTGTGTCTTGTGTGCGTTGCTAATCCCTCCCTTGCTCCGTGTTCTTTGTGAATTTCAAGTGTAAGGGCGAGAGGCTCCAAGTTGTGGAGATTCCTCGCAAACGGGATTGAGATAAAGCAAGCAAAACACCGTGGTATTCAAGTGGGTCTTTGGACCGCTTGAGAGGGGTTGATTGCAACCCTCGTCCGTTGGGACGCCACAACGTGGAGTAGGCAAGCGTTGGTCTTGGCCGAACCACGGGATAACCACCATGCCATCTCTGTGATTGATCTTTGTTGGTTATTGTGTTTTGTTGAGGATTCCTCTATAGCCACTTGGCAATTATTGTGCTAACAATTAACCAAGTTTTGTGGCTTAAGTTTTGAAGTGTTACAGGATCACCTATTCAGCCCCCCCCCCCTCTAGGTGCTCTCACCTGGCCCGCTTGTCAATGCTCACCCACGCGCCCCCGCTTGTGCTCACGCTCAGATCTAATCCTGGTCATTGATCTGCGATCGTGCGATCGATATCAGCCAATACCCGTTCATTTGGAAAACTTGTTAAAACCCCCTCGGGTTTTCAGATATCAACCCGGCGTCCCTGGTTTTCGCTCGCAGGCCCCTGTAGTGTTGTAGATTGAACCCTGAACTTTTGTTTAATCCCAGATGTAGGCCTAGTTATGTATTTTAAACTTCAAAACTTGTTTATTTCATATCTTTTGCATATGAACTCCAAATTTAGTGATTCAAATTGTAAAATATTCATATGATTATTCTCTGTCCAAATAAATTATGATCGTTCACTATCTGTGTATTCTAATTTTATGCCTAGGCTATAGGTTAGTTATGTAATGATTTATTTGTTTAATGAGATAAATAAAAAGGAAAGCCTAGTGGTAAATAGATATTTAACCTTGTGAGATTAATAATATGTAGTATATGGATCTATCCCTGGTTTAACTTTTATGTCTCATTAAAATGAGTAGAATCAGATTATGTAATCATGGAGATAGACAACACTTAGAGAATAGCAAACTACTAAATGTGATTAGTTCATCCTATAACCTAAACTCCCTTTTGAGTTTATACTTTTCCTTTTTGAGATGTGTTCCATTGTTTGTACATGATTGGTGTGCTGTTCATTTGTCATTTTCCAAATGTATTGAATGTATGATCGCTTTATTTAGACGACAAGCAGCCCGTGGTTCCTGAGTGTGTTATCGAAGATCTTCCTAAGCAACAACCTGGTGAAGGCAAGTGTCCTCTGACCTATTATGTCCTACATACTTTATAATTCACTGTCCCTCATTACTTTATGGAAACCTAAGGATTGACTAGTCTGTATTTACATTATCCTTGTTTACCTTTTTGGGTTACTATGGCTAGCTTTATGCTATTGCTTTAACTTAATCAACGAACATGATGTGAATACTTATGATACGATGATGTTATCCCGATGATGATCTTGTGATATTTTAGGGGACTCAGGCCATTTTCCTGAGTACCTCTCCATAAGGACCTGTTCGTTGAGTGACCACCCGGGATAACAGTGCAACCATGAGGGTGGAATGGGACGCCCTTAGCTGGATAATTAGATGAACCTGGGGTGTAGTTGGCTTTGCCGGAGGGCCGTCAATGGGGGTCGGGGCGTAGTGCTCGCTCTACCAAAGGGGGGTACAGAGGTTCATTCGATTTGGTTTTGTTAATCACCCACCTTGGGGAGGTGTACTTCATTTGTACGACTGGCGAAACCTAACGATCAGCTATGCACCAGGGGAGTCTTTGTAAAGGCTACATAGTGAGACCCTGCCAGGTCACCTTGGTAGTGATCAATGGGGAGTCATGATCTCCAAGCAGAATGGGAATCACGACTCGTGGATAAAGTGTGCAACCTCTGCATAGAGTGTTAGAAACTGGTATATTAGCCGAGCTCACGGTTAAGAGCGGCTTGAAATCCTCTTTGATTAGAAGAACTTTGGATACTTTTATGATGATGTTTAATGATGATGGTTATAATTATGATCTCTGGTATTTCCTCTTGGGAGGAGTACATTTGGGTAATAACTGGGTTCATTACTAAAATTTGGCTCTACCATTGGTAATAAATACTTGACCAAATAAAAGCAACTACGTAACCTTAACTCCACATACAACTAGTCCACTTTAGCCAAACAGGACATTTGCTGTGTACGTTGATGTGTACTCACCCTTGCTTTAAAAACACCCCCACCTTAGGTTGTCCCCACTGTATTCGGTGCTCAGGAGGAGATGCCTGCAACATGGAGGACTTTGAGGAGTTCCAGGATTACGACGAGTTCTAGTTATCTTAGTGGCAAACCCCCAGTCAACTGCGTATGAATGCCTTATCTACTACATTTCGTATTCCGCACTTTGATGATATTAAATGACTATGTTATGTCATAGACTCTATGGATGTCTTGGACATCTTGATGCAATAAAGTACCTTTCCGCTATTTACTTTGAGCAATGTGTGATGATGTCCAATTATGTAATCGCTGTGTACGTGAGTTTCTGATCCTGACACGTACATGGTTCATAATTGGTTTGCCTTCCAAAACTGGGTGTGACAAGACCGGAATGTTCGAGCACCATGCTCACAAAATATGACCATGAACTTGCCATCCAGTTGTTTAAAAATTGTATAAAACGCAATCAAAGTCAGAAAATCATGAAACTTGTCCACATGTCATGATATGATATGTAGATCCTATGATAAAAAATTTAGAATGTTTCGAGAAAGTTGTCACGCACTATTGGAATGGAAGTAGATATTGAAATGGTTGTTGATGCAGAGGATGATGAGGTACAAAATGAGAATGACTTAGAAATACTTGAAGGCAATGACATTAATGATGAACTTGCGCCTTCAGATGGTGTTAACTATGAAATGGTTGATAGTGATGATGAGACTTATGATCCGGCTAACCCCGACACATATGAAGATTATTTTTAATCGATGTAATGCTATATTTTTTATTTCGCACTTGTTTCTAAATACATATTTTTATATGTGCCTATTTGCTTAATCTTAATTGTAGGTTGTTGGACAAACATGGTGGGCGGTGGGATGAGGATGAGGAGGGGGAGGAGGAGCACCCACAGGACGACGGAGGAGACTCAGCAGGACGACGACGTCCAGTAGCAGGTGGAGCAGCATGTTGTTGTCGATGCGACGCAGCAGGACGACGACGATGCTCAGCAGAACACCTCAGGTTCGACGAACGTCTACCTACGAGGTCCCGCGAGTCTGCCTCGGTGTCCCATACTTCATGACAGGCGACCACTGATTCGACCCGATGGGGAGAGGTACGTTACTTTAGATATTCTCACTGCTCGTTCATATTATGTGTTCAAATTCATAATTTAAACTATCACTTTTTATTTATCACTTGGGCAGGTCTTGGAAGGTTGTGGAGAATGCAGGGGGTCACAACCGCAACCCCAATGGCAACCTCAGCCTTCTGTGTAGGGAACACTTCCCTGGACTGGTTGAGTACGCTGGAGTGATGGACCCAGCCTACACCTTCGACCACTACGCTGTCGCCCCCGATGCAGTAGACCGGAACGATAGGGAATTCAACAACAAGGCAGAGCGGATGAAGCAAGAGCTATGGGTAAGTCTTACTATATTGTAAAATATGTCACATTCGTTGCACATTCTTGAAATAAGTCTTTATATACATGATTTCTTCAGATGTGTGGTTGGATACGAGGGCAGGGTAGATGTGGTGGCCACCATGAGCAGTAAGAAGCTCGTTGTGGACATGCACTATGAGGCACGAATCCAGGCCATCGTCAACTACCACGGCTCCGTCCTTGGGGAGAAGGTGACCAAGCAGGAAGCTCGAACCATGTCGTTGACTAGGGACCAATACTTGCAGGTAAATACATCACTTTAATTTTCGTGACAAATTTTTTCCTTAATTTTATCTTCTGATATGCAGTGTACTTGCTTTATTTTATAGATGATTTCTTATTGGTGCGCCGCTCATCCTCAGTGTTGGGAGCAGATGATGGATAGGTGGTGCTCGCCTAAGTGGGATGAGGCGCACAACACTAGCCGGGGATAGCCTCTGATGACGCAAGGTCCCTCCCACCACCAAGGCAGACGCAGCCTTAGCAAATATGCAGAAGCATGGGTACGCCCTCTTTTTTATTTAGGTATATAACACTAGATTAGATATGATTTCTAATTATCTCGTTGGTTTTCTTGCAGTCAGCGTCACATGGTAGCCAGCCTTGCTCCATCTTCTCGGCTTATGCTATGGCCCACAAGGGTAAGGCGACGTCCGACGTCACCTATAACCCGAATGACGGACCCGAGGTGTATAGCAACCCCGTCGTCTACAGCCGCCTAAGTGAGTACACTTCCATGGTTCAGGAGGTCCATGGGCTAGACTACGATCTGAGGACCGAGGACATCGACGGAGATGTCCTCATGAGGGTCAGAGGAGGCAAGAGGCATGGGCGATACTGGATTACAGATAGGGCAATCGACTGGTCGTCCACTCCCACTGTCTCAGGTGCGAGCAAGGAGCACGAGCTCGAGCCCAGCCATACGACCTCAACAGGACAACTCACATCATCGCATACAACAACTCCAGGTTAGTGCTTCTGTAACTCGCCATTCCTTGAGTTATATACCATCTCTTTGAATTATTATAACATTGGATTGGAATATTACAGACCCATCTAGAAGAAGAGAGGAGGAAATGTCAGGAGGTGTAGGTGAGGATGATAGCGGAGCAGGAGGCCCGCTTGGCAGATCAGCAGAGGATGATGGAGATGTTCCAGTATATGCAAAGCCTTGGCGCCGCATATGGTTTCGCTCTACCACCTCCGTTGTTCCCTCTAGTTGACCCTGTGATAGTAGACGCGGCCTGATCTTCCGTGAGATATGATAACTTGATTGATTGGAGATCTCGACGTTGATGATCCAAGGCTCCGAGCGATCGGTTCCTCGCAATCACTACGCCACAGCTTCATTGGTTATCACCCGTGACACATGAATGACCTCACCACGAAGGCTTATCCCTGCAAGTGCAATCAAGAACACAAGCAAGAACAGGAAAGAAACGCAACCAAAATTGTATTGATTACGGGATGGGGTCTCACAAGCCGATGACGGCGACACTGTTCGATGACAGAATTGATCTAAGCAAAACCCAAACCTAAATGTGGTGGCGGCTGCTGAATAAATAGAGTATTAGGGCGTGCGTGACCCCTGGACTCACCAATAATGGGCTCCGACGCGATACACGGCCCAACGGCCCAACAGACGGTGTCGCAGCACCAAAACAGAATCTGAACGCTGACTTGTTTCGATGATTCCCGTTGACTCCTGATGAATTTTAGGGTGGAACCAGTTAGGTTAGTTAGATAATCTCGTTATCTTTCCAACCATATCCAGTCCGTTGCAATCGGAGTCCACATGCATCTTGGGCGTCCATTTTAGTGCAGACTAGTCCTAGAACCCGAGATGGAGCTGCAGCCGACTCAGACTTGATCTCCTTCCTGTTGTGGACGCCCTTGCTGCTCCTCCTCAACACTTAGGCCTTTCCCAAGTCCTTGTTGGTCCTCTCTAAGGTTCCTAATCATCAAAACATCCATGTCCCCAAGCGTAAGCTCTGAAACACAATTGACTAGGATAGAACGTACCTGGAGATTTAGTTGTCGTGCACACGATCGTGTTATCGGTCCATTCATTGTATGTATAGAAGTGATGTCCTCATCATCCTTCTCCTCTTGAATTGGAGTCGTCCTCGACTCGATCTCATCTTTGTCACCCATATATGGCTTCAAATCTGAAATGTTAAAGGTGGGACTAACCCAAAAATCTAGAGGCAACTTAGGTGGTAATCCAGGGGGTATCTCAGAGGGAAACACATTCATATACTCTTGCAAAAGGTTAGCAATAGCCGGTGGCAAAGCAATAGACGTATCATCAATGGAATAGAAAGCATTTTTGCACACTAAGGCATAGCAAAGTCCAACAGAGGCATGTAACTCATCAAGATCAGATTTAGTGGCTAGCAAAGTAGGAGTTTTTAACTTAATAGGTTGCTGATTTTCAGAGTTCAAAACACCTTTTTGCTTAGCATTAGTCTTTTTCTCATGTTCAAAGTGGACAATTTCAGTGGGAGTCATAGGAAGCAACACAATTTTCTTTCCCTTATGCATGAAAGTATATTTATTAGATCTACCATGGTGAATAGCATCAGTATCAAACTCCCAAGGACGTCCCAGTAAAAGATAGAAAGCATCCATACTCACCACATCGAAATCAGCAAAGTCATGGTAAGAGCCAATAGAAAAATGCACCCTTGCTGTTTTTGTTACCTTGAACTTACCGTTGTTGTTAAACCATTGAATGTGATAAGGGTGGGGATGCTCTCGTGTGGTCAAGCCAAGCTTCTTGACCAACTCAAGGTTCACCAAGTTGTCGCAGCTACCACCATCAATGATGGTATGTACACGACAGTCCTTGACGATGAGGAACATGTTGAAGAGGTTGTGGCGCTGTCTGTTGTCGTCGTCACTAGCCGTGGCACTCAAAGCTCGTTGCACAATAAAGGCCTTATAGGTCTCGGTCGCTGTTGTACCAAGAACCTCATCACCAGTAGCAATGTATGCCCGGTTGCTAGGGCAATCTTGCTGAATATGGTCAAGTCCCTGGCAGCGGTGGCACTTGATGTCGGAGGAGCGGCTTGTGGAAGAGGTGGTCGTAGCAGGTTTTGCTGCAACACCCGAAGGCACCAAGGACTTGCTGTTGTCGTGTCCCTATGATGCCGAAGGTGCGGTGCTGTGTCTGCCGCTGGTGGAGGAAGATGTGGACGTCCGTACGCCCGAAGAGGATGACGCCTTGGCTGGCGCCGATGGCTGGTGTGGCGCAAAAGTGCTGCTCCTCTATTGTTGACGACCCTGCAATTCTTTTTCTACCAATATAGAAAGATGGAACAAGCGTTGTATAGAATGATATTCTTTATAATCAACAATATCCTGAATTTCCCGCCTCAATCCCCCATAAAACCTAACCATTTGATCCTCCGGATCCTCAACTACCCCACATCGTACCATACCTTTCTGAAGCTCATGGTAGTATTCCTGTACCAACATGTCTCCCTGATCTAAGCGTTGCAATTTTTTCGAAGATCATGTCTATAAGAAGGGGGAACAAAGCGAGCTCGCATCTCCTCTTTTAACACATTCCATGTTTGTGGTGCAGCACGTGTGTTAACAAGTTCATTCCACCAAATGATAGCAAAATCTCTAAATGCACTAGTGGCTTGTCTAACCCTATGCTGCTCAGGAACAAGATGGGAATTAAATTTTTGTTCTACCGCCATCTCCCAGTCTAAGTAAGCTTCAGCATCATAAGAACCCATGAACGGTGGAATAGAGAACTTAATCTTAGCAAATGGATCATGGTCTGGTTGAGGATTATGATGACGATGTCTACCATTACCTCCCATACCTTGTCGATTACGTGCGAGGCGTTGTGGCAGCGGTGCATAAACATCGTCGTCATCGTCGTTGTCGTCCACAGGAGAGTGAGATGGGGCTGGAGTTGGTGGTGGTGGACGAGCCTCCAGTACGTCCATGCGTGTAACAAGTTCATCAACTCGTCGATCAAGCTGCTCATAGGATGTCGCCGTAGAGTCCTGGTATTTTTTAAAAGCTTCAGTCATCGTGCGCATCATCTCCTTCAATTCTATCTGAGAGACACACTCATCATCGTTAAGCTTAGGCCCCTTGTCCTTGTCTATTTGATTCTTTGGTCCTGTCATTGTTAGCATAAAACAGAGACAAAAAGGCAACAAATAATGTGAACCCTACAACTATCTCTCAGGGTGGTGGTGGAGGTGGTGGAATACAAATTATGAAGCATCTTACCCCGCTCTTACAACGTTCTTACCAGCACTACAGGTGGCATTGTGGCAAACGGTGACCAGTGTGACTATCCAACGAGCGTGGGTGTGATTGCAAAGGAGTACATGTTCTGCTCGAGAGAAAGCTGGAGTTCTGGGAAGGCTGACTAAATATATATGTGGCACACAAGTCAGTAAAAGATAGCAATGTTAAATAAGTGTTCCAAGTACTCGTCCTAGTTGCTGGCCTAGAAATGTAATAGGACAGTCGGACCAAAGCACAAGAAAGGAGGTACAGTATCTAGTAGAAATGGCAGTTCTGTAAATAGAGCAGATTTTTTAGCACTAGTAGAAATCAAAGATGCGTTTGCAAAGGAGTACCAGCAAAAGAGCTCAAATTTTTTACCACTGATCCAAAAACACAAAGGATGGAAGCACACAAAATTTCACTTGAAACAGAGTTGTATTGTGACCTAGAGAAAATCACAAAGGATCTCTGAAATTCCTGAAAACACTTAAACAATTTTTGTAATTATCTTTCCGATTTTTTTTGAATTTTTTGACCAGACCAAACAGGCTGAGGGCTAGTTTGGGTCACCCCAGAATGGAGTCAAGAATCTGCTGTAAAAAATTAAGCTCAAACGGAGCACCGAGCGAAAAGTTATGCCCGTTTTATGGAAGGTACCTCAAGTTATGGTTTTCAAAGGCACAAATCGGCAGGAACCGAAACAGCGGCTATGGAGCACATGGTCGGTTTTAGAGATAGGATTTGTTTTGTGAATATGGTTGGTTTAGATACAGGATCCGTTTTGTGGATAGGGTCGGTTTTAGAGATAGGATCTGTTTTGTGGATAGGGTCGGTTGTAGAGATAAAATCTATTTTGTGGATAGGGTCGGTTTTAGAGATAGGATCTGATAGGGTTGGTTTTGTAGGATGGAAGCGGATGGACAGAATCAAACTGAACCAAAACAAATCTAATCCAGCAACCAAACTTAACTAGAACACGAACTCAGAACTGCGGACTCTAAAACTGAATTGTGCAAAGGCTAAGGCGATGGTTTTAGGTCGGAATAAGCTGATCGTAATTATATTTATTTTTGGCTTTTTGTGGACTATGGGACGAAACAAAACTAATCTAAAGGTAGGATTATACCTCACGGGCAACCTAGAAATCTGATACCAATTGATAGTAGACGTGGCCCGATCTTCCGTGAGATACGATAACTTGATTGATTGGAGATCTCGACGTTGATGATCCAAGCCTCCGAGCGATCGGTTCCTCGCAATCACTACATCATGGCTCCGTTGGTTATCACCCATGAAACACGAATGACCTCACCATGAAGGCTTATCCCTGCAAGCGCAATCGAGAACACAAGCAAGAATAGGAAAGAAACGCAACCAAAATTGTATTGATTACGGGATGGGGTCTCACAAGCCGATGACGGCGACACTGTTCGATGATAGAATTGATCTAAGCAAAACCCAAACCTAAATGTGGTTGCGGCTGCTGAATAAATAGAGTATTAGGGCATGTGTGACCCCTGGACTCGCCCCTAATGGGCTCCGACGCGATACACGACCCAACGGCCCAACAGACGGTATCGTAGCACCAAAACAGAATCTGAACGCTGACTTGTTTCGACGATTCCCATTGACTCCAGATGAATTTTAGGGTGGAACCAGTTGGGTTGGTTAGATAATCTCGTTATCTTTCCAACCTTATCCAGTCTGTTGCAATCGGAGTCTAGATGCATCTTGGGCGTCCATTTTAGTGTAGACTGGTCCTGAAACCCAAGATGGCGCCGCAGCCGACTCGGACTTGATCTCCTTCCTGTTGTGGACGCCCTTGCTGCTCCTCCTCAACACCTAGGCCTTTCCCAAGTCCTTGCTGGTCCTCTTCAAGGTTCCTAATCATCAAAACATCCATGTCCCCAAGCTTAAGCTCTAAAACACAATTGACTAGGGTAGAACGTACCTGGAGATTTAGCTGTCGTGCACACGATCGTGTTATCGGTCCATTCATTGTATGTATAGAAGTGATGTCTTCATCACCCTGCTCAGTTCCATACTCCTGTGAGTATCAAAATTCTAGTTCTTCATGATATATATTCATATGGTATAACACATGCAATCTCTTCTCTGTGCAGGGACAATCTAGACGACATCCAACAACCCTCATGGATCGCCTAACCCATCGCCGCACTAGTCCAGCCGCCCACCTCGATGAGATATTATCTTTGCTAGTGTTGTTAATACTTTGTGAGATAACCCGGTCTGAACTTGTTTGATGTTGGTAATGCTTTGTGAGATACTTGAGACTTATGTTCTTGAGTGTTGGATACTTATGTTTGTGTTCGAACATGTTGGTAATGCTTTGTGAGAACTTGTTTGATTTATGGTCTTTGTGACACAACTCGGTCTGAACTTGTTTGATGTTGGTATGCTTTGTGAGATACTTGAGACTTATGTTCTTGAGTGTTGGATACTTATATTTGTGTTTGAACATGTTGGTAATGCTTTGTGAGAACTTGTTTGATTTATGGTCTTTGTGAGATATGTGATGTATATGTGATATCTGTGATGATTATGTGATATCTTTTGTTTGTTTGGATAGAATAGCAAAAACAAATAAAAAAAGATATACTGGTCACTTTGCCGAGTGTAACACTCGGCAAAGAGATGCTTTGCCAAGTGCCTAGGCCATAACACTCAGCAAAGAAGTCACATTTGGGCATCGGTAAAGCTTATTTGCCGAGTGCTGTGGCCTCGGCACTCGACAAAGAAGCAACCATTGTCGAGTGCCTCCGAATGCACTCAGCAAAGGTACTAACAAAGGGGCTCGTTGGCGATCTCTTTGTCGAGAGGTAGTTTGGCGAACACTCGGCAAAGAGGAAAACTCTTTGCTGAGTGTCACTTAATATGCTCGGCAAAGGATACTCTTTGTCGAGTGTCACCTAGTACACTCGGCAAAGGCTCTGTCGCCGTTACCGGCCGTCGTGATGGCGATTTCTCTTTGCCGAGTACCTTGTGACCCTCGACAAAGTCTTTGCCGAGTGCCTGATAAAAAATACTCGGCAAAGAAGTCGTTGCTGATGTACAGTTCGCCGAGCTTTTTTGCCGAGTGTTATACTCGGCAAATCCTTCGCCGAGTGTTTTCCAGGCTTTCAGACACTTGGCAAAGAAGCTGGTTCCGGTAGTGATTGTCCCTCAATCTAGATCAGCAGTAGAGAACGCCTTAGAGGTTCTTATTGTTAGATGGATCTAGATTAATTTGAATTGATGCTCAAGTATAGATAAACTCTTGTTTATTTAGAATCATGTATATTTTTTTGGGAGCAACTGCCCATATTGCTCGCTGAAAAGTCTGATCGTTATTTTAATACTCCCAACTTCTCAAGTATATATAGTACTGATGATGGTGTTAAATTCAAAGGTGTGATCTTTTCGCCATTTTGCTCTAATAAGCTAAACCTGTACACTGGCAACATGCTTTATCAAAATGCGTGTACGTGCCTCCTCCGCTTACCATGGACAATGTGTGCGTCCACTGCACTCCATCGTTTTTCAAGGGATTGTATCTAATTTAAGATTACGTAGAGTCGTTCAACGATAAGAAAAAAAATCACATGATGCACGATCGTCGACCTAGCTGCATGCACCCATGCATTAACTAAACACATGCATTAGGCTAATTACAATGGAGGTTCCATGAGGTGTTTCATATATTAATTAGTCTGTCATATCAGCTATTTTAATAACATGTCACACCATTTAAGAAGGAAGAGTTTTATAGAGTTTCATGTGGATGAAATCATGTTAACTCGTTTCCAAGGTCTTGGAAATTGTGTGAACCTTCACTAAGAGTGTTTTATTTTATCTTCATATAATTGAGTAAATCATATTGGTTATTTATATGCAACATTTAAAAAGTATGTTGATATATGAAATAGTGAGATGAAGCTCTCTATCGAGAGAGGGTGTTTCATTCATCCATAAAACTGATATGATATTTTTGGAAATATGGACACGAAATTCTCACTGTGATTAGTCTTATTGGATTGGCTTAAGACGACTAAGCGAAGAGAAAAGAGAGGAAGTCGTCTCGTCTAACGCATCAACAAGCTAAAGTGAGACTTGACTAATACTAGTACGCATGTTTAATCAACCAATGCAAGAGTAGTAGTAGTTGATTAAGGTTTCGTGATAAGAACTAGAGCCGCACATGCATGCATGTTAGTTGATCCATGCACTGTCAGTCTTCTTTTTTATCTCTTTACCAATTCCCCATGCATCCGTGTTTTATTGTGGGCTTTTAATAACTAATCAGTGCTCCAGGTAATATGCCTCGAATAAAACCCCACTTGAACTGGTAGTCCATTTCACCATCAGTTGTTTGATATGGAGCTGTAAACATCTGATCAACAAGTAGGTAGCCCTGCCCTTGGTCGTCTAAAACTGATGGAATGAATAAAAATGGCTGAATATTAATTCACTCTGGAGTAATTAATCCATCGCGATCATGAAGAAGTCATTGCTTGTAGCCTGGAAGAACTAGTTAGATAGGATGACGATGAGCAGCGGTGACGCGCAGAACAAGTTCTCGCACCGTAGAGAATCTCCGTCCGTGCTGCAGAGCAGCAAAAAAAAAAAAAACAAACAAACGAAGCAGTTGTACTTGCCTTCTGGACCTTAGCCGCCGTCGTGTATTTAAAGACCCTCTAGCTCTACCTTGCTGCAACGCAAGCAGCTAGCTGACCAATTCGACACGAGCGGCAGCGCGCGCGGCGGTAGCTAGCTCATGGTCGTTGTCGCCAGCATGGCAGCCATGCAAGGGCAAGCAGGAGCAACGCGTGTCACCGTCTCTCTCGTCGTGCTCCTCCTGGCAAGCCTCGCCGGCGGGAGCCCCCCGCCGGACCCGGTGTCGTGCGCGCGGGGCACGTCCGACTGCACGGTGACGAGCACGTACGGGTCGTTCCCGGACCGCGCCGTGTGCCGCGCGGCGAACGCGACGTTCCCGCGCACGGAGAAGGAGCTGGTGGCGGCGGTGGCCGCGGCCGCGGCGTCGCGGCGCAAGGTCAAGGTGGCCACCAGCCACTCGCACAGCTTCCCGAAGCTGGCGTGCCCGGGCGGCCGCGACGGCACCATCATCAGCACGGAGCGGCTGAACCGGACGGTGCGCGTGGACGCGGCGCGCCGGCTGCTGACTGTGGAGAGCGGCATGCTGCTGCGGGACCTCGTCAAGGCCGCCGCCGACGCCGGGCTGGCGCTGCCGCACTCGCCCTACTGGTACGGTCTCACCGTCGGCGGCATGCTGGCCACGGGCGCCCACGGGAGCTCGCTGTGGGGCAAGGGCAGCGCCGTGCACGAGTACGTGGTCGCGCTCAGGATCGTCACGCCCGCGCCGGCCTCCCAGGGCTTCGCCGTCGTCAGGGAGCTCGTGGCCGGCGACCCCGACCTGGACGCCGCCAAGGTCTCGCTCGGCGTCCTCGGCGTCATCTCTCAGGTGAGTCTCGATCGGTACTGGGTGATCGAAGACTAACTGCAGCTAGCATACGTATATTGCATGCGTTGACATGGAAGATGGATTTCAATTCTCCCATGCACGCACGACACGTACGAGTTGATAGATGTGCCGCCAATCCATGCATGCAGGTCACTTTTGAGCTGCAGCCGCAGTTCAAGCGGTCGGTGACGTTCGTGACGCGGGACGACAAGGACATGGCGGAGAAGCTGTCCGTGTGGGGCGGCCTCCACGAGTTCGGCGACGTGTCGTGGCTGCCGCGGCAGGGGAAGGCCATCTACCGCGAGGACGACCGCGTGGACGTCTCGACGCCGGGCAACGGGCTGAACAACTACATCGGCTTCCGCGCGCAGCCGACGCTGGGCCTGCTGACCGCCAGGAAAGCCGAGGAGCGGCTGGAGGAGAACGGCACCGACGTGGCGCGGTGCCTGGCGGCGCGGCTCCCCGCGGCGACGTTCGAGCTGCAGGCGTACGGGTTCACCAACGACGGCGTCTTCTTCACGGGGTACCCCGTGGTGGGGTTCCAGCACCGGATCCAGGCGTCCGGGACGTGCATCAACGGCGCCGACGACGGGCTGCTGTCCGCCTGCACGTGGGACTCCCGCGTCCGCGGGCCCTTCTTCTACCAGTCGGGCTTCAGCGTGGCCATGCCCAAGGTGCCCGCGTTCGTGGCCGACATGCAGCGGCTGCGCGACCTCAACCCGCGCGCCTTCTGCGGGATGGACGCCAAGATGGGCGTGCTGATGCGCTACGTGCGGGCGTCGTCGGCGTACCTGGGCAAGGCGGAGGACTCGCTCGACTTCGACGTCACCTACTACCGGAGCTACGACGAGGGCACACCCCGCAAGCACGCCGACGTCTTCGACGAGCTGGAGCAGATGGCGCTGCGCAAGTACGGCGCGCTCCCGCACTGGGGCAAGAACCGCAACTTCGCCTTCGACGGCGTCATCGCCAGGTACCCCGCGGCGGCGCGGTTCCTGGAGGTGAAGGACAGGTACGACCCGGACGGCATCTTCTCCAGCGAGTGGAGCGACCAGGTGCTCGGCATCCGGGGCAGCCCCAACGTGGTCGGCCCGGGGTGCGCCATCGAGGGGCTCTGCGTCTGCTCCGACGACCTCCACTGCGCGCCGGAGCAGGGGTACTTCTGCCGCCCCGGGAAGGTGTACACGGACGCCAGGGTATGCGCCTTGGAGCGACGACGCACACGCCTCGTCGACGAGCTGTGACGAATCTCGGAAACAACCACATTATTGCTTGTCTTGAATCTTGATCTGCCTCGGCTTTGGATTTGATTGGCGCACGTAGATCTCGTAGCTGTCAGAAAATTTGATAGGTGCATACAGTGCAGGGTCGCACACGGTATGCGTATTTACTATACTATGAAATAATATAATAATGTGGTTTGTTTGAATATCAGATCAGTTTGATCGAACGGCATCTCTTGCCTGCTCTTTTGTTATAGTTGGTGTTGTCGTTACATGCTCTGAATCTTGTTGGTTAGACTTTTAGGGCACGAGAGAGTGCTAGTCCACTGGGCCACATGAGTGGTTAGGTGATCCATGTTTATCCTTGTTTAGGAGCTAGCAGAGAAGAGATGACCCCATGGCCCATGCCATGTGTGAATGAATCGTAGAAGTGACGTTGACACCCAAAACTGATTTAGGAGCCGTTGGGAACATGTACGTGCATGATGTCTATAGTTTACTGCGCGAAAAAGCTAACATTTGAGCGTACGCATGCCTTTAAAAAGGGGAGGGGAAAAAAGGAAAATGTTAGTGGCGTTGCCCGAGCAGAGCACCATGCGCCAACTATCCAGTAAACAGTATCATGTTGGGCCGTGAATTCTCGGCCAGGTTATAGCGATGAGCCCAACATGAATGGCCTAGTTATTGGGTCGATAGAACAAACATAAGCGTTGCCTTTTGTTCCATGTGACGGCCCATGTCTGCGTGGAACACAAGGCATGCCCATTTGAGAGAACTTGAATATGAACTTGGACGTCTCGGCTCTTTGATACACCCGACCGAAGATCCCGCTGACTAAAACTATATTTGCATCGAGGGAGCTGGAAAATTGAGCTTCACCTGGCTCCTCGCTGCGGCAGATGCATCACGCGGTCATGCTGCAGTTTACGGTCATGCTGCAGTTTACCTCAACGGCACGAAGGGGTCAAAGGTGTTAAGTAACCTAGTTAGGGTTATGTGGGCAAATATCTGTTTTGCCCCTGAGGGGTCTCACATCTCTATATAAGGAACCTGTACACCCCTTCATATTACAGAGATCAGAAAGAGAACAGAGGCCTAACCCTATATCCAGTGTCTCGTGTGTTTCTTCTGTCGTGCTTATGGGAAGGGAGACGGGTTCTCTACATCTTCTTGCGCCTCTACTGCTGACGGGAGGGAAGGGAGCGGATCTGGTGATCCGTGGTAACGTAGTTCTCAACACGTTATCAGCACGCTCTACCTCGACGTTGCTGCGGGATTGGATCTGTATCAACTCTCCGTCAATCCGGCAGGTCCCCCGGCCTAGCCGAACTGTCCTACGCGACAGCCTTCGATTCCGTCTCTAGAAATCATGTGGTATGTATTTCTTAGAAAATTGAATCTGTTGCTCCGTGTGCCCGACCACGCCGCCGGTGGCCAGAGGCGCCTGCGCCGAGGCAGTCGCGTCCGTGCCAGGGCCAGCAGCGCCTGCGTGCCGGGGCCGGACGCACGCGCTAGTGCCTAGCCAAGCGCCGTTGTCGGCCGAGCGGAGCAGCCCGCGCCCTCACTCAGGTCGCGACCGCGCCCATGGCCATGTGCCATGTCGGAAGCAGCACCTGCGCCAGCGGCTTTGCGCCACGCGGGAGAAGGATTGGCTGAGAATTGTTTTTTTAGAAAAAAACGGCGTCCTTCTCGGGTCTCCTTTGACCAGCACTTGATCGGTTACATCACAACGTGCGTGGCTGCTCCCCGTGACCCCGTCCATTCATATTGCATGCATGCTGCACTTGAGAACGCTTGCATGCGATTGGCTCTTGTTGTGTCTGCAGCGTGAATATTGCTCTTGTCAACATTCCTTGTGACTCCTTGGAGAGAGCACATAGACCACGTGCATGCAATTAGGAGCCGCTGAAAAAAAAACAAAAAAGTAAAAAAAAAAGAGCACTCCTTTTATACAGTTTTTCCAAATATGAAATATTTCTAGTATGCATGATATTATATAGTAATTTATATCTTAATTAATTATTTCCTGTCGCAAATAATTAGTAAAAATGCATGCTTAAATACGGGAAATGTCTTTACACATGACGTGTTACGTGCATGTATTAATTTCGATGTTTATTTTTCTGCTTATATTCCTGCAGTATATAATTAGAAAAATTTATTAAAATGCATGTGAAGGCCATGTTGTGCATTTTTACATCACTCTAAATATTTGTGTTCTGTTGAGCTTTAGACTCACGCCGAGCGATTAAATTGTATAGTGGGTACTCGAGTATTTGTGTCGTACGAACTTAGCTGCGTCATGTGATTGCTATGTAGCACTCTCGTTTAATCGGACAGCTCCCGTTGAGTGGAACCGCCATCGGTGAGTCGCGTATTTTTCGCATGCCCTGCAGGCACTCTTTGCAGGCACTGTCTGTCTGTCGTGATCATTAAGCCACAATTGCGCCTGTTGCGCACGTTGCGTGGACTTATCGTGTACCCTGATTACCGAGCCATAATTATGCATGTTGCGCTTATTACGAAGGCTTGTTGTGTTGTCGTGGCCCTGATGGCCGGACACGCGTTGACGCCAGATACGCTAGAGCTTGTACTCGCGTGGATTGTGGTGAGTTGTTCAAGGCCCTGAAGTCATATTATGCACAACCTTCCTAATTTTTTTGTTTGGCTCTATATTTTATTTGATTGTGTTGTGTGGCATCATATATTTATATATATCGCCAAGTGGCCATAACAACTGTATCAAATCTGGGAAATTAAATCGAAATACAATGAAACACATAGATAAGTTAATTCTTTGCTCTCTCCTCATGCATAAAGTTTTACCCGAAGTAACCCGAAGATATATAATATAATGCATCAAAGCCTTTTTGGCATAGAAGATATCACAAATTGGGATTATATTAGTAAGCAAAAAGACCTTACCAAATGATTTAAGATCAGAAATCTCAGTCATACATTGTTCAACCAGATGTTAGCACATTGCTCTCTTTGTCGCTGGATGACATGAAGCAAACTATGAGATAAAAGGACATTTAACCGCTAACAATACGAAGTTGCGAGTATACCGAGAGGTTATTCTGAGAAATTTTTCACTATGTTGGTGTGAAAACCATAGTGAGTTCCCCGTTGAACCACTTTACTTGTTCCATCTAGGACCTCTATGCTTGTGTCGCATACATCTCTCGGAATTGTAAATACTTATAGTCACTGAATTGACTCGGGATAGTCCTTTGACAATTTGGTATACACTGTAAGGTAAATGGTAAAGGTCGGTCCTGAATGGACACATACCTGGGGTTTATGTAGCCGAACTACACTGAATTCCACCCTTTGGCATGCTTACCATTATCTACCTCCGATCTACCAGAAGTGAGAAGAGTAGACAAATAACTATGAAATCCCACATCACCACAGAGCTTGAAGCTAGATTAGACATTAACATGTCATTGGTCCTCGAAGCCAGAAGAGTCATATGTCTTGACCACTAGACTATTAGTGATGATAATTTGTGATAGAAATATGAAGATCTTGTGGAGACCTATTGTATCCTCTCTACTCCTGATGATTTCTTCTTATGAGAGCACTACTATCTGTTGTTGAAGCCTGGTCCCAGACGGATAACGGTCTTGTTTCGCTATTGCCAAGCAGTTATCACCATTTGCTTAATCGAAAACTTAGCAATCAGGTGGTTTTTCCCAGATAAAATGAATTCTTGGCCTTGTCTGTTCTATTCCAAAGCTTCTCTTTTTGCTGAACAATGAAGAGATCGAAATAATGCTATATAGAACAATTTGGTATATAATATGAGGAGAAATGTTTGCCCTGCTGGCAACACCACAAAAAATTAATTATTGTTATAAGTTCTCTCTCAAAATTATAATACCTAAAAATGTTGCATAAATCGATACCCAATTTCAAAATGGTATGAGTAATTGGGTAACCCATGGGCAATGATAAAAACGAGCTGGACTATGCATCTCTGCATATAAAAATCTCTGCTTGGCAGCATTGGCAGGATACTGTGCACTTTACCACCATTATATATGCGCAAACTCTCCTATGTGCTTCAAAGCACAATGCAACCAATGAATGTTCTTATGAGCGCTAGACCTGATGGTCATTGTCCTTGTTGATCTGAAGTCAACTACTTGCTCCAAACGACAAATGGTATTGAAAGGGAAATGTGCCCTTGGGCCATTTCTAAGTATTTTGGTGATTTAGTGCCCAACACAGGTGCCTAATTGTAAAATGGTGGACAAAGTACAAATCAAGGATAAAGGTATGTTTCTAAGCTTTAGTACATTGGTTTTGAGTACTAATATACTTGTCTAAGTGTTAGAAACAGAAAGTAGAAGAAAAGAAAAGAGGAGACAAAGACTTGGCTGTGTGCAGCCAAGACTCAGTTCGGTCTGGAGCATCGGACTGTCCGGTGTGCACCGGACAGTGTCCGGTGCGCCAGACTGACTCGGCGCGAACTGGCCGCTCTCGGGAATTCGCCGACGGCGTACGGCTAAAATTCACCGGACTGTCCGGTGTGCACCGGACTGTCCGGTGAGCCAACGGTCGGCCGGGCCAACGGTCGGCCGCGCAATCTGCGCGGGACACGTGGCCGAGCCAACGGTCGGAAGACGGCACCGGACTGTCCGGTGTGCACCAGACATGTCCGGTGCGCCAACGGCTCCAGATCTGCCAACGGTCTGCAACGGTCGGCTTCGCTGTTTAAGGAAACAAATCGTGCACCGGACAGTGTCCGGTGTGTACCGGACTGTCCGGTGCGCCACCCGACAGAAAGAAAGTATTGCCTTCCAAATGGGATTCCAACGGCTCCTAGGCCCCTTGTGCCTATAAAAGGGACTCCTAGGCGCCTCAAGCAATGAATAAGCGCAGCCAACAAGTGTAGACTTCACTCGAATCAATTCTCACTCTCCCTCTTGTGTGTAACTCTATAGTTTGTGTAGAAGGCACATCTATAAGCATTAAGAGAGAGGAGAAGTGCTGCTTAGAGCTAGAACAAGGTCTTGAGCGTATCGTTACTCTGCCGGGGTGCTGCCAAGAAGTTTGTAAGCAGCCGCGGTTCTGTTGTAACCCCACTCAATAGTGAAAGGCTCTATCTGTCATACTGACAGATCTGAGCAAACGGAGGAAGGAGTTGAAATAGACTCCAAGCCCAGGTGTGGCTAACTCCAACGAGGACTAGGCAAGCATTTCAGGCTTGGCCGAACCTCGGGATAAATCCTTGCGTCTGTGTGCTCTGTTCTGTATTGTACTCTGACTCTCTGTCTTACTCGCTTATATATCTGCACTTCACTACTTACTTGTGGTACTAGCTTTCCTTGAAGTGCAGGATATTCGTAAGACAGGAACTTCAATTCCACTGCAACCTACTCGAAGGGTTCTTCACTCCACTGTGATCCTGTCTTCGAGTAGAGTAAGATTTAAGTTTTAAAGTGATAATTTTTATTCGCCTATTCACCCCCCCCTCTAGGCGACATCTAGATCCTGTTCCCGGGCCAAAGGGAACTTTCAATTGGTATCAGAGCTAGGCCTCTCCAGTGTGGGCTTAGCCGTCCGGAGATAACGATGTCGTCACAAGAGGTAACTGTAGAACTTCTTTTAAGCGATGGCTCTAATTACAAATCTTGGTCTGTCTCTATTTATAATGCTTTCATGAGTGTTGATTCTGATTTGAGACAGATCTTTAGTAGAAGTATTTTTCCATCTGATATTAGTAAAAATCCCTCTAATGATGAACTAAGATGTTTTTCTCTAAATCACCGTGCTTGCAGCATCTTAGTTGATTCTCTTTCTAGAGGTGCTTATTTTGCCATCATGAGTAGTGATAATGATTTAATTATTGATGCTCATGATTTATGGAATAGAATTAAAGTGAAATATTGTGTGGCAAATTGTATTACTTCTACTCCCTATATTGCTTGTGATACTAACCATTTAAAGGGAGAAGAACAAGAACGATGGCACCCAAACGATGAATCCACCTCACCGACAGGTTTGTCTTCCACTAGTTATAAATGTCTTATTGCTAACAATGATAGTGGAGACGAAAGCGATGATGAGGAGGAATATGAGGATGATAGCGAGGATGGGTCTTCATCACCACTAGGTACATTTTCCTGTATTGCTTCCACTAATAATAATGACAGGGAAAATGAGACCTGTGATGTGGAAGAAGAGGAGATTCGCCAGTTCTACACCCATCTCAACAAAGAAGACAAAGTGCTCTTGGTTAAGTTGTTGAGGAGGAACAAGGAACAAGGCGAGACGCTTCTCAGGCTAGAGGAGTCCCTTATCAAAACCAACAACAGCCTGGAGAAGAAGACCAAAGAACATGAGAAGCTAAAGCGCTCTCATGATGATTTGGTCCAAAGGTATGAATATGTTCTAATTGAGCAAAGAAATAGTCATGATACATTATCTGATATTGCTCAACTTAAAACGGAAAATTCTATGCTTAAGAGTCAAGTAGAAACAATGGACCTAGAAAAACGTGCTCTAGGTAAAAAGTATGATATGTTGTCATATTCTCATAATAAATTAGTTGATGACCATATCATGCTTAATGTGGCTCATGAGGTTATAATTGCAAACTTAAATTCATGTGAACCTCATTCTCGCACGTGTGCGCATTTGAATTGTATATCACCATGTGCTAACCCCTGTTGCTCAAAAGAAAGCCAATCATTGATTGAGCAACAAGTTTTAGGGTCACAAAAGAAATTCTGTGGGAACAAGAAGCAAAGACAACTGAGGAGAAGACACATTGCTCAACTCTCTCAAGATATCCACGGGCGCGTGGTGAAGAAGCTTGAGAAAGGAAAAACTGTAGCAAGTGTCAAGCTCAATAAGAAAAATGTTCCCAAAGCTATAAATGAAGAAATCAACATGAGCTTGGAAAAAGGTAAAGATTCAATTAATCATGTTGTCTGCACTGACCTTCTCTCCATGTCATTCAAGTACAAGAAGGGAAAAGGAAAAAGGAGGTGTTTCAAGTGCAAGAAGTTAGGCCACCTCATCGCGTCTTGTCCGTACAAAGACAAGAATGAAGGGACAAGGAGTTGTTTTGGATGCAACAAAAAGGACCACACGATAACTTCATGTCCGGTCATGAAGAATCAAGGATGTGCATCCTCCAAGATGACCCTCACCAAGGAAAATGACAAACAGCAAGCGTCATGTCAGGTTGAGCGACGCTTCTGCTACAAGTGTGGTGAGCAGGGTCATATATCAAAGGTATGTTATAAAGGTAAGATTCCTAAGCAAGTGAATTTGTGTCAATCTTATTTGCGTAGGAGACCCAAATCATACACTTGTGCTAGATCTATAACGAGATCACCTAGAACTAGCACAAAGGCAATTTGGGTACCAAAGACACATTTAGATGATCATTATGAACCCATCCCGAGATGGGTACCAAACTGTGCTAACTAGACCATGCAGGTGCCTTGAGATGGACTGGAGACCATGGGAGAGATTAAGACGGTTATTTAAAACTCTATGCTTAAGCTGTTAATTGTTTTGGTGTTTATTGACCCAAGGTTGAATTATTGTGAAACACTAATCCCATGTTCATCTCAAGTGAAATAAGGTGTATAGGTCCTGAATCATTATTGGTGAATCAAGTAAAGGACCTTAATGAGAATCTACAACCTGCTCTCCAAAGGACGGTACCCGTGTATTTTAAGTACATAATTGCAATTTAGTATTGCTCTTAAGTTGGCTTGTTGTGCTACCTGTCCTTAGAGTAGTTATGCTTTATGATTGCCTGTGTTAAATGAATCATAATGATGTTTGCTTAATCATGACTGGTGCTATATAGGATATATCTTTTGAATCATTCATGGGTAGCTATTTCATTTGTTATATCCACAACGATTAACTCTCTTGGTGTATATGGATAAACCTGTAACTTTTTGTAAGTCATGCTATGTGCAAATATGACATTTTGTTTAGTGCATGTTCACATGATTACCCTAGTTTAGTATTGTGTGAATTTCAAATCCATGTCGTGCCCTTTTGAGCTATGAGGTGTGTGAGCAAAAGGAATCCTGAATTGGTGATAACAAGTGCTCTCATAAAGGCAAAGGTATGGAAAATAGAGCTATGCAATTTCATTAAATATTCTTGAAATTCCATTCATTGTGATCATAGCTATGTTCTTGTCTTTCGATTGGAAATATCTTGGCTTAGGTAATTTATGCCTTTAAAATGTTGATTCTTTTGTGCATCTAAGAAACCTTCTTAATCAAGACATGCTTAGATATTTCGCTTTATATACATGATTGTGTTGATCTTAAATTGGTATATGCAATGATAGTTAAGTATGAAGCATGTACAAGTTGCGTAAATGTTAAGACTTCCTGTGAGTATTCAATTGGCTTAGGTGCCACTGAGGCGTGCATTGTTGTATTTAGTCAACCTTTCATTTAGCCTTCAATTGGTGTTAAGTGGCGTTTCATTTGATATTCAAATTGGCATTTTTGGGTGATGAAAGTGGTAGAGTATGCCTTGACCAAGGTATGTTGTGATCCCCTCTAGTTCTAAGGAAGCTAGAATGTGCAAAGTGCAAGTCATTCAAATACTTGATGCACAACTTGAGGGGGAGCACACATAACTTGTGTCTTTTGAGACTAACTGTTTCTTGAGCAATCTTGTATAGTCTCTAGGTGGAAAAGAGAAGATAAGCAAGAAATGGAGCAATCAGGACTTGGGTACCTCTGTAAGTCAAGAAATTGGTATCTCAAGTTGTGAGTAAGTGCATATTTTTAGATTGCTCATGCTCTATAATATCTGGTGATAATAGATGCTTATTCTTAAATATCATGGAGCCATGATAATAAATGAACTTTGCAATTGGTATCTTTAAATTGGTATCCTTCAATTGGTAGCCGTAATAGTTCGCTTCAATTGACATCTTTTGATAATCATGAGAATAGAAGTTTCTTCTTGTGCCCAATACTATAACTTGTTCTAAGTTTGATGTCTTAGCAACAAGAAAAAGTAAGGATAAAGAAT
Source organism: Zea luxurians (assembly GCA_029449295.1). Lineage (NCBI taxonomy): Eukaryota > Viridiplantae > Streptophyta > Magnoliopsida > Poales > Poaceae > Zea > Zea luxurians. The sequence continues at coordinate 7,876,531 of JAOPSE010000079.1, read as the reverse complement.
CAGGCTCAAGTGTGAAGAAGCTCTTGAGAGATTTGATACTTTCAAGATGGGAAGTACACTACAACATGGTAAAGGTACAAAGGGAGTATTAATCTTTTTGCATATATGTATCTTGCCTAAATGTTGATCGGGCATATGCTCAATAAGTAAGGGGGAGTTTTGATAGTCGTTTTCCTCCTTAACTCCCTTGACATCATCATATGTTCTTGCTTGAGTATGGTTTTTGGTGTTTGATGTCAAAGGGGGAGAATTTGTGTATTAAAGCTTATCTCAACCTGAGAGGAAAGCTTATCCTAATGGGTGATGTGTTAGTTTGAGCTTTGCCAAGTGTGATATTCATATGATGTGTTAGTTTGGGCTTTGCCAAGTGTGATATTCATATGTTTCTTGCAATGTTGCTCATATGGACTAGCTTTGCCAAGTGTGATATTCATATGTTTCTTGCAATGTTGCTCATATGGACTAGTGTTTCCGCTGCGATGAATTATTTGGCTTCTATAGTGTAATAGATAGCCATGTGGTTAATGGTGCTTTAAGATTGTCTTAAATTAGTGTCTTAATTTAAATTAGTATTAGTTTGAGTGCACCGGACTGTCCGGTGCGCCACCCGACAGAAAGAAAGTATTGCCTTCCAAATGGGATTCCAACGGCTCCTAGGCCCCTTGTGCCTATAAAAGGGACTCCTAGGCGCCTCAAGCAATGAATAAGCGCAGCCAACAAGTGTAGACTTCACTCGAATCAATTCTCACTCTCCCTCTTGTGTGTAACTCTATAGTTTGTGTAGAAGGCACATCTATAAGCATTAAGAGAGAGGAGAAGTGCTGCTTAGAGCTAGAACAAGGTCTTGAGCGTATCGTTACTCTGCCGGGGTGCTGCCAAGAAGTTTGTAAGCAGCCGCGGTTCTGTTGTAACCCCACTCAATAGTGAAAGGCTCTATCTGTCATACTGACAGATCTGAGCAAACGGAGGAAGGAGTTGAAATAGACTCCAAGCCCAGGTGTGGCTAACTCCAACGAGGACTAGGCAAGCATTTCAGGCTTGGCCGAACCTCGGGATAAATCCTTGCGTCTGTGTGCTCTGTTCTGTATTGTACTCTGACTCTCTGTCTTACTCGCTTATATATCTGCACTTCACTACTTACTTGTGGTACTAGCTTTCCTTGAAGTGCAGGATATTCGTAAGACAGGAACTTCAATTCCACTGCAACCTACTCGAAGGGTTCTTCACTCCACTGTGATCCTGTCTTCGAGTAGAGTAAGATTTAAGTTTTAAAGTGATAATTTTTATTCGCCTATTCACCCCCCCTCTAGGCGACATCTAGATCCTGTTCCCGGGCCAAAGGGAACTTTCAATTGGTGGAATTCGCCGACGGCGTACGGCTAAAATTCACCGGACTGTCCGGTGTGCACCGGACTGTCCGGTGAGCCAACGGTCGGCCGGGCCAACGGTCGGCCGCGCAATCTGCGCGGGACACGTGGCCGAGCCAACGGTCGGAAGACGGCACCGGACATGTCCGGTGCGCCAACGGCTCCAGATCTGCCAACGGTCTGCAACGGTCGGCTTCGCTGTTTAAGGAAACAAATCGGGCACCGGACAGTGTCCGGTGTGCACCGGACTGTCCGGTGCGCCACCCGACAGAAAGAAAGTATTGCCTTCCAAATGGGATTCCAACGGCTCCTAGGCCCCTTGTGCCTATAAAAGGGACTCCTAGGCGCCTCAAGCAATGAATAAGCGCAGCCAACAAGTGTAGACTTCACTCGAATCAATTCTCACTCTCCCTCTTGTGTGTAACTCTATAGTTTGTGTAGAAGGCACATCTATAAGCATTAAGAGAGAGGAGAAGTGCTGCTTAGAGCTAGAACAAGGTCTTGAGCGTATCGTTACTCTGCCGGGGTGCTGCCAAGAAGTTTGTAAGCAGCCGCGGTTCTGTTGTAACCCCACTCAATAGTGAAAGGCTCTATCTGTCATACTGACAGATCTGAGCAAACGGAGGAAGGAGTTGAAATAGACTCCAAGCCCAGGTGTGGCTAACTCCAACGAGGACTAGGCAAGCATTTCAGGCTTGGCCGAACCTCGGGATAAATCCTTGCGTCTGTGTGCTCTGTTCTGTATTGTACTCTGACTCTCTGTCTTACTCGCTTATATATCTGCACTTCACTACTTACTTGTGGTACTAGCTTTCCTTGAAGTGCAGGATATTCGTAAGACAGGAACTTCAATTCCACTGCAACCTACTCGAAGGGTTCTTCACTCCACTGTGATCCTGTCTTCGAGTAGAGTAAGATTTAAGTTTTAAAGTGATAATTTTTATTCGCCTATTCACCCCCCCCTCTAGGCAACATCTAGATCCTGTTCCCGGGCCAAAGGGAACTTTCAGGTATGCATGAGCCCTAAAGTTTTTTTGTTTTTATGGCTAACATATTGTTGCGCGTATCAGTCTAAATCCTGATGATTGACTGTATATTTGGTGATAATAACAGTAAGTTTGCAGAATTGTAACCACAAAGCGACTTGTTGTTGCGTGTCTTGCTAGAAGTTGAGACTAATCCTTCACGTTGAAGGACAAATATGTAGTATTCATGCCACTACATCAATCTAAGTCCAAAGCTCACTGCATAAAACCCCTATCTGTAATGTGCGTAAGAATTTCCCAAATAAATCACCACAATAGCATACATTGGCCACAACTGATTGATTGTGGTTGGGGATTTTATCTATATGCTTTTTAGAACATCTCGGCATTAGGGGGAGGAATGCCCATATAGTATAATGCCTCAATATTCTATTAAACGCACAAAAGCCAAACTGAATCTGACGTTCAGTCGTTCAGTGTGTACTCCTGTGTATATGGAGTTTGCCAGAAATCGTTGAGGAGTAACCATATTGGTCTGAATGCTTCTACCTGATGTAGATGTGGATATACCCGGGATTAATATAATATCCACATTTGACTTATTGGCATTTGATCTATTCTCGGGGACGCCTGCGAATATGATCCGTTGGTCTTAGTCAAAGCATATATTCTGATTGCAGATTCACGTGGTCTGTAATAACTCTCCTCCAATGGACTCGCCCTGCTGGTGATTTGCCTCACGAAGAGGTTCATCTTGATGATGAAATTCCTAGCAATGCGCGCAATATCATTATGCTGGGAATACGGAACAATGAATCTTTCGTTTTGGGAAATGACGAAGATCATTATTAAATGTGGGAGACAAATGTGTCGACACCTATCTTGCCGCTCTAGATTGCAAATGGATCCAAAACAAAGTCCTAGGCATGAGTGCTTGAAGCTCTCTTATCGGGTCATTGATAAATGCAATCGAGGCTGAACCAATAATCGCAAAATGAAAGTCGCGAGCTTGAAGCTCGAACATTTATGGGCACTATTGAAATAATGTGTGGTGAATGCGATGGTTCAAGTGGTCTTGTGAGAGACCCATCCCACGTATGTGTTGAATAAACACTATTCCGCTATGTAATATATCTGGCAAATGGCATGAATTAAAATATGCAGTTAATAGGATTCTGAAGATCTGTCATGAGATCCTAGGAGGACTCATATTTTTGAATTATAAATATGCAACATATAAATCTCGTACCGAATAATACATTCCTGACAAATGAACACTCTCCTATGTAGGGAGAATATCTCGTAGTTGAGACTATCGTTCCCAGATGGAACCTATCCAGAAGAAACAAAGTCTGTGTCGAACACCAAAGTTTGATAATCCCTATAAAGGGATAAAGACCCATATAGACCCGAAAAGGAATAAGATGAGGTACCAAAGAACTTGAAGTTCACCGAATAAGCACATGTGCATTCCATGAGTTTTACTCATGGTAATTTCCACTAGATGTGGAATTACGATATCCTCTAAAGCCCTGATGGCAGAAACCTATAAGGTTTAGGTGTTACTGGCAAAATATCCCCATTGTGCCAGAATGACAGACTATAACGATGTATCTGATCGATGAAAAATCCCTGATGGATTACGATCTTATATGGACTTTTGTTACACCATCATAGATGTTGCAATGGATGAACGCCTTGAGCGATGTGTCATATTTAGAATATGTACTATTGCAACTATATTATCCCCTAAGTCATATTGAAGGACATGTTATTTGCTTTGCACAACTATGTATAAATTGTGGTGTAAGATAGAAAATGATAGCACCCCAACCTCATTTATTCTCGTTATTCCAGATGAACAATGAGACATATATCTTGAAGAATATGCTTGAGTTATGAGGGATAAAGACTTTGACAGATGTCATCGTCAGGGGGAGCAAATGCTTATATTGATCACAACTGTGAGACAATAAATGTCATATTCTATGCCCTGAAGGCGTGAGCTTGATGATCAATATGTGAACCTTTATGGAACTTTCTATCAAATATATAGATCTAGTCGATCGAACACCATCAATCAAAGTGGCTTATTTATATTGATACGTGCACTTACCTCGTATATCCTAGAAATGAGTAGAGGTAAAGTTCCTGAAATAGTCCTTGCAAGGATATGCAATCCGTTTGCTAAATCTTTATTTGCATATACTTCTAGAAGAAGATGTTTTGCCTTATTGATACGATTTTGCAAGGATCAGGGGGAGCACATTTATAAAAGTTAGCCCTTGTAGAAGATTCGATAGAATCTAGATCTCAGAGGATCAAATCTGTCCCGATGACAGCTGTTGTACTCTTTTTCCCTTTGTGAGTTTTCTTGAAGTTTCTCACATGAGGTTTTTAACGAGACAACAAAGTGCAAATGCAATTTGTATCACCATGCTCTCTTTCTCCATATTTTTCCCACTGGGTTTTTCGGAGTTTTAACGAGGCATGTGTTGGTCGCGGTATTCGCCCAAGGGGGAGTGTTAAGTAACCCTAGTTAGGGTTATGTGGGTAAATACCTGCTTTGCCCCTGAGGGGTCTCACATCTCTATATAAGGAACCTGTATACCCCTTCATATTACAGAGATCAGAAAGAGGCCAGAGGCCCAACCCTATATCCAGTGTCTCGTGTGTTTCTTCTGTCGTGCTTATGGGAAGGGAGACGGGTTCTCTACATCTTCTTGCACCTCTACTGCTGACGGGAGGGAAGGGAGCGGATCTGGTGATCCGTGGTAACGTAGTTCTCAACAAAAGGGGCCTCTCCGACACAGCGCAGGCCCTCTCCGCGGTGGGCGCACGCTCGAACTCTATCTAAATTAGATATAACCGTCTGCAAAACACTGTTTTACAATATTTTATATTGTAGACTTGCATTGTTCGCATACTGAAGTTTAAATATAGATATATGTTCGCATATTAAAGTTTAAATATGGATATAACAATGGGTAAGTTACTGGAGATAGGCTAAGATTTTCTACCGGAATAGATAACCAGCTCTACAAAACTCTCTGCTAAAAAAGGTTTGAATGCATAAAAACTAGGGTGGACTCTAAATATTGTGAACGTATCTAGTGTTTAAAGGGGTACAATATTCATATGTATATTTAAACATGGGCCATTTTGTTTCTAACAACACCACCAATTTTATAAATATCACCTTCACCTCTCTCGCACGCCAGGAGTGATTCTTTGTAAAATTAGCTCCTATCATTAGATGCAAAATAGATGTCCCAGATTTAAAATATACACATTAGCATCGTACCCCTTGAGCTTGACTAAGAGACTGACTCGGGAACAAAACTCTGCTCTGATAAGCACGCAAACATTTCCATGCTTGTGGTTCCGGGTCATAGCAGCTATAAAAATTAAGGCAAGAGCTGATGGGAAGTCAACATTATTGACTTAGGGCTTGTTTAGGATAGCTCTTTATGATAATTTGAATTCTTGGATAATTTAGTTATTATGAGAATCTGGATATCGCCGGCACTTACGTGTGATGAAGAGGAAGAGGTCTCCATGGTTTAGGTTTAGGAAGCGGTGGATTTCCATCGTTAGTTAGATTTTGGATTCATATTGATTTAGACAATTGTTAAGGTTCCCAGAAAAAAGGACGGAAAAACTAACTTTTCACTGCCATAAGTTGACTCTGACGGCCAGGATATGGCAAGAGGCCAAGAGATTTTGATTACCAAATTGTTTATGCTGTTTTGATTGGAAAAATATTTTTATTAAAATTTAAATCAAGCGGTGCTGTGACTAATCAAACTATTAACTAAATCTTGATTAGCTTATTGTCTAACCTAGACTAAATATAAATGTATGTCTAGGATCATCGATGAAAATTGCCATTATCATCGACTCATAAATCAATCATTGACACACCAGCAACTAACTTATTGTTGTCTTTAATAAAAAGATTGTAACTATATATTTTTAGCCTAAAGTCAAAACATCATAAATTATAAAAATTAAAATTCTAAGGTTTGAATTTTTAGGCCTTGTTTGGAAGCACGTTATTTAAAAAAACGCTTTCTATCCGAGTTTTTAGAAACTGAAAGGGAAATGTGCCCTTAGACCATTTCTATAATGTTTTGGTGATTAAATGTCCAACACGTTTGATTAAGTTCTTATGTGCTATATAAAGTGAGAAGTACAAATCAAGGCACAAGGTATGTTTCTAGACTTGGTAAATTGTTTATGTACTAACATGGGTATCCAAGTGCTAGAAACAGTGACTAAAGAACAAGAGAAGAAAAGGAAAAAAAAGTTGGTTGTATGCAGCCAACACTAACTTGGTGGTGCACCAGACAGTGTCCGGTGGTGCACCGGACAATGTCCGGTGCGCCAGGCTGGTTAGCGGTGAACTTGCAGCTCTCGGGACTCAATGACGGCGTATGACTAAAAATCATCGGAATGTCCGGTGATGCACCGGACTGTCTGGTGAGTCATCTGTGACGAACTCGTTGCTCTCGAGAATGAAGAAAGGCGACGTGGCTATAATTCACCGGACTGTACGGTTGTGCACCGGATTGTACGGTGAGCCAACGTTCGCCAGCGCCAATGGTCGGTCGCGAAATCTGCGGGCGACGCGTGGCAGCTCCAACGGTCGGAAGGAGGCACCGGACTGTCCGATGTGCACCGGACAGTGTCCGGTGCGCCACCGGGCCCGAAGCTGCAACGGTCGACTATGCTCGATTTGGAAGGAAATCACGCACCGGACAGGCTACAGTAGCTGTCCGGTGGCGCAACCGGACTGTTTGGTGCGTCACTCGACAGAAGGCAGGAATTGCCTTCCAAGATTGTCTCCAACGGCTCCTTGCTGCCTTGGGGCTATAAAAGGGGCCCCTAGGCGCATGGAGGAAAAATCCAAGCATTCACTAAACATCCTAAGACTCCTAGACTTCGCTTTCACGCAATCGGATCATTGTTCTTGAGATTTGAGCACTATTTGAGTTGTAAACTCCTCACGCTGTGTTTGTGTGCTCACCTTCTCACTTGTGTGCGTGGTTGTGCTGTGATTTTGAGTCTTGTGTGTTGCTCTTCACAACCTTACTCTGTGCTTCTTTGTGGTCAATCTTGTAAGGGCGAGAGGCTCCAACTTTTAGAGATTCCTCGCAAACGGGAAGAAGACTATAAGGAAGAAAGCTGTGGTATTCAAGTTGATCATTGGATCACTTGAAAGGGGTTGAGTGCAACCCTCGTCCATTGGGACGCCACAACGTGGAAGTAGGCAAGTGTTACTTGGCCAAACCATGGGATAAAAATCGCGTGTCTCTTGTGTTGCTTTCTCTGTGATTGTTTTGTTCACAAGAACTCGCCTCAAAGCTACTTAGTCGCACTAACTCTTTCATAACTAAGTTTTATGGCTGTTGGTGTTTTGGGTCCGACCGCGCACCCGGGGTTGCCCCTCGAGGTGCTTTTTGGAGTAGGACGGTGTTACCGACTGTAGCTCGATGGTTCGTGCCGGATGCACGAGAAACAGTAGACAATTTTGTACAGGTTCGGGCCGCTTCGAGATGCGTAATACCCTACGTCCTGGTGTGGATCTTTTGTGTGGTGGGTTACAAGGGGGTTCTCTAGTATGGAAGATGCTAGAGAGTGGAGTAGACGGCTAAGGAATGAGAAGTTTTTGAGGGGATGTCCCCTAGGCATTATATACTCGACCGTAGGGCGTTACATGCGGATATGATAATAACGTGAGCCTAAGTAATAGTGAACCGACTGAGCCTATCTTCCTATAATTTTGCCGATTTATCGCCATTCAGTTTCGACGCCTGAGGATGCAGCGCAGGAAAGTCAGGCTACTGCTGTGGATGTTACTCAAATCCGTTGGGCCGTCTGAGCTCGAGTTGATCCGATCTTGTGTTGATCTACTTCGCCAAGTGTTCCTCCTCAGGCCCACGAAGGGATGGCCTTGCGAAACATCGGGCCCAAAGCCTTTCGCGAGGTCTTCTAACCTTCTAGTGGACCCGGGGGATATCTGTCCCTCACAAGCCCCCAATCTTTGAGTTGATTTTGAAATAATCGGCCCAAAGATTCTAGGTCAAGCTTGCTGTTTTTGATTTTGATAAAGAATACCTTGAAAAATGGGCCTATCGAGTTGTTGCTTCTGAACTCTGAGTAACTTGGTGAAAACAATCTTCTGTTATCCTCTACTGTATTTATTCATCGGTCTTTGCTTTATTCTTCAGAAGTCAGTGCTTTGTCTCGTGCTTATGCCTTGGAGATCAACATTCTGCTCTCTGGGGTTCAGGTGTAGCCCCCGAGCTTCGAGTGGATTACTGAAAATAATCCGCTCGAAGGTCTTCATCTCAAGCTTTTTTAGAAACCATTTTCATCTTCATCTCATGCTTTAGAAATCAGTATTGTCTTATCTTTATCTCATGCTCTAGAAATCAGGATTTTATCATTAGCTCATGCTTTAGAGATCAGTATTCTGCCTTTTTAGAGTTAATGATCTATTGGGTGCACCGTAGGTGCACCCAATGGGTGTAGCCCTCGAGCTTTGAGTGGATTACTGAAAATAATCCACTCAAAGGTCTTCATCTCATGCTTTTAGAAATCATCCTTTTATCTTCGTCGAATGCCTTAGAATTTAGCATTATATCGTCAGCTTTATGCTTTAGAAATCAGCATACGATTTTGTCTTTGAGATCCACAATGCGGTATACCCATGTCCTGTTAGGTTTGAAATTTATTTGATCTGTGACAGATTGGACATCCGGTAGATGGCTCTTGGCTGGTCTTCATTTCACTTCGTGCTTCAATGCTCCTGTTGATTAGACTTGTACTTCATCAGCTATTTTTGGCTTTCCTCTGATCTCCATCTATATCTTCCTTCTGTCTTGATACATTCATTGTGTATACTGTGTGGATGTGATGGCTTGGTAAAATCTATTGAAAATTCCTGGATGTCCCCCCCAATGGGTGTGGGCAAGGGACGGCTTAGTGCGCTGAGCGTTTAGCAAACTGCCCCTGAGTAGTAACTTGATGTGACCGTGGGTGTAATCATATCATCCAAGCAGTTGACTTGAGTCCCAATGGGTGTCGTGTTACGTGAAACGGCGTCAGCCGCCTGACTTGTTTCTAGACGATTTGAATTGCTTATTGAATATTTGCGACTGTTCAGTGACCGTGGTAGGAGATGAGCGGTTGCCTTCTTCCTCTATAAATAGAGTGCTTGCTTCACTGGTGTCTTCACACATCTCTCTATCGCTTGTTGCTTACTCTCTTCTTTTCTCTTCCCTCCTACTCCACCATGGGCAAGAGCAAGAAAGGCGGAAGCTCGTCGCACCACTCCGGCGACAAGCGGAAGCGTGAGCCGACCCCTCCCTCGGAGGACTTCGGCGATTCCGAGTACTCGGAGGAGGAGTTTTCCTTCGAGTCCGAGGGGTCACCAGTCTACACCTCGCCTCCGGCATCGTCCGATGACTCGGACGATTCCTAGGGGATCGTTGTCGAGGTGTGGACATATATCCGGGCCGTCGAGTGCTCCGGGCTCGAGGGCTCGGATGAGTCGGAGGTCTCCTCGGACGAGGAGAACTCCTCTGACTCGTCCGAGGAGGGGAGCGGCGGTGACGGCGATGGCGAGGGCGACGGCGACGACGGAGGCGACGGCAAGGGCGATGGCAGCAAGGGCGACGACAAGGGCGACGGCAAGGGCGGCAGCGGCAAGGCCAGTGGCAAGGCCAATGGCAAAGCGCCACCGGCTTAGATATTAATATAGATAAATAGTAGTAGAAGTAGTATTAGTGGAATAATGTAGTAGTAGTTAGTAGTATAGCATAGTGTAATGTAATGTAGTAATGTAATGTGTCAAAAAGTGGGAAGAAGATCGGCTCATAATGAGTCAGCCTTTAAGTTTGTGGAATAACTTCCCCCTTTATATGAAGAAAATTTCGGCCCGTTCTGTGCACATCTCTTGCCTTTCCACCGCTCTTTTATAGTTGATCGACAGTTTGTATTTGTGCCCAACGTAGCCGTTGTTCTCAGAGATAACGCTCGAGTAATGACTTGCCATTGTTGTGTCACATTTTAATTTTGCCTGCATTTACGTGGAGAAAGAACGGCTGAGTTACCGCCGGTGTCTTCAGAGGTAGCAGACGAATGGTTCTTGGCGACATCAGTGTTTTAGATTATAACATCCAAATCCTGCTGAGCCATGTCGGCGTTATAGAAGTAACAGCCGAGTGGTGCTTGGCGACGTCGGCGTTTTAGAGGTAACAACCGAGTCATTTCGAGCCACGTCGGTGTTTTAGAAATAACGGCCGAGTGATGACTGGCGACGTCGGCGTTTTAGAGGTAACATCCGAGTCATACCAGGCCACGTCGGCGTTTTAGAAATAACGACCGAGTGATGACTAAGCACTTTTTAGAAACGGTGTCTGACCCGGGAAAACCCCATTTGTATCACGTCGCCGCCCACCTCTGCATTCTAAGCCCTAGCCTCACTTTTGCCTCCGAACCTCCTCTGTTTCCCTTTGATTTCGCTTCCGCTCGGCCCGCCAACGAGATTGCGATGGTGCCCAAGCGGAAGAGTCAGAAACGTCTTTGCCAAGTCAGTCATCCAACTGCTCCTGCCGAGGGGAAGAAAAAGAAAAAGAGATGGCTTCGACGAGTGTCATGTTTGGATCATGATGCTGGCCCTTCTGCTCCTGCTGCTGAAGAAGTACTAGTGGAACTCTTTACTGGAGCTAATCCCAATGGGTGTGACCCTACTAATGTTGAACACAATGGGTGTGACCCTACTGATGCTGATCCCAATGGGTGTGACCCTACTGATGCTGATCCCAATGGGTGTGATCCTTCTAGAACTGAGCCCAATGGGTGTGACCCTATGCCGTTTGTTGTCCGTATTGTTGATGAGGACGAAGAAGAAGAAGAGGAAGTCCCGCTAATTCGGAAGAACAATCAGCACTATAGAGTCAGTGGGGGAGTAGCGATATTCCTTCTCCAACTCTGTCTGCTCTTGTTGGTCTACAAGAGTTATCCCTAGCAAATTTTGATGAGGCTCTTGAGGATGTTGTTCCTGAAGATCTGCTGTCTGAGCCAACTGATGGTGATATGATGGACATCTGCTCTGACGTTCTAGATGTGGGATTAGAGGTATCCTGGGCAACATCTCGTGCATCGTCGGCCTTGGAGGGCGATCTTCGGAACCAAGAAGCTGGTCAAGGTTGTTCAATTTCCATGGAGGTGACTGAGAATCATTCAGCCTTAGAGGTGGCTGTTGCAGAGAACTTAGTCCTCAAGGGTGGTTCCAGCGGTTACCCAGCCCTCGAGGGTGTTGCCGGTAATGATCCGGCTCGGGTGGGTAGCGCAAGCTGCAACCCAGCCCCCGAGGGTGTTGCCGATGGTGATCCGGCTCCGATGGGCAGTATAGGCTGCAACTCAGCCCCCGAGGGTGTCCGAGCGGGCTCCCCTTCTCATACCTCCATGGATGTCCACATCGGGTCTTCTCCACCACTCTGGTGGTGTACTAGCAGCGCCCGCTTCAAGTGAGGGAGTCGCCTTAGAGGTCGACGCACCGGATGCTGGAGTTCTGATGCCTGTTAGTGGTGTTGAATTGATCCCTGGTGATATTCTTCAAATTGCCCCGGATGATATTCCTTCATCGAGCCACCACCTAGCTTCTCGTGACTTGGGATTTCCATCATTCTTCTCTAATCTTCAGGTAATTCAGCTTTTCTTGTTCTAGCAATACTCCTGGCAAGTTACTGTCTTTATACTCATTTGTTTTCAATATCAGGCTTTGGTCGACGGGATGGCTGATCAATTGAGATCACAAGGTGCGTCTATCCTAGAAGGAGCTCTGTTTCTGATGCAGTGGAATCCGTTGCTGCTTCAGAAGCAGATATCTGATTTGAAAATGACAAATGTTGGTTAGTGTCTTTGTTTTCTTCCTTGGCTTCTTGATTAGTCTGTTTTTAACTATGTGCCCTTCTTCAACTGTTTTTTGTTAGATATGACCCAGCGGTACTCTGAACTCGAGGAGAAGTATTCTCAAGGTCAGATCGACCTGGCTCGGGTTTCTGCTTCCTTAGATGATGCCAATTCATTGAGTTCCTCTCTCAGTGCTTAGCTTGACTCTGAAAGGGCAGCCAACGAGGTAAGCTTACTTGACTTTATCTGTTGTGTTTCTACTGTTTACTGGATGCTTAAGAGCTGCTTCTTGTCTGTAGGAGGAAAAACGTGTGCTTGCTGCTTCTCGCGATAACCTTGATAGGTTGTATCATGACGCCAACAATTCTCTGACTATCTTGGAGAGGAGCCATCGTTTTACCATGGCAGATTTGGATCATCACCGTCACGAACTGCAGGTGTCCCAGGATGAGGTCCTTCGTTTCAGACAGTTGGTGTCGAGCAAAGACTCCGTCATCAAGGATCTGCGCGCCTCCAAAAGATCAGTCGTCCAGGAGCTAGAAGCTGCTCGACTGGCTACCAAAGTTGCCGAAGATAATTCCACCATTCTGAAGGCTCAGCGTGACAAGGCTATGGATAAGGCCATTCGCGCGGGGCAGATCTTGATGAGAAGGGCGGGCGTGATTGTTCCTGATGATATAGTTGCAGATGTCAAAGCTGCTCCTGACTCCTCGAGTCGCCCTTCTTCATCGGTTGCTCCTGAGAAAAACATTGCCGAGTAGAAATACTGAATACATTCATGAACCATAGGTGTATATGATCGATGTGCCCAAATACTCCGCTAGAACGTGTTCTTGGTACTGAATGCTATTTTTGCTTTTTCTATTGTTTGAATTCAATAGTTGTTACGATTGCAGAGGCAAATGCAGTGTGCTGGTTTCGAAACTTCTTCCTACTTTGTGAGGCATAGAGACCGCCCTAAGATGAGTGATCGTAAGCATGTTTATACTAGATCGAGTAGTCGTGAGCATGTCGCACCGCCTTAAGTCACTGCCAACTCAAGTCGATTGCTTCGTTAGTAGGGTATAGTGGTCACCCTAAGTTAAGTAAGCGTGAGCATGTTGCACCGTCTTAAGTCACTGCTGACTTAAGTCGATTGCTCCGTTAGTAGGGTATAGTGGTCACCCTAAGTTAGGTAAGCGTGAGCATGTTGCACCGTCTTAAGTCACTGCCGACTTAAGCTGATTGCTCCGTTAGTAGGGTATAGTGGTCACCCTAAGTTAAGTAAGCGTGAGCATGTTGCACCGTCTTAAGTCACTGCCGACTTAAGCCGATTGCTCCGTTAGTAGGATATAGTGGTCACCCTAAGTTAAGTAAGTGTGAGCATGTTGCACCGTCTTAAGTCACTGCCGACTTAAGCCGATTACTCCGTTAGCAGGGTATAGTGGTCACCCTAAGTTAAGTAAGTGTGAGCATGTTGCACCGTCTTAAGTCACTGTCGACTTAAGCCGATTGCTCCGTTAGCAGGGTATAGTGGTCACACTGAGTCGAGTAAGTATGAGCATGTTGCACCATCTTAAGTCACTGCCGACTTAAGCTGATTGCTCCGTTAGTAGGGTATAGTGGTCACCCTAAGTCAAGTAAGCATGCAGATCGATAATAAATAGTTCGAGTGCCTTTGAGAATGAAGTCTTTTTATTTATGATGTACTTTTCCAATTATAGAATACAATGTTGCCCCGATAGCTTTTGAAATCTAGCTAGGGGTAAAACTTCCTGAGATGCTCTATATTCCATGAATTCCCTATTTCCGTGCCATCCATTTAAGTAAGTCGATATGATCCTAGCCGAGTGACTTCTGCTACCATGAATGACCCTTCCCATAGTGGCGACAATTTATGTCGTCCTTCCCCCGTTAGAATTCGGCGAAGGACCAAGTCTCCCACTGCAAAGGATCGATGTCGTATGGCCTTATCATGATAGCGCCTCAGAGTTTGCTGGTACCTAGCTGACTGAATTACTATATTCAATCGTTCTTCTTCCAATATATCAATATCCTCCAGTCTAGTAGCTTCTGCTTCAGCTATGTTTTCGAAGATCAGCCTTGGTGCCCCAAACCTGAGATCGGCAGGTAGCACTGCCTCCGAACCATAGACCATGAAGAAGGGAGTGTTTCCATGCAAAGCTCGGCTAGGTTGAGTTCTTAGGCTCCAAACCACATACGACAACTCTCTGATCCACTTTCCTGCGAACTTTTCATTCTTGTCGAAGACTTTTTTTCCTGAGTGCTTCCAATATCATTCCATTGGCCCTTTCCACTTGACCGTTGGCTCTCAGGTGTGCTACTGACGCATATTTGATCTGGATGCTTCTTTGTTCACAGAAATCGAAGAATTCAGAGCTAGTGAAATTGGATCCCAGGTCAGTTATGATGCTATTCGGTATTCCGAACCTGAATATTATATCTTGTATGAACTCCACTGCCTTAGCTGAAGTCAGAGAAGCGATGAGTTTGTACTCTATCCATTTAGTGAATTTGTCGATGGCAACTAGCACGTGAGTGTATCCTCCCTGAGCTTTCTTGAAGGGTCCAATCATGTCCAGTCCCCAGCACGCAAATGGCCATGTTATGGGTATGGTCTGTAGTTGTTGTGCTGGTAAATGCTGCTGCTTTGATAAGTATTGGCAAGCTTCACACCTCTGGACTAACTCGGCTGCATCACTCTTTGCTGTTGGCCAGTAGAAACCAGACCTGAAGACCTTCCCAACTAGAGTCTTGGATGCTGCGTGTATCCCGCATTGCCCGGTGTGGATCTCATCTAGTAGTTGCTTCCCAGTGGCCGAAAGAATGCACATCATGAGGACTCCTGTTGAGCCCCTTCTGTACAATGCTTCCCCAATGAGAGTGTAGTGAGCTGACTGCCTTGCGATGCGTTCTGCTGCAGTTTTGTCATCTGGCTCTTCTTCATTCTTTATATATCTGATGATTGGCTCCCTCTAGTCATTAGAATCTGACTCTGGCTGGCTCAGAACATTGCACTCTTCTGCCCGTTCTAAGGAAATACTCGGGCATGATACTTCTTGGACGAAAACCCTAGGTGGGACCTGGGTCCGACTGGATCCTAGTTTCGACAACGCTTCTGCTGTCGCGTTGCGATCTCTCTCCACATGATGAAATTCTAGCCCTTCGAATTTGTCTTCCAGCTTTCGGACGGCTGTGCAGTACTTGCCCATAGAGTCATTCGAGCAATCTCATTCTTTATTTATCTGACTTATGACCACCAGTGAATCTCCGTATACCATCAGTCTCTTAATGCCCAGTGATACGGCAATGTTCAATCCATGAATCAAAGCTTCATATTCTGCTGCATTGTTGGATGCTGAGAATAACAGCTGAAGAGCATATTTGAGTCGTTCACCTCCAGGTGCAATGAAGAGGATCCCTGTGCCCGCCCCCCTGCAGCTTCAATGAGCCATCGAAATACATCTGCCATACTTCTGCAGTCTCCGGGTTAACTGACACTTGTTGCTCGGTCCACTCTGATATGAAGTCAACTAGTGCTTGAGTCTTTATTGCAGTGCAAGGTCGAAACTCGATGTCGTGAGCTCTCAGCTCGCAGGCCCACTTGGCTATTCTTCTGATGGCTTCTTTGTTGTGGAGAATATCCCCTATTGGAAATCCAGTGACTACTATGACTTTGTGGTCGTCAAAGTAGTGACGGAGCTTGCGTGCAGTTAGAAGTACTGCATACAATAGCTTTTGAACTTGAGGATATTTCTTCTTTGAGGGCCCTAGAACTTCACTGATGAAATAGACGGGATGCTGTACTAGATATGCATGTCCCTCTTCTGCTCGCTCGACTACCAACGCGGTGCTCACCACGTGAGTCGTGCAAGAGATGTACAACAACAGATATTCTGGTGGTTAACTTGGCGTAGCTCGACGTGGCGGCTTTAATACTAGCGGTGTTGTCAGAAATTTCTTCAGTGCATCAAGGGCTTCCTGAGCTTCTGAGGTCCACTGGAACTTGTCCACCTTCTTGAGCAACTTGTAGAACGATAGGCCTTTTTCTCCTAACCTTGATATGAACCTGCTTAAAGCTGTCATGCATCCAGTAAGTCTTTGCAGTTTCTTCTATGACCGCGATGCTTCCATCCTCATGATAGCCTCGATCTTTTCTGGGTTAGCTTCAATTCCTCGGTGGCTGACAATGAATCTAAGCAATTTTCTTGCTGGTACTCCAAAGACACATTTTTCTGGATTAAGCTTCCACCGATATCACCGCAGGCTATTGAAGACCAGCTGCAATCTTCAATGAAGTTTTCTGAGTTTTCTATCTTGATCACCATGTAATCCACATAAGCTTCTACATGCTTGCCCCAGTGATTGGCTAAGCATGTCTGAATGGCTCTTTGGTAAGTCGCTCCAGCGTTTTTGAGACCAAACGGCATGGAGGTATAGCAGAAAGCTCCAAACGGGGTGATGAATGCAGTTTTTTCCTCGTCTTCTTTTGCCAGGCTGATCTGATGATACCCGGAGTAGCAATCCAAGAAGGACAACACAGAACACCCGGCGGTCGAGTCTACCATCTGGTCTATCCTAGGAAGTCTGTAGGGATCCTTCGGACAGTGTTTGTTGAGATCTGTATAGTCGATGCACATGCGCCAATCCACTTTATTATTTTTGAGTATAAGAACAGGATTTGCTAACCACTCAGGATGCAGTACTTCTCTAATGAATCATGCTGTGACTAGGCGAGCTAGCTCAGCACGGATGGCTTCTCTCTTGTCAGGCGTGAAACGACGTAACTTTTGTCGGATCGTCCTCACCTGGGGATAGACCTTCAGTTTGTGCTCGGCCAGCTCCCTTGGGACTCCCGGCATATCCACAGGTTGCTATGCGAATACATCTCGGTTATCTTGCAGGAACTGGATGAGCGCGCTTTCCTATTTGTCATCTAGGCTGGAGCTGATGATGGCAGTCTTGCGTTCATCAGCGAACCCGATGTTGATTCTCTTGGTTTCCTTAGTCGGCCGCATAGAGGTCACGGCTTGAGCTTCATTTGTAGGTAATGTGAGGTCCTCCTCAGGCTTTGAGTTCGTCTGCGCAGAAGAAGTCGTTGATGGTTTGGTGGTGAGGGCCGCCTGAATGGCCACTCGGAAGCACTCTGCGGCGCCTTGGAAGTCAGCGCGCACAGTGATGATTCCTTGTGGTCCAGGCATCTTCAATATCATGTACGTATAATGCAGAATGGCCATGAACTTTGCCAATCCAGGCCTGCCAATGATGGCGTTGTATCTGTAGTCGAAGCTTGCCACCTCGAGCCTCAGGAACTCGGTTCTGTAGTTTTCCGGAGTTCCGAAGGTGACTGGCATGTAGATGTGTCCGAGTGGATATTCTCCTTCAGTCGGCACAATGCCGAAAAAATGAGTGTCTGACTCATGGAGCTCTTTGAGTGCGACCCCCGAGCCTTGAAGCATCCGGGGGAAGGTAACGTTGATGCTGCTTCCTTCGTCCACTAACACCTTCTTTACCCTGCTCTCTCGGATCACCGGATCGACGAGGAGCGGGTATTTGCCCGGGTGATCGAAGTTGAGGCACTGATCCGCCCGAGTGAAGGTGATCGGGTGTTTAGACCATCGATACGGGGCGGGAGGACCTATGGCCGCCACCGGTATCTGACGGTCGTTGAGCTTCTGTTGTCTCTTGCTTTCTTGTGACCCATGTCCACCGAAGATGATGTTGACTTCTCCGTCGACGCCCGAGAATGCTCCGCCTCCTCCCCCTTCCTGTTGTTGAGGCAGTCGAGGTTCTACGGGTCCTCCTCGAGTTGGGGGAGGTGGTAGAGGTTGGAAGGGTCGACCGTTCCCAACAGAGTGCTTGAAGTCTCTGCAGTTCCGGAGGGTGTGGCGCATGTCCTTGTGGTACGGGCACTGGGCGTCGATGATGTCAGCCAATGTACGTTCGCCTCTGCGATGTGCTCCTCGGGCGTGAGAGGCGGGTGGTCCGGCGGCGTGAACTTCTTCACGAGGCCTCTTCTCCCAACGCTTGTCGGGTTGTTGGTTCGTGTCGCGCCGTGGTGCCGCCGGTGTAGGCTTCGCTCCTCCGATGAGGTCCTGAGCTCGTTCGTCGGTGGTGATGTAGAGGTCCGCTTCCCGAAATAGCTGCTCGGAGGTAGTTGGCGCCTTTTGCAGTATGGCTCGGACGAAGACCGAGTCATTAGATCCCCGGTAGAAGTCTTTGATTACCGCTGCTTCTGCAACCTCGGGGATTCAATTTCTCATGGTCTAGAATCTTTTGAGGTACGACCAGAGAGTCTCATGCCCTCGGTGCTTGATGGATTTGAGGTCCCATGGCTGCGCCGGTTTGTCGGAGAGAGATTGGAAGTTGGCGATGAAACACCGATTGAAGTCGCTCCAATCGTCGATGCAGTGTCGGGGTAGGTGTCGTAGCCATTACAACGCATCCTGCCTGAGGACGATGGGCAAGTACGCGGTCATCACATCATCAGTTGCCCCAGCGGCTCGGGCAGCGGTGGTGTATACAGCCAACCAGCCTCCTGGGTCCTGCTTAGGCTCGTACTTGTCGACGTTGGAGACTTTGAAGTTAGGGGGCCATTGAATGGCCCTGAGACGTGGAGTGAGCGCCGATACTCCACATGTGTCCTCCTGTCGACGATGATGATGTCGGTCCCGGGGAGGGGAGTTATTGACGTGGTGCCTCGACCGTCCCCGGGTCGTGCCGCCAGTTGAAGCCATTGCCGACTCAACTCTGGTGGCCTGACTTCGCGCAGGGATGCCGTGATCCTGGTCATACTCTTCTCGGCGCCAAATCTCGTTCTCGTGTCGTCGTTCACGCGAGGCATTGATGGAGCTCTGTGCGTCCCGCCGATTGTTGATGGCATGTTGTAGATCGCTCGGTGGATGGGCGAGAGGTAGAAGATGATTAGCTGCCCGAGTGAGCAGCCGCTGATAGCCCTCGGCGTCTAGAGTCCGAGGGAGGCCATCGGCTATCCGAGCCAACACTCCACCAACCTCACTCGGTGTGTTCATGGCTCGAGCGAAGTCGGGGTTCAGGTTTCGTCCGAGAAGAGGGTTCTCTCGGCGTTGTCTCACCTCCTGTTCGGCCTGCTCTTGAGCTTGCCAATGATCACGTCGTCGAGAATTCCTTCTTTCCCTGAAGACCCATTCTTCTGGGGTTTCTCCCATCTCTGAGATCTCATCTCGTGATACAAGCTACGCCAGGTCCCGCTCTCTGGCTTCATGATGTCACCGAATATTTCGGTGTCTGTTCCTTCGTCGGTGAGATTCCTGCTGAAGAGGTTCTTCTCCCGGTGTGGTTGGTTCATCGTCGAAGATGGGGGTTGATTCCACTCTTCCCCTGATAAAGAGGACGTTGGGGTAGAATGGAACCGTCATAGTGACAAGCTTCTTCCTATTCTCCTTTGAGGGCGGAGATACCAGAAGAGCAGCTTGGCGAGCCTTTACCTTGTTTGCTTCCTTTTTCCTTGTGATCCGTGTCCATTTTCCGTAGAAGAGGTGGACAACGGAGTTCTCCGGATAGACGGATCCTCTGCTCCCGGCTTGCAGGAGGTAGTCTTCACTCGAAGCGCTGGAGGTTGCACTTTTTCCTGCTTTGCTCTGACTTTCCCGGAGATTGTTGAGGAAGGCTTTCTCTCCGGCGGATCAGCGATGCGATGTAGAGTTCCTTCTTCGTCAGCCACAGACGAAATGGTTCCGAAGCAGAACACAGATCTAGGGCGGAGGATGATCTTGTGCTGGAAAGTGATGGCCATTGAGCTAGCTTGGATCAGTGACACACCCCCTA
The DNA here is from genome assembly GCA_029449295.1 of Zea luxurians. Classification (NCBI taxonomy): domain Eukaryota; kingdom Viridiplantae; phylum Streptophyta; class Magnoliopsida; order Poales; family Poaceae; genus Zea; species Zea luxurians. The sequence goes on along the minus strand of JAOPSE010000079.1, from coordinate 7,856,448 downwards.
TCTGGCGCGCCAGCTGTCGGTGTTTTGGGTCCGACCGCGCACCCGGGGTTGCCCCTCGAGGTGCTTTTTGGAGTAGGACGATGTTACCGACTGTAGCTCGATGGTTCGTGCCGGATGCACGAGAAACAGTAGACAATTTTGTACAGGTTCGGGTCGCTTCGAGATGCGTAATACCCTACGTCCTGGTGTGGATCTTTTGTGTGGTGGGTTACAAGGGGGTTCTCTAGTATGGAAGATGCTAGAGAGTGGAGTAGACGGCTAAGGAATGAGATGTTTTTGAGGGGATGTCCCTAGGCCTTATATACTCGACCATGGGGCGTTACATGCGGATATGATAACAACGTGAGCCTAAGTAATAGTGAACCGACTGAGCCTATCTTCCTATAATTCTGCCGACTTATCTCCATTCAGTTCCGACGCCTGACGACGTAGCGCAGGAAAGTCGGGCTACTGCTGTGGATGTTACTCAAATCTGTTGGGCCGTCTGGGCTCAAGTTGATCTGATCTTGTGTTGATCTACTTTGCTAAGCGTTCCTCCTCAGGCCCACGAAGGGATGACCTTGCAAAACATCGGGCCCAAAGCCTTTCGTGAGGTCTTCTAACCTTCTAGTGGACCCGGGGGATATCTGTCCCCCACAGTGGCTATTTAGTATTTGATTTTACAGGATCACCTATTCACCCCCCCTCTAGGTGCTATTAATTGGTATCGGAGTTGTACTCTTCATCTAAGGGACTAACCGCTCGAAGAGATGGATCCTAAGGGAAAGGGGATGGTGGTCAACGACAAGGAGAAGGAGTCCCTCTTCAACGAGCCAAGGGACAACAAGCCCACTGACTCAGGCTCGAGTCACAAGAAGAAGGACGGGAAGAAGAAGAAGAGGCGCATCAAGAAGATTATCTACTACGACAGCGGTGCATCTTCTTCTTCACCAAGAGACGATGACGACGACGACTCTTCGTCGAAAAAGAGAACGGTTAATCAAAACTACTCTTTTGACTATTCTCACATGACGTACAATTCGAATGCACATTTACTCTCTATTCCTCTAGGAAAATCTCCACACTTTGATGGAGAGGACTACTCATTTTGGAGTCATAAAATGCGTAGTCATCTATTTTCTCTCTATTCTAGCATTTGGGAAATAATGGAAAATGGAATGCATTTCGAAAGTACGGATAACCCTGTGATTATTAATGAGCAAATACATAAGATTGCCCAAGCTACTACTGTGTTGTTAGCATATCTTTGCAGGGACGAGTATAATAAAGTAAGTGGCTTGGACAATGCCAAGCAAATCTAGGACACCCTCAAGATCTCACATGAAGGAAATGATGCTACAATGATCACCAAAATGGAACTGGTGGAAGGCGAGCTAGGGAGATTCACCATGATCAGGGGAGAAGAGCCAACACAAACCTACAATAGGCTCAAGACCCTGGTCAACAAGATTAGAAGCTATGGAAGCACAAGATGGACGGATCATGACGTCGTCCGACTCATGCTCAGGTCATTTACAGTTATTGACCCCCATCTTGTGAATCTTATCCGTGAAAACCCCAGGTACACAAAGATGACGCCCGAGGAGATACTCGGAAAATTCATGAGTGGGTGCATGATGGTAAAGGAGGCATGATATGTGGATGACGCCTTGAACGTTCCACTACCCGTCTACGAGCCGCAGCCCGTTGCGCTCAAGGCAACAAGCAGCAAGGAGGTGCTACCAAGCAAGGTAGCACAAGTAGAGGCTGCTGGGCCTAATGAGAATGAAATGGCGCTTATCATCAAGCGCTTCAAGACCACACTCAAAGGACGCAAAAAATATCCCTCCAAGAGTAAAATAAGGGGGAAGCGCTCCTGCTTCAAATGCGGTAAGATTGGTCACTTTATTGTAAATTGTCCCGATAATGATAGTGACCAGGGACAAGAAAAGAGCGGGAAGAAGGAGAAAAAGAAGAGCTACAGGAAGGCAAAGGGCGAGGCGCACCTTGGAAAAGAATGGGACTCAGACTGCTCTTCTTCCGACTCCGATGACGAAGAACTCGCTGCTTCGGCCTTCAACAAGTCTTCTCTCTTCCCCAACGAACGCCATACATGTATTATGGCCAAGGAAAAGAAGGTACATGTTCAAGATACCCTAAGTACACTACTTCTAGCGATGATGATTCTTCCGATGATGAAGTAGATTACTCTAGCTTATTTAAAGGTTTAGATAGAGCTAAAGTAGAGAAAATTAATGAATTAATTGATGCTCTAAATGAAAAAGATAGATTGCTAGAAAAGCAAGAAGATATTTTGTATGAAGAGCATAAATTTATTAGTGTTCAAAAATCTCTTGCTTTAGAAACTAAGAGGAATGAAATGCTATCTTCTGAGTTATCTGCTTGCCATGAAACTATATCTAGTTTAAAGAGTTTAAATGATGAATTAACTACTAAGCTAGAGGGAGTTAATAAATCTAGTTCATGTGTAGAGCATGTTGTTATTTGTAATAGATGCAAGGATTTTGATGTTGATGCTTGTGATGAACACCTTATTTCTATTACCAAATTAAATGATGAGGTGGCAAGTCTTAATGCTCAACTTAAGACTTGCAAAATTAATTTTGATAAATTAAAATTTGCTAGGGATGCCTACACCGTTGGTATATACCCCTCAATTAAGGATGGGCTTGGCTTTCGAAAGGAAGCCAAAAACTTAACAAGCCAAAGGGCTCCCATTCCCAACAAGGAGAAAGGGAAAGCACCTATGGTTAGTAATCCTCAAAGGAACTATGCCTTCATTTATGATAGGAAAGTTGCAAATCATGCTCATTATAATAGGAGTTATGATCATGATGCTTTTAATTCACATGCTATGTATGCCTCTAGTTCTACTTGTGTTCATGGTAAAAGTAGGCCTAGGAGAAATCATGTTGTGCATCATGTACCTAGGAAAATGTGCAATGAATCTACTACTATTTTCCATGCTTGCAATACTTCTTTTGTTCTCTCATGTAAGAATGCAAAAGTAGTGGCTAGGAAATTGGGATCCAGATGCAAGGGAGACAAAACTTGCATATGGGTTCCAAAAACTATTGTGACTAACCTTGTAGGACCCAACAAGAATTGGGTACCTAAAACCCAAGCTTAAATTCCTTGCAGGTTTATGCATCTGGGGCTCTAGCTGGATAATCGACAGCGGATGCACAAACCATATGACGGGGGAGGAGAAGATGTTCACCTCCTACGTCAAGAACAAGGATTCCCAGGATACGATTATTTTTGGAGATGGGAATCAAGGCAAGGTCAAAGGCTTGGGCAAGATAGCCATCACCAACGAGCACTCCATATCAAATGTATTTCTAGTAGAGTCGCTTGGTTACAACCTTCTGTCTGTAAGTCAATTGTGTCACATGGGTTACAATTGTCTTTTTACAAACGTTGATGTTTCTGTCTTTATAAGGAGTGATGGTTCATTAGCTTTTAAGGGTGTATTAGACGGTAAACTCTACTTAGTTGATTTTTCAAAAGAGGAGGTCGATCTAGATGCATGCTTAATAGCTAAGACTAGTATGGGCTGGCTGTGGCATCGCCGTCTAGCACATGTTGGGATGAAGAACCTTCATAAACTTCTAAAGGGAGAACTTGTGTTAGGACTAACCAATGTTTGGTTCGAGAAAGATAGACCTTGTGCAACATGTTAGGCAGGGAAACAGGTGGGAAGCACTCATCACAGCAAGAATGTGATGACAACATCAAGACCGAGCTTCTTCACATGGACCTCTTCGGACCCGTCGCCTACCTTAGCATTGGGGGAAGTAAGTATGGTCTTGTAATTGTTGATGACTTTTCCTGCTTCACTTGGGTGTTCTTTTTGCAGGATAAATCAGAAACCCAAGGGACCCTAAAGCGCTTTCTAAGGAGGGTTCAAAACGAATTTGAGCTAAAGGTGAAAAAGATAAGAAGCGACAACGGGTCTGAGTTCAAGAATCTGCAAGTGGAGGAGTATCTTGAGGAGGAAGGCGTTAAGCACGAATTCTCCGCTCCCTACACACCACAACAAAACGGTGTGGTAGAGAGGAAGAACATGACGCTTATCGTCATGGCGAGAATGATGCTTGGAGAGTTCAAGACGCCCGAGCGGTTTTGGTCGGAAGTTGTGAACACAGCTTGCCACGCTATAAACCGGCTCTACCTACATCGCCTTCTCAAGAAGACCTCCTATGAACTCCTTACCGGTAACAAACCCAAAGTTTCTTACTTTCGTGTATTTGGGAGCAAATCTTACATTCTGGTGAAGAAAGGTAGACATTCAAAATTTGCTCCCAAGGCAGTAGAAGGGTTTTTTACTAGGGTATGACTCAAATACAAAGGCATATAGAGTCTTCAACAAATCATCGGGTTTGGTTGAAATCTCTAGCGACGTTGTATTTGATGAGACTAATGGCTCTCCAAGAGAGTATGTGATCTTGATGACATAGATGAAGATGATGTTCCAACAGCCGCAATGCGCACAATGGCGATAGGTGATGTGCGACCGCAGGAACAATAGAAGCAAGATCAGCCATCATCCTCCACACTAGTGCATCCCCCATCTCAAGATGATGAAAAGGTACAAGGGCATGATCAAGGGGAGCACAGGAAGATCAAGTGATAGAGGAAGAAGCACCACAGGCCCCTCCAACCCAAGTCCAAGCTACAATCCAAAGAAATCACCCCGTTGATCAGATTCTGGGTGATATTAGCAAGGGAGTAACTACTCGCTCAAGATTAGCTAACTTTTATGAGCATTACTCGTTTGTCTCTTCTATTAAGCCTTTCAGGGTAGAAGAGGCCTTGTAGGATCCGGATTGGGTGTTGGCCATGCAGGAAGAGCTCAACAACTTCGAGAGAAATGAAGTTTGGAGCCTGGTGCCACGTCCAAAGCAAAATGTTGTGGGAACCAAGTGGGTGTTCCGCAACAAGCAAGACGAACACGGAGTGGTGACAAGAAACAAGGCTCGACTTGTGGCAAAAGGTTATGCCCAAGTCGTAGGTTTGGATTTCGAGGAGACGTTTGCTCCTATGGCTAGGCTAGAGTCTATTCGAATTTTGTTAGCCTATGCCGCTCACCACTCCTTCAGGTTGTTTCAAATGGACGTAAAGAGCGCTTTCCTCAACGGGCCAATCAAGGAGGAGGTATACGTGGAACAACCCCCTGGCTTTGAGGATGACAGGTATCCCGACCACGTGTATAAGCTCTCTAAGGCGCTCTATGGACTTAAGCAAGCCCCAAGAGCATGGTATGAATGCCTTAGAGATATCTTAATTTCTAATGCTTTCAAGGTTGGGAAAGTCGATCCCACTCTTTTTACAAAGACTTGTGATGGAGATCTCTTTGTGTGCCAAATTTATGTCGATGACATAATATTTGGTTCTACTAATCAAAAGTCTTGTGAGGAGTTTAGCAGGGTGATGACACAAAAGTTTGAGATGTCGATGATGGGCGAGTTGACCTACTTCCTTGGGTTCCAAGTGAAGCAACTCAAGGACGGCACTTTCATCTCCCAAACGAAGTACACACAAGATCTTCTAAAGCGATTTGGGATGAAGGACGCCAAGCCCGCAAAGACACCTATGGGAACCGACGGGCATGTTGACCTCAACAAAGGAGGTAAGTCCGTTGATCAAAAGGCATACCGATCCATGATAGGTTCATTGCTTTATTTATGTGCTAGTAGACCGGACATTATGCTAAGCGTATGCATGTGTGCTAGATATCAATCCGACCCCAAGGAATGTCACCTTATGGCCGTTAAGCGAATTCTTAGATATTTAGTTTCTACGCCTTGCTTCGGGATCTGGTATCCAAAGGAGTCTATCTTTGACTTGATTGGATACTCAGACTCTGATTATGCCGGGTGCAAGGTTGATAGAAAGAGCACATTGAGGGCGTGCCAATTTCTAAGAAGGTCCCTGGTGTCCTGGAGTTCAAAGAAACAAACATTCGTTGCCCTATCCACCGCTGAGGCCGAGTATGTTGCCGCAGGTCAGTGTTGCGCGCAACTACTTTGGATGAGGTAAACCCTCTGGGACTTTGGCTACAATCTGAGCAAAGTCCCACTCTTATGTGACAATGAGAGTGCAATCCGCATGGCGGATAATCCTGTTGAACACAGCCGCACTAAGCACATAGACATCCGGCATCACTTCCTGAGAGACCACCAACAAAAGGGAGATATTGAGGTGTACCATATTAGCACCGAGAACCAGCTAGCCGATATCTTCACCAAGCCTTTAGATGAGAAAAGGTTTTGCAGGTTGCGTAGTGAGCTAAATGTCTTAGATTCGCGTAACTTGGATTGATCTATAACATACATGTGTTCTATGCCTTTGATCATGTTACTTTATGCATTTCTATCAATTATTGTTATTTATGGTGTTCAAGTTGTACAAGTGATCCCCGGACCTCACGAGTCATATGCAATCGATGCACATATTAAGGGGGAGATGTGCTACAACTTGACCCTTTGAGACTAACCTGTTTGTTTGAGTACTCTTGATGTAGTCTCAAAAGTGCATTGAAAGGGAAAATGGACTTGGACGATGCAAAGACTTCCACTGCACTCTGGTATTGGTGTTTTTAATTCCAAGTTCATTCTTATGCTCTATTTGCCTTTTTGCTCTTAATTGACTTTTTTTGGTGAGGCAATGGGGTTAAAGGGCCACAAATAATCCCGTTTTGGTGCTTAATACCAAAGGGGGAGAAATTAAGGCCAAAGCAAATGGATCAGCTACCACTTGTGAATTTCAAAAATAATAGAGTTAAATTTTTTGATTTGTCCAAAGTGCTCACTTGTGAATTTCAAAAATAATAGAGTTAGAATTTTTGATTTGTCCAAAGTGCTCACTTGTGAATTTCAAAAATAATAGAGTTAGAATTTTTGATTTGTCCAAAGTGCTCTTATTGCAAAATTTGTCTCTTGTGGGGGAGAATTTTGACTATGGGAAAAGGGGGAGTTTTGGCACTTGATCGATTTTTCTCTTGGAATATCTCTCGTTTTGCCCAAACAAGTGTGTTTGACTTAGAGATAGGAAAAAGAATTTGATTTGCAAAAACAAACCAAGTGGTGGCAAAGAATGATCCAAATATACCAAATCATTAGCGAAAACAATTTGGTCTTCAATTGTATTGATATTGCACTTCTTTTGTTGCTTTTTGATGTGTTGGCATAAATCACCAAAAAGGGGGAGATTGAAAGGGAAATGTGCCCTTGGGCCATTTCTATAATGTTTTGGTGATTAAATGTCTAACACGTTTGATTAAGTTCTTATGTGCTATATAAAGTGAGAAGTACAAATCAAGGCACAAGGTATGTTTCTAGACTTGGTAAATTGTTTATGTACTAACGTAGGTATCCAAGTGCTAGAAACAGTGACTAAAGAACAAGAGAAGAAAACGGAAAAGAGTTGGCTGTGTGCAGCCAACACCAGCTTGGAATGTCCGGTGCACCAGGCTGGTCCGCGGTAAACTTGCTGCTCTCAGGACTCAACGACGGCGTACGACTAAAAATCATCGAACTGTCTGGTGGTGCACCGGACAGTCCGATGAGTCATCTGCGACGAACTCGTTGCTCTCGGGAATGAAGAAAGGCGAAGTGGCTATAATTCACCGGACTGTCCGATGGTGCACCAGACTGTTCGATGAGCCAACGGTCGCCAGCGCCAATGGTCGGACGCGAAATCTGCGGGCGACGCGTGGCAGCTCCAACGGTCAGAAGGAGGCACCGGACTGTCCAGTGTGCACCGGACAGTGTCCGGTGTGCCAACAGGGCCCGGAGCTGCAACGGTCGACTGTGCTCGATTTGGAAGGAAATCACACACCGGACATGCTACAGTAGCTGTCCGGTGGCGCACCGGACTGTCCGGTGCGCCACTCGACAGAAGGCAGGAATTGCCTTCCAAGATTGTCTCCAATGGCTCCTTGCTGCCTTGGGGCTATAAAAGGGGGCCCCTAGGCGCATGGAGGAAAAATCCAAGCATTCACTAAGCATCCTAGGACTCCTAGACTTCACTTTCACGCAATCGGATCATCGTTCTTGAGATTTGAGCACTATTTGAGTTGTAAACTCCTCGCGCTGTGTTTGTGTGCTCACCTTCTCACTTGTGTGCGTGGTTGTGCTGTGATTTTGAGTCTTGTGTGTGTTGCTCTCCCCAACCTTACTCTGTGCTTCTTTGTGATCAATCTTGTAAGGGCGAGAGGCTCTAACTTGTGGAGATTCCTCGCAAACGGGAAGAAGACTATAAGGAAGAAAGCCGTGGTATTCAAGTTGATCATTGGATCATTTGAAAGGGGTTGAGTGCAACCCTCGTCCATTGGGACGCCACAACGTGGAAGTAGGCAAGTGTTACTTGGCCGAACCACGGGATAAAAATCGCGTGTCTCTTGTGTTGCTTTCTCTGTGATTGTTTTGTTCACAAGAACTCGCCTCAAAGCTACTTAGTCGCACTAACTCTTTCATAACTAAGTTTTGTGGCTATTTAGTATTTGATTTTACAGGATCACCTATTCACCACCCTCTAGGTGCTCTTAGAAACTGGTTTAAGAAAAAAAGTTGTGTAGGGTGTTTGAAACCGAGTTTCTAATTGTTTTTGATACATAATTACTAGCATACTATTCCTCTATTTTTAAAAGCGATGTCTGAAAGGGAATTAGGCTTACACCTAGTTCCTATACAATTTTGGTGGTTGAATTGCCCAACACAAATCTTTGGACTAACTAGTTTGCTCCAGTGTATAAGTTATACAGGTGCCAAAGGTTCACACTTAGCCAATAAAAAGACCAAGTGTTGGGTTCAACAAAAGAGCAAAGGAGCAACCGAAGGCTCCTCTGGTCTGGCGCACCGGACTGTCCGGTGTGCCACCGGACAGTGTCCGGTGCACCAGAGGACTTCAACTCAAACTCGTCGCCTTCGGGAAAATCCATAGCCGGCGCGCTATAATTCCCCGGACTGTCCGGTGTACACCGGACAGTGTCCGGTGCTCCAAAGAAGACGCGGCTCAGGAACTCCAAAGAAGGCAGGCGCGCCCATACCGGCGCACCGGACACTGAACAGTACGTGTACGGTGCGCCACCGGACATCATGGCGGGCCCAGAAGTCAGTGCTCCAACGGTCGACCCAACGACTTTTTGGTGACGTGGCTGTCGCACCGGACATGTCCGGTGTGCACCGGACTGTCCGGTGCGCCATCGAACAGACAACCTCACCAAACGGCTAGTTTGGTGGTTGGGGCTATAAATAACCCAACCACCCCACCATTCATTGCATCCAAGTTCTCTACTTCTCAACCACTTACAAGAGCTAGGCATTCAATTCTAGACACACCCAAAGTGATCAAATCCTCTCCAATTTCACACAAAGCCTTAGTGACTAGTGAGAGTGATTTGTCGTGTTCACTTGAGCTCTTGCGCTTGGATTGCTTTCTCTCTTTCATTCTTTCTTGTGATCAATACTCACTTGTAACCGAGGCAAGAGACACCAATTGTGTGGTGGTCCTTACGGGGAGGTTTTGCTCCCGGTTGATTTGAGAAGAGATAGCTCACTCGGTCCGAGGGACCGTTTGAGAGAGGGAAGGGGTTGAAAAAGACCCGGCCTTTGTGGCCTCCTCAACGGGGAGTAGGTTTGAGAGAACCGAACCTCGGTAAAACAAATCCGTGTGTCTCACTTCATTATTTGCTTGCGATTTGTTTTCACGCCCTCTCTCGGACTCGATTATATTTCTAACGCTAACCCGGCTTGTAGTTGTGTTTATATTTGTAAATTTCAGTTTCGCCCTATTCACCCCCCCTCTAGGCGACTATCAATTGGTATCAGAACCCGGTGCTTCATTAGAGCCTAACCGCTCGAAGTGATGTCGGGAGATCACGCCAAGAAGGAGATGGAGACCGGCGAAAGGCCCACTACAAGCCACGGGAGCACTTCATCGAAAGAGTCCCGCACCAAGAGGAAGGAGAAGAAGAAGGTCTCCTCCAAAGGGAAGGAGAAAAGATCTTCTTCTCACCACGAAGAGAAGAAGAAGGACTCCTCCAAAGGGAAGGAGAAAATATCTTCTTCACACCACAAAGAGAAGAAGGAAAAATCCTCTTCCCACAAGCCGCATCGGAGTGGGGACAAGAAGAAGAGGATGAGGAAGGTAGTCTACTACGAGACCGATTCTTCATCGACATCCACCTCCGGCTCCGACGCGGCGTCCGTCACTTCTAAACGCCAAGAGCGTAAGAAGTATAGTAAGATCCCCCTACTCTACCCTCGCATTCCTAAACATACACCCTTACTTTCCGTCCCATTAGGCAAACCACCAACATTTGATGGTGAAGATTATGCTATGTGGAGTGATTTAATGCGATTTCATCTAACCTCACTCCACAAAAGTATATGGGATGTTATTGAGTTTGGTGTACAGGTACCATTCGTAGGGGATGAAGACTATGATGAGGACGAGGTGGCCCAAATCGAGCACTTCAACTCTCAAGCTACAACCATACTCCTTGCTTCTCTAAGTAAGGAGGAATATAACAAGGTGCAAGGGTTGAAGAGCGCGAAGGAGATTTGGGACCTACTCAAAACCGCGCACGAGGGTGATGAACTCACCAAGATCACCAAGCGGGAAACGATCGAGGGGGAGCTCGGTCGCTTCCGTCTTCGCCAAGGGGAGGAGCCACAAGATATGTACAACCGGCTCAAGACCTTGGTGAACCAAGTGCGCAACCTTGGGAGCAAGAAGTGGGACGACCACGAAGTGGTTAAGGTTATTCTAAGATCTCTCATTTTCCTTAACCCCACTCAAGTTCAATTAATTCGTGGCAACCCAAGATATACTCAAATGACCCCCGAGGAAGTTATCGGAAATTTTGTGAGCTTTGAATGTATGATCAAGGGCTCAAAGAAGATCAACGAGCTTGATGATCCCTCCACGTCCGAAGCACAACCGGTGGCATTTAAGGCAACGGAGGAGAAGAAGGAGGAGTCTACACCAAGTAGACAACCAATTGACGCCTCCAAGCTCGACAATGAGGAGATGGCTTTAATCATCAAAAGCTTTCACCAAATCCTCAAGCAACGGAAGGGGAAAGACTACAAATCCCGTTCCAAGAAGGTTTGCTACAAGTGTGGTAAGCCCGGTCACTTCATTGCTAAATGTCCATTATCAAGTGACAGTGACAGGGATAACGACAAGAAGGGCAAGAGGAGAGAAAAGAAGAGGTACCACAAGAAGAGGGGCAGCGATGCCCACGTGTGCCGCGAGTGGGACTCCGACGAGAGCTCCACCGAGTCCTCGTCCGACGAGGACGCCACCAACATCGCCGTCACCAAGGGACTCCTCTTCCCCAACGTCGGCCACAAGTGCCTCATGGCAAAGGATGGCAAAAGGAAGAAGGTTAAATCTAAATCCTCCACAAAATATGAATCCTCTAGTGATGATAATGCTAGTGATGAGGAGGATAACTTGCTTACCCTTTTTGCCAACCTTAACATGGAACAAAAGGAAAAATTAAATGAATTGATTAGTGCTATTCATGAAAAGGATGACCTTTTGGATTCCCAAGAGGATTTTCTAATTAAAGAAAACAAGAAACATGTTAAGGTTAAAAATGCTTATGCTCTAGAAGTAGAAAAATGTCAAAAACTATCTAGTGAGCTAAGCACTTGCCATGACACTATTGCCAACCTTAGAAATGAAAATGCTAGTTTAATTGCTAAGGTTGATTTTCATGTTTGTGATGTTTCAATTCCCAATCCTAGAAATAATAATGATGATTTGCTTGCTAGGATTGAAGAATTAAACATTTCTCTTGCTAGCCTTAAGATTGAGAATGAAAAATTGCTTGCTAAGGCTAAGGATTTTGATGTTTGCAAAGCTACTATTTCCGACCTTAGAACTAAAAATGATTTGTTACATGCTAAGGTTGTAGAATTGAAATCTTGCAAACCCTCTACATCTATTGTTGAGCACACTTCTATTTGCACTAGATGTAGAGATATTGATGTTAATGCTATTCATGATCACATGTCTTTAATTAAACAACAAAATGATCATATAACAAAACTAGATGCTAAAATTGCCGAGCATAACTTGGAAAATGAAAAGTTTAAATTTGCTAGAAGTATGCTCTATAATGGGAGACGCCCGGGCATCAAGGATGGCATTGGCTTCCAAAGGGGAGACAATGTCAAACTTAATGCCCCTCCTAAAAATTTGTCTAACTTTGTTAAGGGCAAGGCTCCCATGCCTCAGGATAACGAGGGTTACATTTTGTACCCTGCCGGTTATCCCGAGAGCAAAATTAGGAGAATTCACTCTAGGAAGTCTCACTCTGGCCCTAATCATGCTTTTATGTATAAGGGTGAGACATCTAGCTCTAGGCAACCAACCCGTGCTAAGTTGCCTAAGAAGAAAACTCCTAATGCATCAAATGATCATGACATTTCATTTAAAACTTTTGATGCATCTTATGTTTTGACTAACAAATCCGGCAAGGTAGTTGCCAAATTTGTTGGGGGCAAACACAAGGGGTCAAAGACTTGTGTTTGGGTACCCAAAGTTCTTGTGTCTAATGCCAAAGGACCCAAAACCGTTTGGGTACCTAAAGTCAAGAACTAAAATTGTTTTGTAGGTTTATGCATCCAGAGGCACAAGTTGGATCATCGATAGCGGGTGCACAAACCACATGACCGGGGAGAAGAAGATGTTCTCCTCATATGAGAAAAACCAAGATCCCCAAAGAGCGATCACATTCAGGAATGGAAATCAAGGTTTGGTCAAAGGTTTGGGTAAAATTGCTATTTCACCTGACCATTCCATTTCAAATGTTTTTCTTGTTGATTCATTAGATTACAATTTGCTTTCCGTATCTCAATTATGTCAAATGGGCTACAACTGTCTCTTTACTGATGTAGGTGTCACTGTCTTTAGAAGAAGTGATGATTCAATAGCATTTAAGGGAGTGTTAGAGGGTCAGCTATACTTGGTAGATTTTGATAGAGCTGAACTCGACACTTGCTTAATTGCTAAGACTAACATGGGTTGGCTTTGGCACCGCCGACTAGCCCATGTTGGGATGAAGAATCTTCACAAGCTTCTAAAGGGTGAACACATTTTAGGATTAACAAATGTTCATTTTGAGAAAGACAGGGTTTGCAGCGCATGCCAAGCAGGAAAGCAAGTTGGCACTCATAACCGTCTGCAAAACACTGTTTTACAATATTTTATATTGTAGACTTGCATTGTTCGCATACTGAAGTTTAAATATAGATATATGTTCGCATATTAAAGTTTAAATATGGATATAACAATGGGTAAGTTACTGGAGATAGGCTAAGATTTTCTACCGGAATAGATAACCAGCTCTACAAAACTCTCTGCTAAAAAAGGTTTGAATGCATAAAAACTAGGGTGGACTCTAAATATTGTGAACGTATCTAGTGTTTAAAGGGGTACAATATTCATATGTATATTTAAACATGGGCCATTTTGTTTCTAACAACACCACCAATTTTATAAATATCACCTTCACCTCTCTCGCACGCCAGGAGTGATTCTTTGTAAAATTAGCTCCTATCATTAGATGCAAAATAGATGTCCCAGATTTAAAATATACACATTAGCATCGTACCCCTTGAGCTTGACTAAGAGACTGACTCGGGAACAAAACTCTGCTCTGATAAGCACGCAAACATTTCCATGCTTGTGGTTCCGGGTCATAGCAGCTATAAAAATTAAGGCAAGAGCTGATGGGAAGTCAACATTATTGACTTAGGGCTTGTTTAGGATAGCTCTTTATGATAATTTGAATTCTTGGATAATTTAGTTATTATGAGAATCTGGATATCGCCGGCACTTACGTGTGATGAAGAGGAAGAGGTCTCCATGGTTTAGGTTTAGGAAGCGGTGGATTTCCATCGTTAGTTAGATTTTGGATTCATATTGATTTAGACAATTGTTAAGGTTCCCAGAAAAAAGGACGGAAAAACTAACTTTTCACTGCCATAAGTTGACTCTGACGGCCAGGATATGGCAAGAGGCCAAGAGATTTTGATTACCAAATTGTTTATGCTGTTTTGATTGGAAAAATATTTTTATTAAAATTTAAATCAAGCGGTGCTGTGACTAATCAAACTATTAACTAAATCTTGATTAGCTTATTGTCTAACCTAGACTAAATATAAATGTATGTCTAGGATCATCGATGAAAATTGCCATTATCATCGACTCATAAATCAATCATTGACACACCAGCAACTAACTTATTGTTGTCTTTAATAAAAAGATTGTAACTATATATTTTTAGCCTAAAGTCAAAACATCATAAATTATAAAAATTAAAATTCTAAGGTTTGAATTTTTAGGCCTTGTTTGGAAGCACGTTATTTAAAAAAACGCTTTCTATCCGAGTTTTTAGAAACTGAAAGGGAAATGTGCCCTTAGACCATTTCTATAATGTTTTGGTGATTAAATGTCCAACACGTTTGATTAAGTTCTTATGTGCTATATAAAGTGAGAAGTACAAATCAAGGCACAAGGTATGTTTCTAGACTTGGTAAATTGTTTATGTACTAACATGGGTATCCAAGTGCTAGAAACAGTGACTAAAGAACAAGAGAAGAAAAGGAAAAAAAAGTTGGTTGTATGCAGCCAACACTAACTTGGTGGTGCACCAGACAGTGTCCGGTGGTGCACCGGACAATGTCCGGTGCGCCAGGCTGGTTAGCGGTGAACTTGCAGCTCTCGGGACTCAATGACGGCGTATGACTAAAAATCATCGGAATGTCCGGTGATGCACCGGACTGTCTGGTGAGTCATCTGTGACGAACTCGTTGCTCTCGAGAATGAAGAAAGGCGACGTGGCTATAATTCACCGGACTGTACGGTTGTGCACCGGATTGTACGGTGAGCCAACGTTCGCCAGCGCCAATGGTCGGTCGCGAAATCTGCGGGCGACGCGTGGCAGCTCCAACGGTCGGAAGGAGGCACCGGACTGTCCGATGTGCACCGGACAGTGTCCGGTGCGCCACCGGGCCCGAAGCTGCAACGGTCGACTATGCTCGATTTGGAAGGAAATCACGCACCGGACAGGCTACAGTAGCTGTCCGGTGGCGCAACCGGACTGTTTGGTGCGTCACTCGACAGAAGGCAGGAATTGCCTTCCAAGATTGTCTCCAACGGCTCCTTGCTGCCTTGGGGCTATAAAAGGGGCCCCTAGGCGCATGGAGGAAAAATCCAAGCATTCACTAAACATCCTAAGACTCCTAGACTTCGCTTTCACGCAATCGGATCATTGTTCTTGAGATTTGAGCACTATTTGAGTTGTAAACTCCTCACGCTGTGTTTGTGTGCTCACCTTCTCACTTGTGTGCGTGGTTGTGCTGTGATTTTGAGTCTTGTGTGTTGCTCTTCACAACCTTACTCTGTGCTTCTTTGTGGTCAATCTTGTAAGGGCGAGAGGCTCCAACTTTTAGAGATTCCTCGCAAACGGGAAGAAGACTATAAGGAAGAAAGCTGTGGTATTCAAGTTGATCATTGGATCACTTGAAAGGGGTTGAGTGCAACCCTCGTCCATTGGGACGCCACAACGTGGAAGTAGGCAAGTGTTACTTGGCCAAACCATGGGATAAAAATCGCGTGTCTCTTGTGTTGCTTTCTCTGTGATTGTTTTGTTCACAAGAACTCGCCTCAAAGCTACTTAGTCGCACTAACTCTTTCATAACTAAGTTTTATGGCTGTTGGTGTTTTGGGTCCGACCGCGCACCCGGGGTTGCCCCTCGAGGTGCTTTTTGGAGTAGGACGGTGTTACCGACTGTAGCTCGATGGTTCGTGCCGGATGCACGAGAAACAGTAGACAATTTTGTACAGGTTCGGGCCGCTTCGAGATGCGTAATACCCTACGTCCTGGTGTGGATCTTTTGTGTGGTGGGTTACAAGGGGGTTCTCTAGTATGGAAGATGCTAGAGAGTGGAGTAGACGGCTAAGGAATGAGAAGTTTTTGAGGGGATGCCCCCTAGGCATTATATACTCGACCGTAGGGCATTACATGCGGATATGATAATAACGTGAGCCTAAGTAATAGTGAACCGACTGAGCCTATCTTCCTATAATTTTGCCGATTTATCGCCATTCAGTTTCGACGCCTGAGGATGCAGCGCAGGAAAGTCAGGCTACTGCTGTGGATGTTACTCAAATCCGTTGGGCCGTCTGAGCTCGAGTTGATCCGATCTTGTGTTGATCTACTTCGCCAAGTGTTCCTCCTCAGGCCCACGAAGGGATGGCCTTGCGAAACATCGGGCCCAAAGCCTTTCGCGAGGTCTTCTAACCTTCTAGTGGACCCGGGGGATATCTGTCCCTCACAAGCCCCCAATCTTTGAGTTGATTTTGAAATAATCGGCCCAAAGATTCTAGGTCAAGCTTGCTGTTTTTGATTTTGATAAAGAATACCTTGAAAAATGGGCCTATCGAGTTGTTGCTTCTGAACTCTGAGTAACTTGGTGAAAACAATCTTCTGTTATCCTCTACTGTATTTATTCATCGGTCTTTGCTTTATTCTTCAGAAGTCAGTGCTTTGTCTCGTGCTTATGCCTTGGAGATCAACATTCTGCTCTCTGGGGTTCAGGTGTAGCCCCCGAGCTTCGAGTGGATTACTGAAAATAATCCGCTCGAAGGTCTTCATCTCAAGCTTTTTTAGAAACCATTTTCATCTTCATCTCATGCTTTAGAAATCAGTATTGTCTTATCTTTATCTCATGCTCTAGAAATCAGGATTTTATCATTAGCTCATGCTTTAGAGATCAGTATTCTGCCTTTTTAGAGTTAATGATCTATTGGGTGCACCGTAGGTGCACCCAATGGGTGTAGCCCTCGAGCTTTGAGTGGATTACTGAAAATAATCCACTCAAAGGTCTTCATCTCATGCTTTTAGAAATCATCCTTTTATCTTCGTCGAATGCCTTAGAATTTAGCATTATATCGTCAGCTTTATGCTTTAGAAATCAGCATACGATTTTGTCTTTGAGATCCACAATGCGGTATACCCATGTCCTGTTAGGTTTGAAATTTATTTGATCTGTGACAGATTGGACATCCGGTAGATGGCTCTTGGCTGGTCTTCATTTCACTTCGTGCTTCAATGCTCCTGTTGATTAGACTTGTACTTCATCAGCTATTTTTGGCTTTCCTCTGATCTCCATCTATATCTTCCTTCTGTCTTGATACATTCATTGTGTATACTGTGTGGATGTGATGGCTTGGTAAAATCTATTGAAAATTCCTGGATGTCCCCCCCAATGGGTGTGGGCAAGGGACGGCTTAGTGCGCTGAGCGTTTAGCAAACTGCCCCTGAGTAGTAACTTGATGTGACCGTGGGTGTAATCATATCATCCAAGCAGTTGACTTGAGTCCCAATGGGTGTCGTGTTACGTGAAACGGCGTCAGCCGCCTGACTTGTTTCCAGACGATTTGAATTGCTTATTGAATATTTGCGACTGTTCAGTGACCGTGGTAGGAGATGAGCGGTTGCCTTCTTCCTCTATAAATAGAGTGCTTGCTTCACTGGTGTCTTCACACATCTCTCTATCGCTTGTTGCTTACTCTCTTCTTTTCTCTTCCCTCCTACTCCACCATGGGCAAGAGCAAGAAAGGCGGAAGCTCGTCGCACCACTCCGGCGACAAGCGGAAGCGTGAGCCGACCCCTCCCTCGGAGGACTTCGGCGATTCCGAGTACTCGGAGGAGGAGTTTTCCTTCGAGTCCGAGGGGTCACCAGTCTACACCTCGCCTCCGGCATCGTCCGATGACTCGGACGATTCCTAGGGGATCGTTGTCGAGGTGTGGACATATATCCGGGCCGTCGAGTGCTCCGGGCTCGAGGGCTCGGATGAGTCAGAGGTCTCCTCGGACGAGGAGAACTCCTCTGACTCGTCCGAGGAGGGGAGCGGCGGTGACGGCGATGGCGAGGGCGACGGCGACGACGGAGGCGACGGCAAGGGCGATGGCAGCAAGGGCGACGACAAGGGCGACGGCAAGGGCGGCAGCGGCAAGGCCAGTGGCAAGGCCAATGGCAAAGCGCCACCGGCTTAGATATTAATATAGATAAATAGTAGTAGAAGTAGTATTAGTGGAATAATGTAGTAGTAGTTAGTAGTATAGCATAGTGTAATGTAATGTAGTAATGTAATGTGTCAAAAAGTGGGAAGAAGATCGGCTCATAATGAGTCAGCCTTTAAGTTTGTGGAATAACTTCCCCCTTTATATGAAGAAAATTTCGGCACGTTCTGTGCACATCTCTTGCCTTTCCACCGCTCTTTTATAGTTGATCGACAGTTTGTATTTGTGCCCAACGTAGCCGTTGTTCTCAGAGATAACGCTCGAGTAATGACTTGCCATTGTTGTGTCACATTTTAATTTTGCCTGCATTTACGTGGAGAAAGAACGGCTGAGTTACCGCCGGTGTCTTCAGAGGTAGCAGACGAATGGTTCTTGGCGACATCAGTGTTTTAGATTATAACATCCAAATCCTGCTGAGCCATGTCGGCGTTATAGAAGTAACAGCCGAGTGGTGCTTGGCGACGTCGGCGTTTTAGAGGTAACAACCGAGTCATTTCGAGCCACGTCGGTGTTTTAGAAATAACGGCCGAGTGATGACTGGCGACGTCGGCGTTTTAGAGGTAACATCCGAGTCATACCAGGCCACGTCGGCGTTTTAGAAATAACGACCGAGTGATGACTAAGCACTTTTTAGAAACGGTGTCTGACCCGGGAAAACCCCATTTGTATCACGTCGCCGCCCACCTCTGCATTCTAAGCCCTAGCCTCACTTTTGCCTCCGAACCTCCTCTGTTTCCCTTTGATTTCGCTTCCGCTCGGCCCGCCAACGAGATTGCGATGGTGCCCAAGCGGAAGAGTCAGAAACGTCTTTGCCAAGTCAGTCATCCAACTGCTCCTGCCGAGGGGAAGAAAAAGAAAAAGAGATGGCTTCGACGAGTGTCATGTTTGGATCATGATGCTGGCCCTTCTGCTCCTGCTGCTGAAGAAGTACTAGTGGAACTCTTTACTGGAGCTAATCCCAATGGGTGTGACCCTACTAATGTTGAACACAATGGGTGTGACCCTACTGATGCTGATCCCAATGGGTGTGACCCTACTGATGCTGATCCCAATGGGTGTGATCCTTCTAGAACTGAGCCCAATGGGTGTGACCCTATGCCGTTTGTTGTCCGTATTGTTGATGAGGATGAAGAAGAAGAAGAGGAAGTCCCGCTAATTCGGAAGAACAATCAGCACTATAGAGTCAGTGGGGGAGTAGCGATATTCCTTCTCCAACTCTGTCTGCTCTTGTTGGTCTACAAGAGTTATCCCTAGCAAATTTTGATGAGGCTCTTGAGGATGTTGTTCCTGAAGATCTGCTGTCTGAGCCAACTGATGGTGATATGATGGACATCTGCTCTGACGTTCTAGATGTGGGATTAGAGGTATCCTGGGCAACATCTCGTGCATCGTCGGCCTTGGAGGGCGATCTTCGGAACCAAGAAGCTGGTCAAGGTTGTTCAATTTCCATGGAGGTGACTGAGAATCATTCAGCCTTAGAGGTGGCTGTTGCAGAGAACTTAGTCCTCAAGGGTGGTTCCAGCGGTTACCCAGCCCTCGAGGGTGTTGCCGGTAATGATCCGGCTCGGGTGGGTAGCGCAAGCTGCAACCCAGCCCCCGAGGGTGTTGCCGATGGTGATCCGGCTCCGATGGGCAGTATAGGCTGCAACTCAGCCCCCGAGGGTGTCCGAGCGGGCTCCCCTTCTCATACCTCCATGGATGTCCACATCGGGTCTTCTCCACCACTCTGGTGGTGTACTAGCAGCGCCCGCTTCAAGTGAGGGAGTCGCCTTAGAGGTCGACGCACCGGATGCTGGAGTTCTGATGCCTGTTAGTGGTGTTGAATTGATCCCTGGTGATATTCTTCAAATTGCCCCGGATGATATTCCTTCATCGAGCCACCACCTAGCTTCTCGTGACTTGGGATTTCCATCATTCTTCTCTAATCTTCAGGTAATTCAGCTTTTCTTGTTCTAGCAATACTCCTGGCAAGTTACTGTCTTTATACTCATTTGTTTTCAATATCAGGCTTTGGTCGACGGGATGGCTGATCAATTGAGATCACAAGGTGCGTCTATCCTAGAAGGAGCTCTGTTTCTGATGCAGTGGAATCCGTTGCTGCTTCAGAAGCAGATATCTGATTTGAAAATGACAAATGTTGGTTAGTGTCTTTGTTTTCTTCCTTGGCTTCTTGATTAGTCTGTTTTTAACTATGTGCCCTTCTTCAACTGTTTTTTGTTAGATATGACCCAGCGGTACTCTGAACTCGAGGAGAAGTATTCTCAAGGTCAGATCGACCTGGCTCGGGTTTCTGCTTCCTTAGATGATGCCAATTCATTGAGTTCCTCTCTCAGTGCTTAGCTTGACTCTGAAAGGGCAGCCAACGAGGTAAGCTTACTTGACTTTATCTGTTGTGTTTCTACTGTTTACTGGATGCTTAAGAGCTGCTTCTTGTCTGTAGGAGGAAAAACGTGTGCTTGCTGCTTCTCGCGATAACCTTGATAGGTTGTATCATGACGCCAACAATTCTCTGACTATCTTGGAGAGGAGCCATCGTTTTACCATGGCAGATTTGGATCATCACCGTCACGAACTGCAGGTGTCCCAGGATGAGGTCCTTCGTTTCAGACAGTTGGTGTCGAGCAAAGACTCCGTCATCAAGGATCTGCGCGCCTCCAAAAGATCAGTCGTCCAGGAGCTAGAAGCTGCTCGACTGGCTACCAAAGTTGCCGAAGATAATTCCACCATTCTGAAGGCTCAGCGTGACAAGGCTATGGATAAGGCCATTCGCGCGGGGCAGATCTTGATGAGAAGGGCGGGCGTGATTGTTCCTGATGATATAGTTGCAGATGTCAAAGCTGCTCCTGACTCCTCGAGTCGCCCTTCTTCATCGGTTGCTCCTGAGAAAAACATTGCCGAGTAGAAATACTGAATACATTCATGAACCATAGGTGTATATGATCGATGTGCCCAAATACTCCGCTAGAACGTGTTCTTGGTACTGAATGCTATTTTTGCTTTTTCTATTGTTTGAATTCAATAGTTGTTACGATTGCAGAGGCAAATGCAGTGTGCTGGTTTCGAAACTTCTTCCTACTTTGTGAGGCATAGAGACCGCCCTAAGATGAGTGATCGTAAGCATGTTTATACTAGATCGAGTAGTCGTGAGCATGTCGCACCGCCTTAAGTCACTGCCAACTCAAGTCGATTGCTTCGTTAGTAGGGTATAGTGGTCACCCTAAGTTAAGTAAGCGTGAGCATGTTGCACCGTCTTAAGTCACTGCTGACTTAAGTCGATTGCTCCGTTAGTAGGGTATAGTGGTCACCCTAAGTTAGGTAAGCGTGAGCATGTTGCACCGTCTTAAGTCACTGCCGACTTAAGCTGATTGCTCCGTTAGTAGGGTATAGTGGTCACCCTAAGTTAAGTAAGCGTGAGCATGTTGCACCGTCTTAAGTCACTGCCGACTTAAGCCGATTGCTCCGTTAGTAGGATATAGTGGTCACCCTAAGTTAAGTAAGTGTGAGCATGTTGCACCGTCTTAAGTCACTGCCGACTTAAGCCGATTACTCCGTTAGCAGGGTATAGTGGTCACCCTAAGTTAAGTAAGTGTGAGCATGTTGCACCGTCTTAAGTCACTGTCGACTTAAGCCGATTGCTCCGTTAGCAGGGTATAGTGGTCACACTGAGTCGAGTAAGTATGAGCATGTTGCACCATCTTAAGTCACTGCCGACTTAAGCTGATTGCTCCGTTAGTAGGGTATAGTGGTCACCCTAAGTCAAGTAAGCATGCAGATCGATAATAAATAGTTCGAGTGCCTTTGAGAATGAAGTCTTTTTATTTATGATGTACTTTTCCAATTATAGAATACAATGTTGCCCCGATAGCTTTTGAAATCTAGCTAGGGGTAAAACTTCCTGAGATGCTCTATATTCCATGAATTCCCTATTTCCGTGCCATCCATTTAAGTAAGTCGATATGATCCTAGCCGAGTGACTTCTGCTACCATGAATGACCCTTCCCATAGTGGCGACAATTTATGTCGTCCTTCCCCCGTTAGAATTCGGCGAAGGACCAAGTCTCCCACTGCAAAGGATCGATGTCGTATGGCCTTATCATGATAGCGCCTCAGAGTTTGCTGGTACCTAGCTGACTGAATTACTATATTCAATCGTTCTTCTTCCAATATATCAATATCCTCCAGTCTAGTAGCTTCTGCTTCAGCTATGTTTTCGAAGATCAGCCTTGGTGCCCCAAACCTGAGATCGGCAGGTAGCACTGCCTCCGAACCATAGACCATGAAGAAGGGAGTGTTTCCATGCAAAGCTCGGCTAGGTTGAGTTCTTAGGCTCCAAACCACATACGACAACTCTCTGATCCACTTTCCTGCGAACTTTTCATTCTTGTCGAAGACTTTTTTTCCTGAGTGCTTCCAATATCATTCCATTGGCCCTTTCCACTTGACCGTTGGCTCTCAGGTGTGCTACTGACGCATATTTGATCTGGATGCTTCTTTGTTCACAGAAATCGAAGAATTCAGAGCTAGTGAAATTGGATCCCAGGTCAGTTATGATGCTATTCGGTATTCCGAACCTGAATATTATATCTTGTATGAACTCCACTGCCTTAGCTGAAGTCAGAGAAGCGATGAGTTTGTACTCTATCCATTTAGTGAATTTGTCGATGGCAACTAGCACGTGAGTGTATCCTCCCTGAGCTTTCTTGAAGGGTCCAATCATGTCCAGTCCCCAGCACGCAAATGGCCATGTTATGGGTATGGTCTGTAGTTGTTGTGCTGGTAAATGCTGCTGCTTTGATAAGTATTGGCAAGCTTCACACCTCTGGACTAACTCGGCTGCATCACTCTTTGCTGTTGGCCAGTAGAAACCAGACCTGAAGACCTTCCCAACTAGAGTCTTGGATGCTGCGTGTATCCCGCATTGCCCGGTGTGGATCTCATCTAGTAGTTGCTTCCCAGTGGCCGAAAGAATGCACATCATGAGGACTCCTGTTGAGCCCCTTCTGTACAATGCTTCCCCAATGAGAGTGTAGTGAGCTGACTGCCTTGCGATGCGTTCTGCTGCAGTTTTGTCATCTGGCTCTTCTTCATTCTTTATATATCTGATGATTGGCTCCCTCTAGTCATTAGAATCTGACTCTGGCTGGCTCAGAACATTGCACTCTTCTGCCCGTTCTAAGGAAATACTCGGGCATGATACTTCTTGGACGAAAACCCTAGGTGGGACCTGGGTCCGACTGGATCCTAGTTTCGACAACGCTTCTGCTGTCGCGTTGCGATCTCTCTCCACATGATGAAATTCTAGCCCTTCGAATTTGTCTTCCAGCTTTCGGACGGCTGTGCAGTACTTGCCCATAGAGTCATTCGAGCAATCTCATTCTTTATTTATCTGACTTATGACCACCAGTGAATCTCCGTATACCATCAGTCTCTTAATGCCCAGTGATACGGCAATGTTCAATCCATGAATCAAAGCTTCATATTCTGCTGCATTGTTGGATGCTGAGAATAACAGCTGAAGAGCATATTTGAGTCGTTCACCTCCAGGTGCAATGAAGAGGATCCCTGTGCCCGCCCCCCTGCAGCTTCAATGAGCCATCGAAATACATCTGCCATACTTCTGCAGTCTCTGGGTTAACTGACACTTGTTGCTCGGTCCACTCTGATATGAAGTCAACTAGTGCTTGAGTCTTTATTGCAGTGCAAGGTCGAAACTCGATGTCGTGAGCTCTCAGCTCGCAGGCCCACTTGGCTATTCTTCTGATGGCTTCTTTGTTGTGGAGAATATCCCCTATTGGAAATCCAGTGACTACTATGACTTTGTGGTCGTCAAAGTAGTGACGGAGCTTGCGTGCAGTTAGAAGTACTGCATACAATAGCTTTTGAACTTGAGGATATTTCTTCTTTGAGGGCCCTAGAACTTCACTGATGAAATAGACGGGATGCTGTACTAGATATGCATGTCCCTCTTCTGCTCGCTCGACTACCAACGCGGTGCTCACCACGTGAGTCGTGCAAGAGATGTACAACAACAGATATTCTGGTGGTTAACTTGGCGTAGCTCGACGTGGCGGCTTTAATACTAGCGGTGTTGTCAGAAATTTCTTCAGTGCATCAAGGGCTTCCTGAGCTTCTGAGGTCCACTGGAACTTGTCCACCTTCTTGAGCAACTTGTAGAACGATAGGCCTTTTTCTCCTAACCTTGATATGAACCTGCTTAAAGCTGTCATGCATCCAGTAAGTCTTTGCAGTTTCTTCTATGACCGCGATGCTTCCATCCTCATGATAGCCTCGATCTTTTCTGGGTTAGCTTCAATTCCTCGGTGGCTGACAATGAATCCAAGCAATTTTCTTGCTGGTACTCCAAAGACACATTTTTCTGGATTAAGCTTCCACCGATATCACCGCAGGCTATTGAAGACCAGCTGCAATCTTCAATGAAGTTTTCTGAGTTTTCTATCTTGATCACCATGTAATCCACATAAGCTTCTACATGCTTGCCCCAGTGATTGGCTAAGCATGTCTGAATGGCTCTTTGGTAAGTCGCTCCAGCGTTTTTGAGACCAAACGGCATGGAGGTATAGCAGAAAGCTCCAAACGGGGTGATGAATGCAGTTTTTTCCTCGTCTTCTTTTGCCAGGCTGATCTGATGATACCCGGAGTAGCAATCCAAGAAGGACAACACAGAACACCCGGCGGTCGAGTCTACCATCTGGTCTATCCTAGGAAGTCTGTAGGGATCCTTCGGACAGTGTTTGTTGAGATCTGTATAGTCGACGCACATGCGCCAATCCACTTTATTATTTTTGAGTATAAGAACAGGATTTGCTAACCACTCAGGATGCAGTACTTCTCTAATGAATCATGCTGTGACTAGGCGAGCTAGCTCAGCACGGATGGCTTCTCTCTTGTCAGGCGTGAAACGACGTAACTTTTGTCGGATCGTCCTCACCTGGGGATAGACCTTCAGTTTGTGCTCGGCCAGCTCCCTTGGGACTCCCGGCATATCCACAGGTTGCTATGCGAATACATCTCGGTTATCTTGCAGGAACTGGATGAGCGCGCTTTCCTATTTGTCATCTAGGCTGGAGCTGATGATGGCAGTCTTGCGTTCATCAGCGAACCCGATGTTGATTCTCTTGGTTTCCTTAGTCGGCCGCATAGAGGTCACGGCTTGAGCTTCATTTGTAGGTAATGTGAGGTCCTCCTCAGGCTTTGAGTTCGTCTGCGCAGAAGAAGTCGTTGATGGTTTGGTGGTGAGGGCCGCCTGAATGGCCACTCGGAAGCACTCTGCGGCGCCTTGGAAGTCAGCGCGCACAGTGATGATTCCTTGTGGTCCAGGCATCTTCAATATCATGTACGTATAATGCAGAATGGCCATGAACTTTGCCAATCCAGGCCTGCCAATGATGGCGTTGTATCTGTAGTCGAAGCTTGCCACCTCGAGCCTCAGGAACTCGGTTCTGTAGTTTTCCAGAGTTCCGAAGGTGACTGGCATGTAGATGTGTCCGAGTGGATATTCTCCTTCAGTCGGCACAATGCCGAAAAAATGAGTGTCTGACTCATGGAGCTCTTTGAGTGCGACCCTCGAGCCTTGAAGCGTCCGGGGGAAGGTAACGTTGATGCTGCTTCCTTCGTCCACTAACACCTTCTTTACCCTGCTCTCTCGGATCACCGGATCGACGAGGAGCGGGTATTTGCCCGGGTGATCGAAGTTGAGGCACTGATCCGCCCGAGTGAAGGTGATCGGGTGTTTAGACCATCGATACGGGGCGGGAGGACCTATGGCCGCCACCGGTATCTGACGGTCGTTGAGCTTCTGTTGTCTCTTGCTTTCTTGTGACCCATGTCCACCGAAGATGATGTTGACTTCTCCGTCGACGCCCGAGAATGCTCCGCCTCCTCCCCCTTCCTGTTGTTGAGGCAGTCGAGGTTCTACGGGTCCTCCTCGAGTTGGGGGAGGTGGTAGAGGTTGGAAGGGTCGACCGTTCCCAACAGAGTGCTTGAAGTCTCTGCAGTTCCGGAGGGTGTGGCGCATGTCCTTGTGGTACGGGCACTGGGCGTCGATGATGTCAGCCAATGTACGTTCGCCTCTGCGATGTGCTCCTCGGGCGTGAGAGGCGGGTGGTCCGGCGGCGTGAACTTCTTCACGAGGCCTCTTCTCCCAACGCTTGTCGGGTTGTTGGTTCGTGTCGCGCCGTGGTGCCGCCGGTGTAGGCTTCGCTCCTCCGATGAGGTCCTGAGCTCGTTCGTCGGTGGTGATGTAGAGGTCCGCTTCCCGAAATAGCTGCTCGGAGGTAGTTGGCGCCTTTTGCAGTATGGCTCGGACGAAGACCGAGTCATTAGATCCCCGGTAGAAGTCTTTGATTACCGCTGCTTCTGCAACCTCGGGGATTCGATTTCTCATGGTCTAGAATCTTTTGAGGTACGACCAGAGAGTCTCATGCCCTCGGTGCTTGATGGATTTGAGGTCCCATGGCTGCGCCGGTTTGTCGGAGAGAGATTGGAAGTTGGCGATGAAACACCGATTGAAGTCGCTCCAATCGTCGATGCAGTGTCGGGGTAGGTGTCGTAGCCATTACAACGCATCCTGCCCGAGGACGATGGGCAAGTACGCGGTCATCACATCATCAGTTGCCCCAGCGGCTCGGGCAGCGGTGGTGTATACAGCCAACCAGCCTCCTGGGTCCTGCTTAGGCTCGTACTTGTCGACGTTGGAGACTTTGAAGTTAGGGGGCCATTGAATGGCCCTGAGACGTGGAGTGAGCGCCGATACTCCACATGTGTCCTCCTGTCGACGATGATGATGTCGGTCCCGGGGAGGGGAGTTATTGACGTGGTGCCTCGACCGTCCCCGGGTCGTGCCGCCAGTTGAAGCCATTGCCGACTCAACTCTGGTGGCCTGACTTCGCGCAGGGATGCCGTGATCCTGGTCATACTCTTCTCGGCGCCAAATCTCGTTCTCGTGTCGTCGTTCACGCGAGGCATTGATGGAGCTCTGTGCGTCCCGCCGATTGTTGATGGCATGTTGTAGATCGCTCGGTGGATGGGCGAGAGGTAGAAGATGATTAGCTGCCCGAGTGAGCAGCCGCTGATAGCCCTCGGCGTCTAGAGTCCGAGGGAGGCCATCGGCTATCCGAGCCAACACTCCACCAACCTCACTCGGTGTGTTCATGGCTCGAGCGAAGTCGGGGTTCAGGTTTCGTCCGAGAAGAGGGTTCTCTCGGCGTTGTCTCACCTCCTGTTCGGCCTGCTCTTGAGCTTGCCAATGATCACGTCGTCGAGAATTCCTTCTTTCCCTGAAGACCCATTCTTCTGGGGTTTCTCCCATCTCTGAGATCTCATCTCGTGATACAAGCTACGCCAGGTCCCGCTCTCTGGCTTCATGATGTCACCGAATATTTCGGTGTCTGTTCCTTCGTCGGTGAGATTCCTGCTGAAGAGGTTCTTCTCCCGGTGTGGTTGGTTCATCGTCGAAGATGGGGGTTGATTCCACTCTTCCCCTGATAAAGAGGACGTTGGGGTAGAATGGAACCGTCATAGTGACAAGCTTCTTCCTATTCTCCTTTGAGGGCGGAGATACCAGAAGAGCAGCTTGGCGAGCCTTTACCTTGTTTGCTTCCTTTTTCCTTGTGATCCGTGTCCATTTTCCGTAGAAGAGGTGGACAACGGAGTTCTCCGGATAGACGGATCCTCTGCTCCCGGCTTGCAGGAGGTAGTCTTCACTCGAAGCGCTGGAGGTTGCACTTTTTCCTGCTTTGCTCTGACTTTCCCGGAGATTGTTGAGGAAGGCTTTCTCTCCGGCGGATCAGCGATGCGATGTAGAGTTCCTTCTTCGTCAGCCACAGACGAAATGGTTCCGAAGCAGAACACAGATCTAGGGCGGAGGATGATCTTGTGCTGGAAAGTGATGGCCATTGAGCTAGCTTGGATCAGTGACACACCCCCTATCTGGCGCGCCAGCTGTCGGTGTTTTGGGTCCGACCGCGCACCCGGGGTTGCCCCTCGAGGTGCTTTTTGGAGTAGGACGATGTTACCGACTGTAGCTCGATGGTTCGTGCCGGATGCACGAGAAACAGTAGACAATTTTGTACAGGTTCGGGTCGCTTCGAGATGCGTAATACCCTACGTCCTGGTGTGGATCTTTTGTGTGGTGGGTTACAAGGGGGTTCTCTAGTATGGAAGATGCTAGAGAGTGGAGTAGACGGCTAAGGAATGAGATGTTTTTGAGGGGATGTCCCTAGGCCTTATATACTCAACCATGGGGCGTTACATGCGGATATGATAACAACGTGAGCCTAAGTAATAGTGAACCGACTGAGCCTATCTTCCTATAATTCTGCCGACTTATCTCCATTCAGTTCCGACGCCTGACGACGTAGCGCAGGAAAGTCGGGCTACTGCTGTGGATGTTACTCAAATCTGTTGGGCCGTCTGGGCTCAAGTTGATCTGATCTTGTGTTGATCTACTTTGCTAAGCGTTCCTCCTCAGGCCCACGAAGGGATGACCTTGCAAAACATCGGGCCCAAAGCCTTTCGTGAGGTCTTCTAACCTTCTAGTGGACCCGGGGGATATCTGTCCCCCACAGTGGCTATTTAGTATTTGATTTTACAGGATCACCTATTCACCCCCCCTCTAGGTGCTATTAATTGGTATCGGAGTTGTACTCTTCATCTAAGGGACTAACCGCTCGAAGAGATGGATCCTAAGGGAAAGGGGATGGTGGTCAACGACAAGGAGAAGGAGTCCCTCTTCAACGAGCCAAGGGACAACAAGCCCACTGACTCAGGCTCGAGTCACAAGAAGAAGGACGGGAAGAAGAAGAAGAGGCGCATCAAGAAGATTATCTACTACGACAGCGGTGCATCTTCTTCTTCACCAAGAGACGATGACGACGACGACTCTTCGTCGAAAAAGAGAACGGTTAATCAAAACTACTCTTTTGACTATTCTCACATGACGTACAATTCGAATGCACATTTACTCTCTATTCCTCTAGGAAAATCTCCACACTTTGATGGAGAGGACTACTCATTTTGGAGTCATAAAATGCGTAGTCATCTATTTTCTCTCTATTCTAGCATTTGGGAAATAATGGAAAATGGAATGCATTTCGAAAGTACGGATAACCCTGTGATTATTAATGAGCAAATACATAAGATTGCCCAAGCTACTACTGTGTTGTTAGCATATCTTTGCAGGGACGAGTATAATAAAGTAAGTGGCTTGGACAATGCCAAGCAAATCTAGGACACCCTCAAGATCTCACATGAAGGAAATGATGCTACAATGATCACCAAAATGGAACTGGTGGAAGGCGAGCTAGGGAGATTCACCATGATCAGGGGAGAAGAGCCAACACAAACCTACAATAGGCTCAAGACCCTGGTCAACAAGATTAGAAGCTATGGAAGCACAAGATGGACGGATCATGACGTCGTCCGACTCATGCTCAGGTCATTTACAGTTATTGACCCCCATCTTGTGAATCTTATCCGTGAAAACCCCAGGTACACAAAGATGACGCCCGAGGAGATACTCGGAAAATTCATGAGTGGGTGCATGATGGTAAAGGAGGCATGATATGTGGATGACGCCTTGAACGTTCCACTACCCGTCTACGAGCCGCAGCCCGTTGCGCTCAAGGCAACAAGCAGCAAGGAGGTGCTACCAAGCAAGGTAGCACAAGTAGAGGCTGCTGGGCCTAATGAGAATGAAATGGCGCTTATCATCAAGCGCTTCAAGACCACACTCAAAGGACGCAAAAAATATCCCTCCAAGAGTAAAATAAGGGGGAAGCGCTCCTGCTTCAAATGCGGTAAGATTGGTCACTTTATTGCAAATTGTCCCGATAATGATAGTGACCAGGGACAAGAAAAGAGCGGGAAGAAGGAGAAAAAGAAGAGCTACAGGAAGGCAAAGGGCGAGGCGCACCTTGGAAAAGAATGGGACTCAGACTGCTCTTCTTCCGACTCCGATGACGAAGGACTCGCTGCTTCGGCCTTCAACAAGTCTTCTCTCTTCCCCAACGAACGCCATACATGTATTATGGCCAAGGAAAAGAAGGTACATGTTCAAGATACCCTAAGTACACTACTTCTAGCGATGATGATTCTTCCGATGATGAAGTAGATTACTCTAGCTTATTTAAAGGTTTAGATAGAGCTAAAGTAGAGAAAATTAATGAATTAATTGATGCTCTAAATGAAAAAGATAGATTGCTAGAAAAGCAAGAAGATATTTTGTATGAAGAGCATAAATTTATTAGTGTTCAAAAATCTCTTGCTTTAGAAACTAAGAGGAATGAAATGCTATCTTCTGAGTTATCTGCTTGCCATGAAACTATATCTAGTTTAAAGAGTTTAAATGATGAATTAACTACTAAGCTAGAGGGAGTTAATAAATCTAGTTCATGTGTAGAGCATGTTGTTATTTGTAATAGATGCAAGGATTTTGATGTTGATGCTTGTGATGAACACCTTATTTCTATTACCAAATTAAATGATGAGGTGGCAAGTCTTAATGCTCAACTTAAGACTTGCAAAATTAATTTTGATAAATTAAAATTTGCTAGGGATGCCTACACCGTTGGTATATACCCCTCAATTAAGGATGGGCTTGGCTTTCGAAAGGAAGCCAAAAACTTAACAAGCCAAAGGGCTCCCATTCCCAACAAGGAGAAAGGGAAAGCACCTATGGTTAGTAATCCTCAAAGGAACTATGCCTTCATTTATGATAGGAAAGTTGCAAATCATGCTCATTATAATAGGAGTTATGATCATGATGCTTTTAATTCACATGCTATGTATGCCTCTAGTTCTACTTGTGTTCATGGTAAAAGTAGGCCTAGGAGAAATCATGTTGTGCATCATGTACCTAGGAAAATGTGCAATGAATCTACTACTATTTTCCATGCTTGCAATACTTCTTTTGTTCTCTCATGTAAG
Organism: Zea luxurians; assembly: GCA_029449295.1. Taxonomy (NCBI): domain Eukaryota; kingdom Viridiplantae; phylum Streptophyta; class Magnoliopsida; order Poales; family Poaceae; genus Zea; species Zea luxurians. Next base: position 7,825,391 of record JAOPSE010000079.1, on the reverse strand, counting down.
AATGCAAAAGTAGTGGCTAGGAAATTGGGATCCAGATGCAAGGGAGACAAAACTTGCATATGGGTTCCAAAAACTATTGTGACTAACCTTGTAGGACCCAACAAGAATTGGGTACCTAAAACCCAAGCTTAAATTCCTTGCAGGTTTATGCATCTGGGGCTCTAGCTGGATAATCGACAGCGGATGCACAAACCATATGACGGGGGAGGAGAAGATGTTCACCTCCTACGTCAAGAACAAGGATTCCCAGGATACGATTATTTTTGGAGATGGGAATCAAGGCAAGGTCAAAGGCTTGGGCAAGATAGCCATCACCAACGAGCACTCCATATCAAATGTATTTCTAGTAGAGTCGCTTGGTTACAACCTTCTGTCTGTAAGTCAATTGTGTCACATGGGTTACAATTGTCTTTTTACAAACGTTGATGTTTCTGTCTTTATAAGGAGTGATGGTTCATTAGCTTTTAAGGGTGTATTAGACGGTAAACTCTACTTAGTTGATTTTTCAAAAGAGGAGGTCGATCTAGATGCATGCTTAATAGCTAAGACTAGTATGGGCTGGCTGTGGCATCGCCGTCTAGCACATGTTGGGATGAAGAACCTTCATAAACTTCTAAAGGGAGAACTTGTGTTAGGACTAACCAATGTTTGGTTCGAGAAAGATAGACCTTGTGCAACATGTTAGGCAGGGAAACAGGTGGGAAGCACTCATCACAGCAAGAATGTGATGACAACATCAAGACCGAGCTTCTTCACATGGACCTCTTCGGACCCGTCGCCTACCTTAGCATTGGGGGAAGTAAGTATGGTCTTGTAATTGTTGATGACTTTTCCTGCTTCACTTGGGTGTTCTTTTTGCAGGATAAATCAGAAACCCAAGGGACCCTAAAGCGCTTTCTAAGGAGGGTTCAAAACGAATTTGAGCTAAAGGTGAAAAAGATAAGAAGCGACAACGGGTCTGAGTTCAAGAATCTGCAAGTGGAGGAGTATCTTGAGGAGGAAGGCGTTAAGCACGAATTCTCCGCTCCCTACACACCACAACAAAACGGTGTGGTAGAGAGGAAGAACATGACGCTTATCGTCATGGCGAGAATGATGCTTGGAGAGTTCAAGACGCCCGAGCGGTTTTGGTCGGAAGTTGTGAACACAGCTTGCCACGCTATAAACCGGCTCTACCTACATCGCCTTCTCAAGAAGACCTCCTATGAACTCCTTACCGGTAACAAACCCAAAGTTTCTTACTTTCGTGTATTTGGGAGCAAATCTTACATTCTGGTGAAGAAAGGTAGACATTCAAAATTTGCTCCCAAGGCAGTAGAAGGGTTTTTTACTAGGGTATGACTCAAATACAAAGGCATATAGAGTCTTCAACAAATCATCGGGTTTGGTTGAAATCTCTAGCGACGTTGTATTTGATGAGACTAATGGCTCTCCAAGAGAGTATGTGATCTTGATGACATAGATGAAGATGATGTTCCAACAGCCGCAATGCGCACAATGGCGATAGGTGATGTGCGACCGCAGGAACAATAGAAGCAAGATCAGCCATCATCCTCCACACTAGTGCATCCCCCATCTCAAGATGATGAAAAGGTACAAGGGCATGATCAAGGGGAGCACAGGAAGATCAAGTGATAGAGGAAGAAGCACCACAGGCCCCTCCAACCCAAGTCCAAGCTACAATCCAAAGAAATCACCCCGTTGATCAGATTCTGGGTGATATTAGCAAGGGAGTAACTACTCGCTCAAGATTAGCTAACTTTTATGAGCATTACTCGTTTGTCTCTTCTATTAAGCCTTTCAGGGTAGAAGAGGCCTTGTAGGATCCGGATTGGGTGTTGGCCATGCAGGAAGAGCTCAACAACTTCGAGAGAAATGAAGTTTGGAGCCTGGTGCCACGTCCAAAGCAAAATGTTGTGGGAACCAAGTGGGTGTTCCGCAACAAGCAAGACGAACACGGAGTGGTGACAAGAAACAAGGCTCGACTTGTGGCAAAAGGTTATGCCCAAGTCGTAGGTTTGGATTTCGAGGAGACGTTTGCTCCTATGGCTAGGCTAGAGTCTATTCGAATTTTGTTAGCCTATGCCGCTCACCACTCCTTCAGGTTGTTTCAAATGGACGTAAAGAGCGCTTTCCTCAACGGGCCAATCAAGGAGGAGGTATACGTGGAACAACCCCCTGGCTTTGAGGATGACAGGTATCCCGACCACGTGTATAAGCTCTCTAAGGCGCTCTATGGACTTAAGCAAGCCCCAAGAGCATGGTATGAATGCCTTAGAGATATCTTAATTTCTAATGCTTTCAAGGTTGGGAAAGTCGATCCCACTCTTTTTACAAAGACTTGTGATGGAGATCTCTTTGTGTGCCAAATTTATGTCGATGACATAATATTTGGTTCTACTAATCAAAAGTCTTGTGAGGAGTTTAGCAGGGTGATGACACAAAAGTTTGAGATGTCGATGATGGGCGAGTTGACCTACTTCCTTGGGTTCCAAGTGAAGCAACTCAAGGACGGCACTTTCATCTCCCAAACGAAGTACACACAAGATCTTCTAAAGCGATTTGGGATGAAGGACGCCAAGCCCGCAAAGACACCTATGGGAACCGACGGGCATGTTGACCTCAACAAAGGAGGTAAGTCCGTTGATCAAAAGGCATACCGATCCATGATAGGTTCATTGCTTTATTTATGTGCTAGTAGACCGGACATTATGCTAAGCGTATGCATGTGTGCTAGATATCAATCCGACCCCAAGGAATGTCACCTTATGGCCGTTAAGCGAATTCTTAGATATTTAGTTTCTACGCCTTGCTTCGGGATCTGGTATCCAAAGGAGTCTATCTTTGACTTGATTGGATACTCAGACTCTGATTATGCCGGGTGCAAGGTTGATAGAAAGAGCACATTGAGGGCGTGCCAATTTCTAAGAAGGTCCCTGGTGTCCTGGAGTTCAAAGAAACAAACATTCGTTGCCCTATCCACCGCTGAGGCCGAGTATGTTGCCGCAGGTCAGTGTTGCGCGCAACTACTTTGGATGAGGTAAACCCTCTGGGACTTTGGCTACAATCTGAGCAAAGTCCCACTCTTATGTGACAATGAGAGTGCAATCCGCATGGCGGATAATCCTGTTGAACACAGCCGCACTAAGCACATAGACATCCGGCATCACTTCCTGAGAGACCACCAACAAAAGGGAGATATTGAGGTGTACCATATTAGCACCGAGAACCAGCTAGCCGATATCTTCACCAAGCCTTTAGATGAGAAAAGGTTTTGCAGGTTGCGTAGTGAGCTAAATGTCTTAGATTCGCGTAACTTGGATTGATCTATAATATACATGTGTTCTATGCCTTTGATCATGTTACTTTATGCATTTCTATCAATTATTGTTATTTATGGTGTTCAAGTTGTACAAGTGATCCCCGGACCTCACGAGTCATATGCAATCGATGCACATATTAAGGGGGAGATGTGCTACAACTTGACCCTTTGAGACTAACCTGTTTGTTTGAGTACTCTTGATGTAGTCTCAAAAGTGCATTGAAAGGGAAAATGGACTTGGACGATGCAAAGACTTCCACTGCACTCTGGTATTGGTGTTTTTAATTCCAAGTTCATTCTTATGCTCTATTTGCCTTTTTGCTCTTAATTGACTTTTTTTGGTGAGGCAATGGGGTTAAAGGGCCACAAATAATCCCGTTTTGGTGCTTAATACCAAAGGGGGAGAAATTAAGGCCAAAGCAAATGGATCAGCTACCACTTGTGAATTTCAAAAATAATAGAGTTAAATTTTTTGATTTGTCCAAAGTGCTCACTTGTGAATTTCAAAAATAATAGAGTTAGAATTTTTGATTTGTCCAAAGTGCTCACTTGTGAATTTCAAAAATAATAGAGTTAGAATTTTTGATTTGTCCAAAGTGCTCTTATTGCAAAATTTGTCTCTTGTGGGGGAGAATTTTGACTATGGGAAAAGGGGGAGTTTTGGCACTTGATCGATTTTTCTCTTGGAATATCTCTCGTTTTGCCCAAACAAGTGTGTTTGACTTAGAGATAGGAAAAAGAATTTGATTTGCAAAAACAAACCAAGTGGTGGCAAAGAATGATCCAAATATACCAAATCATTAGCGAAAACAATTTGGTCTTCAATTGTATTGATATTGCACTTCTTTTGTTGCTTTTTGATGTGTTGGCATAAATCACCAAAAAGGGGGAGATTGAAAGGGAAATGTGCCCTTGGGCCATTTCTATAATGTTTTGGTGATTAAATGTCTAACACGTTTGATTAAGTTCTTATGTGCTATATAAAGTGAGAAGTACAAATCAAGGCACAAGGTATGTTTCTAGACTTGGTAAATTGTTTATGTACTAACGTAGGTATCCAAGTGCTAGAAACAGTGACTAAAGAACAAGAGAAGAAAACGGAAAAGAGTTGGCTGTGTGCAGCCAACACCAGCTTGGAATGTCCGGTGCACCAGGCTGGTCCGCGGTAAACTTGCTGCTCTCAGGACTCAACGACGGCGTACGACTAAAAATCATCGAACTGTCTGGTGGTGCACCGGACAGTCCGATGAGTCATCTGCGACGAACTCGTTGCTCTCGGGAATGAAGAAAGGCGAAGTGGCTATAATTCACCGGACTGTCCGATGGTGCACCAGACTGTTCGATGAGCCAACGGTCGCCAGCGCCAATGGTCGGACGCGAAATCTGCGGGCGACGCGTGGCAGCTCCAACGGTCAGAAGGAGGCACCGGACTGTCCAGTGTGCACCGGACAGTGTCCGGTGTGCCAACAGGGCCCGGAGCTGCAACGGTCGACTGTGCTCGATTTGGAAGGAAATCACACACCGGACATGCTACAGTAGCTGTCCGGTGGCGCACCGGACTGTCCGGTGCGCCACTCGACAGAAGGCAGGAATTGCCTTCCAAGATTGTCTCCAATGGCTCCTTGCTGCCTTGGGGCTATAAAAGGGGGCCCCTAGGCGCATGGAGGAAAAATCCAAGCATTCACTAAGCATCCTAAGACTCCTAGACTTCACTTTCACGCAATCGGATCATCGTTCTTGAGATTTGAGCACTATTTGAGTTGTAAACTCCTCGCGCTGTGTTTGTGTGCTCACCTTCTCACTTGTGTGCGTGGTTGTGCTGTGATTTTGAGTCTTGTGTGTGTTGCTCTCCCCAACCTTACTCTGTGCTTCTTTGTGATCAATCTTGTAAGGGCGAGAGGCTCTAACTTGTGGAGATTCCTCGCAAACGGGAAGAAGACTATAAGGAAGAAAGCCGTGGTATTCAAGTTGATCATTGGATCATTTGAAAGGGGTTGAGTGCAACCCTCGTCCATTGGGACGCCACAACGTGGAAGTAGGCAAGTGTTACTTGGCCGAACCACGGGATAAAAATCGCGTGTCTCTTGTGTTGCTTTCTCTGTGATTGTTTTGTTCACAAGAACTCGCCTCAAAGCTACTTAGTCGCACTAACTCTTTCATAACTAAGTTTTGTGGCTATTTAGTATTTGATTTTACAGGATCACCTATTCACCACCCTCTAGGTGCTCTTAGAAACTGGTTTAAGAAAAAAAGTTGTGTAGGGTGTTTGAAACCGAGTTTCTAATTGTTTTTGATACATAATTACTAGCATACTATTCCTCTATTTTTAAAAGCGATGTCTGAAAGGGAATTAGGCTTACACCTAGTTCCTATACAATTTTGGTGGTTGAATTGCCCAACACAAATCTTTGGACTAACTAGTTTGCTCCAGTGTATAAGTTATACAGGTGCCAAAGGTTCACACTTAGCCAATAAAAAGACCAAGTGTTGGGTTCAACAAAAGAGCAAAGGAGCAACCGAAGGCTCCTCTGGTCTGGCGCACCGGACTGTCCGGTGTGCCACCGGACAGTGTCCGGTGCACCAGAGGACTTCAACTCAAACTCGTCGCCTTCGGGAAAATCCATAGCCGGCGCGCTATAATTCCCCGGACTGTCCGGTGTACACCGGACAGTGTCCGGTGCTCCAAAGAAGACGCGGCTCAGGAACTCCAAAGAAGGCAGGCGCGCCCATACCGGCGCACCGGACACTGAACAGTACGTGTACGGTGCGCCACCGGACATCATGGCGGGCCCAGAAGTCAGTGCTCCAACGGTCGACCCAACGACTTTTTGGTGACGTGGCTGTCGCACCGGACATGTCCGGTGTGCACCGGACTGTCCGGTGCGCCATCGAACAGACAACCTCACCAAACGGCTAGTTTGGTGGTTGGGGCTATAAATAACCCAACCACCCCACCATTCATTGCATCCAAGTTCTCTACTTCTCAACCACTTACAAGAGCTAGGCATTCAATTCTAGACACACCCAAAGTGATCAAATCCTCTCCAATTTCACACAAAGCCTTAGTGACTAGTGAGAGTGATTTGTCGTGTTCACTTGAGCTCTTGCGCTTGGATTGCTTTCTCTCTTTCATTCTTTCTTGTGATCAATACTCACTTGTAACCGAGGCAAGAGACACCAATTGTGTGGTGGTCCTTACGGGGAGGTTTTGCTCCCGGTTGATTTGAGAAGAGATAGCTCACTCGGTCCGAGGGACCGTTTGAGAGAGGGAAGGGGTTGAAAAAGACCCGGCCTTTGTGGCCTCCTCAACGGGGAGTAGGTTTGAGAGAACCGAACCTCGGTAAAACAAATCCGTGTGTCTCACTTCATTATTTGCTTGCGATTTGTTTTCACGCCCTCTCTCGGACTCGATTATATTTCTAACGCTAACCCGGCTTGTAGTTGTGTTTATATTTGTAAATTTCAGTTTCGCCCTATTCACCCCCCCTCTAGGCGACTATCAATTGGTATCAGAACCCGGTGCTTCATTAGAGCCTAACCGCTCGAAGTGATGTCGGGAGATCACGCCAAGAAGGAGATGGAGACCGGCGAAAGGCCCACTACAAGCCACGGGAGCACTTCATCGAAAGAGTCCCGCACCAAGAGGAAGGAGAAGAAGAAGGTCTCCTCCAAAGGGAAGGAGAAAAGATCTTCTTCTCACCACGAAGAGAAGAAGAAGGACTCCTCCAAAGGGAAGGAGAAAATATCTTCTTCACACCACAAAGAGAAGAAGGAAAAATCCTCTTCCCACAAGCCGCATCGGAGTGGGGACAAGAAGAAGAGGATGAGGAAGGTAGTCTACTACGAGACCGATTCTTCATCGACATCCACCTCCGGCTCCGACGCGGCGTCCGTCACTTCTAAACGCCAAGAGCGTAAGAAGTATAGTAAGATCCCCCTACTCTACCCTCGCATTCCTAAACATACACCCTTACTTTCCGTCCCATTAGGCAAACCACCAACATTTGATGGTGAAGATTATGCTATGTGGAGTGATTTAATGCGATTTCATCTAACCTCACTCCACAAAAGTATATGGGATGTTATTGAGTTTGGTGTACAGGTACCATTCGTAGGGGATGAAGACTATGATGAGGACGAGGTGGCCCAAATCGAGCACTTCAACTCTCAAGCTACAACCATACTCCTTGCTTCTCTAAGTAAGGAGGAATATAACAAGGTGCAAGGGTTGAAGAGCGCGAAGGAGATTTGGGACCTACTCAAAACCGCGCACGAGGGTGATGAACTCACCAAGATCACCAAGCGGGAAACGATCGAGGGGGAGCTCGGTCGCTTCCGTCTTCGCCAAGGGGAGGAGCCACAAGATATGTACAACCGGCTCAAGACCTTGGTGAACCAAGTGCGCAACCTTGGGAGCAAGAAGTGGGACGACCACGAAGTGGTTAAGGTTATTCTAAGATCTCTCATTTTCCTTAACCCCACTCAAGTTCAATTAATTCGTGGCAACCCAAGATATACTCAAATGACCCCCGAGGAAGTTATCGGAAATTTTGTGAGCTTTGAATGTATGATCAAGGGCTCAAAGAAGATCAACGAGCTTGATGATCCCTCCACGTCCGAAGCACAACCGGTGGCATTTAAGGCAACGGAGGAGAAGAAGGAGGAGTCTACACCAAGTAGACAACCAATTGACGCCTCCAAGCTCGACAATGAGGAGATGGCTTTAATCATCAAAAGCTTTCGCCAAATCCTCAAGCAACGGAAGGGGAAAGACTACAAATCCCGTTCCAAGAAGGTTTGCTACAAGTGTGGTAAGCCCGGTCACTTCATTGCTAAATGTCCATTATCAAGTGACAGTGACAGGGATAACGACAAGAAGGGCAAGAGGAGAGAAAAGAAGAGGTACCACAAGAAGAGGGGCAGCGATGCCCACGTGTGCCGCGAGTGGGACTCCGACGAGAGCTCCACCGAGTCCTCGTCCGACGAGGACGCCACCAACATCGCCGTCACCAAGGGACTCCTCTTCCCCAACGTCGGCCACAAGTGCCTCATGGCAAAGGATGGCAAAAGGAAGAAGGTTAAATCTAAATCCTCCACAAAATATGAATCCTCTAGTGATGATAATGCTAGTGATGAGGAGGATAACTTGCTTACCCTTTTTGCCAACCTTAACATGGAACAAAAGGAAAAATTAAATGAATTGATTAGTGCTATTCATGAAAAGGATGACCTTTTGGATTCCCAAGAGGATTTTCTAATTAAAGAAAACAAGAAACATGTTAAGGTTAAAAATGCTTATGCTCTAGAAGTAGAAAAATGTCAAAAACTATCTAGTGAGCTAAGCACTTGCCATGACACTATTGCCAACCTTAGAAATGAAAATGCTAGTTTAATTGCTAAGGTTGATTTTCATGTTTGTGATGTTTCAATTCCCAATCCTAGAAATAATAATGATGATTTGCTTGCTAGGATTGAAGAATTAAACATTTCTCTTGCTAGCCTTAAGATTGAGAATGAAAAATTGCTTGCTAAGGCTAAGGATTTTGATGTTTGCAAAGCTACTATTTCCGACCTTAGAACTAAAAATGATTTGTTACATGCTAAGGTTGTAGAATTGAAATCTTGCAAACCCTCTACATCTATTGTTGAGCACACTTCTATTTGCACTAGATGTAGAGATATTGATGTTAATGCTATTCATGATCACATGTCTTTAATTAAACAACAAAATGATCATATAACAAAACTAGATGCTAAAATTGCCGAGCATAACTTGGAAAATGAAAAGTTTAAATTTGCTAGAAGTATGCTCTATAATGGGAGACGCCCGGGCATCAAGGATGGCATTGGCTTCCAAAGGGGAGACAATGTCAAACTTAATGCCCCTCCTAAAAATTTGTCTAACTTTGTTAAGGGCAAGGCTCCCATGCCTCAGGATAACGAGGGTTACATTTTGTACCCTGCCGGTTATCCCGAGAGCAAAATTAGGAGAATTCACTCTAGGAAGTCTCACTCTGGCCCTAATCATGCTTTTATGTATAAGGGTGAGACATCTAGCTCTAGGCAACCAACCCGTGCTAAGTTGCCTAAGAAGAAAACTCCTAATGCATCAAATGATCATGACATTTCATTTAAAACTTTTGATGCATCTTATGTTTTGACTAACAAATCCGGCAAGGTAGTTGCCAAATTTGTTGGGGGCAAACACAAGGGGTCAAAGACTTGTGTTTGGGTACCCAAAGTTCTTGTGTCTAATGCCAAAGGACCCAAAACCGTTTGGGTACCTAAAGTCAAGAACTAAAATTGTTTTGTAGGTTTATGCATCCAGAGGCACAAGTTGGATCATCGATAGCGGGTGCACAAACCACATGACCGGGGAGAAGAAGATGTTCTCCTCATATGAGAAAAACCAAGATCCCCAAAGAGCGATCACATTCGGGAATGGAAATCAAGGTTTGGTCAAAGGTTTGGGTAAAATTGCTATTTCACCTGACCATTCCATTTCAAATGTTTTTCTTGTTGATTCATTAGATTACAATTTGCTTTCCGTATCTCAATTATGTCAAATGGGCTACAACTGTCTCTTTACTGATGTAGGTGTCACTGTCTTTAGAAGAAGTGATGATTCAATAGCATTTAAGGGAGTGTTAGAGGGTCAGCTATACTTGGTAGATTTTGATAGAGCTGAACTCGACACTTGCTTAATTGCTAAGACTAACATGGGTTGGCTTTGGCACCGCCGACTAGCCCATGTTGGGATGAAGAATCTTCACAAGCTTCTAAAGGGTGAACACATTTTAGGATTAACAAATGTTCATTTTGAGAAAGACAGGGTTTGCAGCGCATGCCAAGCAGGAAAGCAAGTTGGCACTCATCATCCACACAAGAACATCATGACGACCGACAGGCCGCTTGAACTACTCCACATGGATCTATTCGACCCGATTGCTTACATAAGCATCGGCGGGAGTAAGTATTGTCTTGTAATAGTGGATGATTATTCTCGCTTCACTTGGGTGTTCTTTTTGCAGGAAAAATCTCAAACCCAAGAGACCTTAAAGGGATTCTTGAGACGGGCTCAAAATGAGTTTGGCTTAAGGATCAAGAAAATTAGAAGCGACAACGGGACGGAGTTCAAGAACTCTCAAATTGAAGGCTTTCTTGAGGAGGAGGGCATCAAGCATGAGTTCTCCTCTCTCTACACACCACAACAAAATGGTGTAGTGGAGAGGAAGAATCGAACTCTATTGGATATGGCAAGAACCATGTTTAATGAGTACAAGACTTCGGATCGGTTTTGGGCCGAGGCGGTCAACACCGCTTGCTACGCCATCAACCGGTTGTATCTACACCAAATCCTCAAGAAGACATCATATGAACTCCTAACCGGTAAAAAGCCCAATATTTCATATTTTAGAGTTTTTGGTAGCAAATGCTTTATTCTTGTTAAGAGAGGTAGAAAATCTAAATTTGCTCCTAAAACTGTAGAAGGCTTTTTACTAGGATATGACTCAAACACAAGGGCATATAGAGTCTTTAACAAGTCCTCAGGACTAGTTGAAGTTTCTTGTGACGTTGTGTTTGATGAGACTAATGGCTCTCAAGTAGAGCAAGTTGATCTTGATGAGATAGGTGATGAAGAGGCTCCGTGCATCGCGCTAAGGAACATGTCCATCGGGGATGTGTGTCCTAAGGAATCCGAAGAGCCTCCAAAAGCACAAGATCAACCGTCCTCCTTCACGCAAGCATCTCCACCAACTCAAAATAAGGATGAGGCTCAAGTTGATGAAGGGCAAGATCAAGAAAATGAGCCACCTCAAGATGATGGCAATGATCAAGGGGGAGATGCAAATGATCAAGAAAAGGAGGATGAGCAAGAACCAAGGCCGCCACACCCAAGGGTCCACCAAGCAATCCAACGAGATCACCCCGTCGACACCATCCTCGGCGACATTCATAAGGGGGTAACCACTCGATCTTGTGTTGCACATTTTTGTGAACATTACTCTTTTGTTTCCTCTATTGAGCCACACAGGGTAGAGGAAGCACTTCAAGATTCAGATTGGGTGATGGCGATGCAAGAGGAGCTCAACAATTTCACAAGGAACGAGGTATGGCATTTAGTTCCACGTCCTAACCAAAATGTTGTAGGAACCAAGTGGGTCTTCCGCAACAAACAAGACGAGCATGGTGTGGTGACAAGGAACAAAGCTCGACTCGTGGCCAAGGGGTATTCACAAGTCGAAGGTTTGGATTTCGGTGAAACCTATGCACCCGTAGCTAGGCTTGAGTCAATTCGCATATTATTAGCCTATGCTACTTACCATGGCTTCAAGCTTTATCAAATGGACGTGAAGAGTGCCTTCCTCAATGGACCAATCAAGGAGGAGGTCTACGTTGAGCAACCTCCCGGCTTTGAAGATAGTGAGTACCCTAACCATGTCTATAGGCTCTCTAAGGCGCTTTATGGGCTCAAGCAAGCCCCAAGAGCATGGTATGAATGCCTTAGAGATTTCCTTATTACAAATGGCTTCAAAGTCGGCAAGGCCGATCCTACTTTATTCACTAAAACTCTTGACAGTAATTTGTTTGTATGCCAAATTTATGTTGATGATATCATATTTGGGTCTACTAACAAATCTACATGTGAAGAATTTAGTAGGATCATGACACAAAAATTCGAGATGTCGATGATGGGGAAGTTGAAGTATTTTCTAGGATTCCAAGTAAAGCAACTCCAAAAGGGCACCTTCATTTGCCAAACTAAGTACACTCAAGACATTCTAACCAAGTTTGGAATGAAGGATGCCAAGCCCATCAAGACACCCATGGGAACAAATGGGCATCTCGACCTCGACACGGGAGGTAAGTCCGTGGATCAAAAGGTATACCGGTCGATGATTGGTTCATTACTTTATTTATGTGCATCTCGACCGGATATTATGCTTTCCGTTTGCATGTGTGCAAGATTCCAATCTGACCCTAAGGAATCCCACCTTACGGCCGTAAAACGAATCTTGAGATATTTGGCTTATACTCCTAAGTTTGGGCTTTGGTACCCTCGGGGATCCACATTTGATTTGATTGGTTATTCGGATGCCGATTGGGCGGGGTGCAAGATTAATAGAAAGAGCACATCGGGGACTTGCCAGTTCTTGGGAAGGTCCTTGGTGTCATGGGCTTCAAAGAAGCAAAATTCGGTCGCTCTTTCCACCGCCGAAGCCGAGTACATTGCCGCAGGCCATTGTTTCGCGCAATTGCTTTGGATGAGGCAAACCCTGCGGGACTATGGTTACAAATTAACCAAAGTCCCTTTGCTATGTGACAATGAGAGTGCAATCAAAATGGCCGACAATCCCGTCGAGCATAGCCGCACTAAACACATAGCCATTCGGTATCATTTTCTTCGGGATCACCAACAAAAGGGGGATATTGAGATTTCGTACATTAACACTAAAGATCAATTAGCCGATATTTTTACCAAGCCACTTGATGAACAATCTTTTACCAGACTTAGGCATGAGCTCAATATTCTTGATTCTAGGAATTTCTTTTGCTAATTTGCACACTTAGCACACAAGTATACCTTTGATCATATCTCTTTTATATATGCTATGACTAATGTGTTTTCAAGTATATTTCAAACCAAGTCATAGGTATATTGAAAGGGAATTGGAGTCTTCGGCGAAGACAAAGGCTTCCACTCCACTCTACTACTCATCCTTCGCCGACACTCCGAGCATCTCTCCAACTTTGGTATAATCTTCACTCATTTATTTTATGACCAAAGAAGGAGAAAGTACTTCGAAGGGCTCTAATGACTCCGTTTTTGGCGATTCATGCCAAAGGGGGAGAAAGTATTAGCCCAAAGCAAAAGGACCGCACCCACCACCTATTTTTAAAATAATTTTCAATGTCAATTTGGTATCTTATTGTGTTCAAAAGGGGGAGAAAGTAGTATTTCAAAATTGATACATCAAAACCCTCTTGAACACTAAGAGGAGAACTTATTTGAGGGGGAGTTTTGTTTAGTCAAAGGAATAGCATTTGAAACAAAGGGAGAAAATCTCAAACTTGAAAATGCTTCGCAAAAATCTTACTCATTTACCTTTGATTACCTTGCAAAAAGTCTGTAAAAAGAATTTACAAAAGAATTTGCAAAACAAAACTTGTGGTGCAAATGTGGTCCAATATGTTAAAAACAAAGAAACAATCCATGCACATCATGTAAGTATTTATATTGGCTCAATTCCAAGCAACCTTTGCACTTACATTATGCAAACTAGTTCAATCATGCACTTCTACATTTGCTTTGGTTTGTGTTGGCATCAATCACCAAAAAGGGGGAGATTGAAAGGGAATTAGTCTTACACCTAGTTCCTATACAATTTTGGTGGTTGAATTGCCCAACACAAATCTTTGGACTAACTAGTTTGCTCTAGTGTATAAGTTATACAGGTGCCAAATGTTCACACTTAGCCAATAAAAAGACCAAGTGTTGGGTTCAACAAAAGAGCAAAGGAGCAACCGAAGGCTCCTCTGGTCTGGCGCACCGGTGCCACCGGACAGTGTCCGGTGCACCAGAGGACTTCAACTCAAACTCGTCGCCTTCGGGAAAATCCATAGCCGGCGCGCTATAATTCACCGGACTGTCCGGTGTACACCGAATAGTGTCCGGTGCTCCAAAGAAGACGCGGCTCAGGAACTCGCCAGTCTCGGGAATTCGCGAAGGCTGCTCCGCTATAATTCACCGGACATGTCCGGTGTGCACCGGACTGTCCGGTGCAACCTCGGAGCAACGGCTACTTCACGCCAACGGCTACCTGCAACGCATTAAATGCGCGCGCAGCGCGCGCAGAAGGCAGGCGCGCCCATACCGGTGCACCGGACACTGAACAGTACGTGTCCGGTGCGCCACCGGACATCATGGCGGGCCCAGAAGTCAGTGCTCCAACGGTCGACCCAACGGCTTTTTGGTGACGTGGCTGTCGCACCGGACATGTCCGGTGTGCACCGGACTGTCCGGTGCGCCATCGAACAGGCAGCCTCACCAAACGGCTAGTTTGGTGGTTGGGGCTATAAATAACCCAACCACCCCACCATTCATTGCATCCAAGTTCTCTACTTCTCAACCACCTACAAGAGCTAGGCATTCAATTCTAGACACACCCAAAGTGATCAAATCCTCTCCAATTTCACACAAAGCCTTAGTGACTAGTGAGAGTGATTTGCCGTGTTCACTTGAGCTCTTGCGCTTGGATTGCTTTCTCTCTTTCATTCTTTCTTGTGATCAATACTCACTTGTAACCGAGGCAAGAGACACCAATTGTGTGGTGGTCCTTGCGGGGAGGTTTTGCTCCCGGTTGATTTGAGAAGAGATAGCTCACTCGGTCCGAGGGACCGTTTGAGAGAGGGAAGGGGTTGAAAAAGACCCGGCCTTTGTGCCCTCCTCAACGGGGAGTAGGTTTGAGAGAACCGAACCTCGGTAAAACAAATCCGCGTGTCTCACTTTATTATTTGCTTGCGATTTGTTTTCACGCCCTCTCTCGGACTCGATTATATTTCTAACGCTAACCCGGCTTGTAGTTATGTTTATACTAGGTAGGTGCCCGTGCGTTGCGACGGCATACAAAATATTAAATAAAATGGTAATGCACAACTAAATCAGTTCAAAAAGATATGTAATACTCAAAGGATAGTGTTTGTAGATGTCAGAGAGCGGGCAGACGCTCCTGGATAGCGAAGCGTGGAGAACAAGCGAGCGGGTGGGGGCGCGACGCACAAAAACCACGACTGGAACTATTAAAAGTAGTGCATTATAGTAGTAAAAATATTAGATAAAATACCCCCACCCAGTTGTTAACATGTCGATCTAATAATTCAAAATACCACTTTTAAAGATGGGATAAATATATTAGTTCAGATTTCCAGATAACAAAACCATATTAAATTAGCCAAAGAGACTATATGATTCTACACTTCTACATAAAATAAAATAAAATAAAATAAAATAAAATAAGAAAGAAAATTCTTGTTGAAAGAGAAGTGATAACAATAATGGGAAATGAGAAGAGAAAGGAATACTCTACAGTAGGGTCTATCATATGAAGTTCGTGAAATAAAGTTCTAGCATAAAAAAACAAGTTTGTTGAAATCAAGGCAATATTTACAGTTATACAATACACATGCTGCTTTTGACTGAGAGGCGTGCTAATTAGCAGTCAAACTCATCAGCATAGACTAAACAAATGGTCTCAAGCTTTATGCTGTCTGAACAATGGAAAAGCACACACGCAAGCAATTCTAACATGCCCTAGTAGTTGACACAATATTCAAAGGAACTTGGTTATCACACGGCAGGAAGTCTGAAACGTTGTAGTTGCGACCGTAAGTAATGCTCGATTATTGTAGACCCTGCATGACGGATTACTCAAATAGTTAGCGTAACGCTATATAGAGATTAGGGGGCCAAGCTAGCAGACCCCTATTCAACTTGGTGATTATTTTGTGGGAAGATAATTCTTTCAGAAAATATTACTGTCCAAGGTTAGTGCGATTATAAAACTTACCCAACAGTAGTGGCGCCCCCATGAAGCAACATTATAAACATACCACGACATCACACACACTGTTGAATCCATTATGTACTTGTGATTTATATGTCGGATACTCAAAATTTAAACCCAATAGAAATTACTTGTTATCTTTGACAACGAAGTCCTAACCTAGCTATATGCATGCCTTGACAGTGCACGACAAACTACAGAATGTTTGTTGACAGGAATCCCCACTCCCTAAATAGATGTTATCTTAATCAATAGAAAGCCTGGGAGATTGCTTGTCATCAATGCTCAATACACCTAGAACAAGATGCTACCATACCTGGCATCCAATATCTCCAAGCCCAAAATACGTTCACCATCGGTAAACACTGTAACTTGAATGCTCCTCTCTAGCCAGTTTTTAGCACCTCAAGGATCTTTCCCCTGCACAACCAAATAAAACCACCATATGAACCTGAACAGGCAATGGCAAAAAAAACAGAACTTACTTTTCCTTCAAACTGATATAAAGACACTGAGGGCGACTCAGTATGGATCCATACTTTTGGCAGGCCTCACCAACGGCTCCTCAATGTTGTCAATGAGCAGCTTGTAGAAAAGCCTCTCGTTCCCTTCCTGTGATAAGATGGTACCAGAGAAAAATATAGCCCAAATGAACTCCTTATATCAGCTATACTAATATATTATGCATAACAATGAAACTTAATGATCAGTTACCTGGAGATCCACGAGGGCCATGTAGCGCTGCAAAGGAAACTTGTAGTATCCTGTGGACAGGAGATGAGCAGACAAAAACAACAAGTTACAACGACAATACTGTAATTGTCGAATATTAACATTGTAACACAGATCAACTATTTGTGAAGGATCAGTTGCTACCTCGTCAAAACATTGTTCGGCCTTTTCTGCATACATCGAACAAGAGTGTGGCATCTCCATGAACAGTGGAGCAACAAGAGGAAACAAATCATCCAGGGAAAACTCTTGAAGAAGTTGTTCTTCTACCCCATTAAACTTCTGGAGATAACAGCTAAAGACAATCAGTTATCTATTATGTTTTCGTTCTATACAAGTAAACAAAAATACTAAGGAAAACTAAATCCACACCTCTGGTAAATTTTCAAACTTCTCCCTGAAGTGGCACATCACGGTTTCTATTAGCTCCATGTCGTGCTCGCTTATGGCTGAAAGAAAGGCCAGTGCATCATTTTCATCTTCTTCAGAACCATAAACCATCTCACTGTTAGATGACTCCGCAGAGGTATTAACAAGTTGGCAGTCATCCATCAAGCAAAGATGAGGATCAATGCTACAGCAGCTAGCAAATAAACATGGGAATCAACAAACCATTTTATCTGGTCCTGCAGCTTTCACAAGAGGGATTATCTGGTGAATATCAGCAGCTTTTGCTGAAAAGATGAGCATCACTGATGCCATCGTGTACAGACACCCAACAGCAAGCGCGGTGACGGCGTCGTCGGCATCGACAGCTTCAACTCCTACTACGACCCCTCGCTCAAGAAATAATGTTGGAAGAACTATATCCTTGTTAAGCACTCTACCAAGGAAAGACTAAGATGTTAAGCTCACATCAAAGAGAAACAATTTAGAATAGGGACTATCCTTCTAGGTACCTGAACTATTTTGAAGATGTACACAAATGAATTCCTCTTCATGAGAAGTCATTCTTTGGACCATAGACCTTGAGAAGCTCCAAAGTAGAGACAGACTTCTCAGAGAAGACCAAAGCATATTTGTGTATTTTCCTCTTATGGAAAGGCACCGAAAGTTGTTTCTTGAGGCTCTTCCCCATATGAAATTTCTTGAACTTTGCAACAAATTCAGGTACTGATACATAGTGATATGGTTTTTCATTTTGTATCCAGTACTGTTCCTGATCTTTTTTTGATGTAACCTGGTCAAAAGCAACATTCATCAAAACTATATGCTACTTACTTTGGGCTATTTTAGACAATGCAAGGTCCCCAACATGCAACTTTGTGTTCTGTACTTGGATGTTTCACAGTGCCAGATGGCAGAATGAAAAAAATCATTAAATTTTCCTGATAAACCTAATGGTGCAATCTCATGTGGCCGGTCCAATATTTCTTTCCTATCGGCGACATGGTGGTCCATCTCCATATTACAGAAGTTTAACTACACACTTTCTGAAACAACATACATTTTCTTTAACAGACGTGGGTTCACCAAGAAGGTAAACTTGATGTATCAAGAAGGTCTACAAACTATAAGATAATAACAAGTTGGTCTTTATACTAACTGAAAAAAGCTCTAGATGTTGATTTATACAGTTCTGATGAGTGATGACTTCATTACATAAAAAAATCTCTACGTATTGATTTATGCAATTCTGATGACTTCATTACAAAAGCATGCTATGTTTGAGAAATAATGTTGGAAAAAATATGTATTAGGAAGCTTTCTGCCACGAAGTAACCAACCTCCTGAAGGAAATTAGGGACACCTTTCCTCTGCGGGCACCGGAAGCCACACCTCTCGGAGAACTCAAGCACGTACTCCCGGGCCCCTGGTAGACGATCTGCCCCTCGGACAGCAGCATGACATCGTCGAAGAGGTCGAAGACCTCCGACGCGGGCTGGAGCAGCGAGGCCAGGACGGTGGCCTTGCCCAGGTGGACGATCCGTTGGATGCACTTGACAATCTGGAAGGTGGTGGAGCTGTCGAGGCCCATGGAGATCTCGTCCATGAATAGCACCTTGGTCGGGCCGACCAGCATCTCCCCTAAAACCAAACACGCGCGGTTGTAGCAATGGTAACGGAGGCAACAGCAGACGCGCGGATGGGTTTGAGGCGGATGAAGGAGAGGGAGGGGTACCTGTGGTGAGGCGCTTCTTCTGGCCGCCGGAGATGCCGCGTATTAGCTCGTTGCCGACGATGATATCCGCGCACATGTCCAGCCCGAGAATCTGCACGCACCAGCGGCGGGTATTGGCTTCACTTGAAGCTTCAGTACTTGCTCCAACACTTCTATGAACCTCATCATATGTGTGTTTGTTTGTAAAATGCATAGTTAAGTTTACTCTAAATTAAACATATATTTGCAAAATGCATACAGAAACAGATGAATGAAACAAAAAAAACATAGCTAAAATGAAAAGGTTGCCATTTACTGCTACCTAGCCTATTTCGGATGCCTCAAGGTCAGGCTCACCTCACCTGTCAGTGACAAAAGTCACCATGACTTCGACTGCAGAGAAATAGATCCCCACTCACCCAAGAAGCTGTGATAAAAATGTAAGTTATGGGTTCTCCTATTTCACTAATATGGTTGGTCGTCAGGTCATGGTGTCCAGCCAATATTTACATTTTTTGGATAAAAGTCTCGACCTTATTCTATATCCCCTGGTTGACCCCTCGCCTTTTTCATTTCATGCCCGTAGGGTCTCCATTCAACGAAAACAACCCCTTGCAGAGGTATAAAAAAATAATCACATGTTTTAAAAAAACTCTGACGCATCACAAGCCACAAATGCAGCATGAAGAAACCTGAATCCACGCTGCAATATAGCCAAATTGTCACGGAGGTGCGCGAAACAGCGCACCTTACGACCCCAAAAAGCATAGATCTAGACGGCGGCAACATTATGACCCCAAAATTTAAGTATTTAAGCAGTTAGGCAACTAAAGTTAACTTGTCTTGTCCTTCTCAACAGAACTGAGCTGATGTACTTACCCTGATCTGTGATACAGATCAGTCGCATGGGAATGGATGCCTAGAGTCGTTAGTTCCACAGCTAGCGACACTATCCATGGGGTCCATGATTTGATTCAAAACTATCTAATCAGAAGTACATATACAAGTGGCATGAATATGTGAACAACTTCCCCTAAAACAAACAGGTTTCCATTACCTCAGTTAAAAAATAATTTGCAGTTAACAATAATTAAGACTCTAGATCTATCATGTATTTCTAGTGTAGAGGCGTGTAAGACTACAAAGTGCCTAAACAAAATGAATAAAGATGCTGATCCAATGGGAGGAAAAAGACTGAAGGTCACAAAATTGGTACCCAACCTTGCCACAGAAATGCATCAATGTACCTTGCCACAGAAACAATTTGCAGAGAGAAAATCAATGTATTTCTTGCTTCAGGGTCCATTGTTGGGAAGCTCATCTTCTTGTTATTAGTGTTCATAGATCTAAAAAGGTGAAAATGCAAAAAAAAGCATCACAAACCTGTACTGATAAGGTTCATTTGCATAAAAGACTGAATTATAACCCTAATGAAGGCGAGAGACAGTAGCCTCACCTTGTGAGATGGGAGAACATCGGAAGGTATAAAAACTGGGTAGCAGTTTCCGGGTTAGGACTGTCCTTATATGCATCAGATTAATGTTCCTCTTCTATGTTGCGTTGATACTAATTCATTTAAACGTATATGTACTGGTAAGACAGAAAGTGGACAGCAGAACAATCAGCTATCATGGAAGAAAGGCAAAGCTAGATGCAACACATTGGAATCAAGCCATAATTTTAATCACCAAAAAAATTGTCTTTACGAACTATGCAGAAATTACATGTTTGAAATGATAGCAAGAAACAAATAGACTAAGTACCCACTCTTGGCTACTGGTTATTCTTTTGCTGTGAAACTTCCAACGAATCTGCTCAAGTGCTAAGCACAATTCTGCTACACTCTCTTCAATGGCATCACTGCTCTGTTGGCTATTGTTGGAGTCCTGAAACTGACAATTCTTACATCGTCCAGGGGCAGGGAGCGGATCCTAAGGCAAGGCCGTTGACGGGGTCACGCTGGCCTGGACGATGGCGACGAGCGCCCTGGCGGCGCGCGCGTATGGCGGGCTCGTGCCCGCGTGGGGGAATCGGACGACGAGGGCGTGTGCGAGTCAGGCGGAGAGAGGAAGGGAGGTGAGGCGGAGAAGGGCTCAGCGGCTCTCGCGACGGGAATCTCGCGATGCGGGACATACCCGCATGCGGGGGCACGACAGGGGCCTAGAAGGTGGGGGAGGAGGGTGGGGCGGATCCTCGGCCACCTGGGATCTGGGCGCGCCATCGACAGTGTGGAGAGGAGGGTGGGGCAGAGCAGACGGGGAGGAGGGCGCGATGGGGTGGAACCTCGGGCACCTTCCATGGACGGCGTGGGTAGGAGGGCGTTGATGGCGGCCTCGGCAGGGGTAGAAGATCCTTGACACCTTCCGTTGATGGCGGGATAGGAGATCCTCGACACCTTCCGTTGATTTGGGGACTGCCTACACTGAGCAATGGGGAGAGGAGGAGGGGAGTTGAAGCCCTGGCGGACGCGCGTACGGCGTACCTGCCATGGATGGAAGGGGAGTCCCGTGATTTGCGAGCGCGGTGGCTGTGCTCGGCTGCGACCGCGAGGAGGGCGGCGGGGACCGCGGGCGCGGGGAGCGTGCGATGGCAGAACACAAACTGTGGACGCCTACACTACAAACATAAGGAGTAGTAGAGATTTGTAAATTTCAGTTTCGCCCTATTCACCCCCCTCTAGGCGACTATCAATGTCAATAGATGTAAGTTCCATAAAACCAATAAGGGCATGATGTAACTAAAGAAACAAAAGCTGATTTTATCCATGGGAGTTGGTTTTTAAGAAATTAAAAATTCGATTTCTATAAACTAAGACATAAATTAGTATATTTGAAACTACTCTATATTGTTAAAAATTGGATGTTTTCAAAGATGCTCTTAATATTATCTTATACTATAGATGTTATATTCATTATAAAATAAATCCCATATATGAAATTTTGTAGAAACGATCAATTAGAAACATGAATTAAATAATGTTTGATAGTTTTTCAATGTATGCTTGGTAGACTAAAAACACAAGACAGCAGAATACGTAATCACGAAAACACAATCATACATATCATATTCCTATCTTGAGGAACAAAAACAGATGACAAAAGGTTCAACAAACAATTGCTTGTCATGTTTATGTAGCACCTCAAACACAAAGTTGATGTTACTGTACGGCAGGGCATCCCTTGCATCCTTCCCTACCGTTGGATCTGAAGACGGCCTACCGTTGGATCTGAAGACGGAGCAACGAGCAGCGGTGCCGACAGGGACGCCCTACCGGCCGCTATAAAGGCTCCCCGCGAGGCTGGCGGACAGCCCTGCTGAGTCTCTCACCTGCTGGCGGAGGCGGCCCCCAAAAGCCAAATTCCCCAACCCACACCACCTCCACACTCCAGTAAGCACCCCGCCTCCCCCCTCGATCTCCCTCCTCCAATTCCTTCTGCTGCTGCGACTGAATCGAATTGCTCCACTGCTACTAATCTATATACTACTACTGCTTGCTCCTGTTTCAATCGATCAATCATGCCGCGCGTAGGTTTTTTCCGGCGCAAAGGTAACCAGCGAACACGAGCCCCGGTTTCCCGACCCCCTCTCCCAGATCCGCAGCGCGCCCGCGCGATTCCGTCCGCCCGACGCGATTTCCCCTGTGTATTTTTTTGTGATGATTTTTTTGACCTCTTTGCCTGGTCTAGGGTTAGGGTTTGCTGTCGGCGATGTCGGATCGGCAGCCGTCGGAGGAGCCGGAGGAGCAGGTGGACCTGGAGGGGGACGACGACGGCATGGACGACGACGACGCCGGGTACCGTCGCCGCGGAAGCCGGGACGACTCGGAGGAGCCCGAGGAGGATGACGACAATGACGAGCGCCATGGCGACGCCGACGACGACGCCGGGATGGAGCCGGAGCCGGCCGGAAGTAAAGGCGGGGATGACACGGGCAAGGGGCCCGACGTCGCCGGTGGCGGGCCCGAGGACGAGGAGGAGAGGAGCAAGTGGGATGACATGCTAGCCCTGCCGCCCCATGGCTCCGAGGTCTTCATTGGTGGCCTGCCCCGTGACATCACGGAGGAGGACCTCCGTGAGCTATGTGAGCCGTTGGGAGAAATATATGAGGTCAGTTTCACGGGACACACGAACCCCGCCGTCTCCTCTTACCATCAGCTTGTTACATGCATGAGGGTTGTAATGTGCGTCTCTGTGGGGGTCAATGGAATGGCAGGTGAGGTTGACCAAGGATAAGGACACAAAGGAGAACAAGGGATTCGCCTTTGTCACCTTCACTGACAAGGAGGCTGCGCAGCGCGCCATCGAGGATGTGCAAGACAGGGAGTTCAAGGTAGCTACTAATTTTGGCGACCTTCTGAGCTGCTGATTGTTCTACCTAACATTGGGTTTCCACATTCTGTCATGTGTTCTGCGCAATGTGCTTATATCCGATGGTTTTTGGTGCTGTAGGGGAGGACTTTGCGGTGCTCTCTTTCGCAGGCAAAGCACAGGCTGTTTGTTGGGAATGTGCCCAAGGGGCTGAGCGAGGAGGAGCTTACCAACACTATCAAGGGGAAGGGTCCAGGTGTTATCAACATTGAGATGTTTAAGGTGTGCTTTGCGGTTTCATGCTTGTTTTCTTTTGTACACCACAAGTTCCAGATTCACTAATAGTGAGATGCTGTTTGCACAGGATCAGCATGACCCAAACCGTAACCGTGGCTTCCTCTTTGTTGAGTATTACAACCATGCCTGCGCAGACTATGCCAGGCAGAAACTTTCATCTCCAAACTTCAAGGTTGATGGGAGCCAATTGACTGTTAGTTGGGCTGAACCTAAGGGTTCAACAGATGCTTCATCTGCAGCTGCTCAGGTAGACATTTGGGCTAAAAATTCAAATTCAAATTCTATTGTATTGTTATATTTCAATTTTTAGGCCTTTTGGTTTTGCAATGATAGGTTTGTGCAAGTCTGTTTCCTACCGTCCTAGATGAGTTGGCAATTTGATGTAAATGAATCCCTGTTTGCCTTTTTCTGCTGTCATAATCTGTTAGGAACAGGGTGCGGCCACTGAAAAATGAAAAACAAAAGAAGTATTAAGTATTTGGGGCTTAATGGTTGTATTTGCTGATTAGTCATTTTGCACTTTGATATTTTGGTAAAAGGTTTAGTGCCTTTTCTAAATCAGGCCTGAGTTTATGGTGTTGTATGAAGAACTGAGTGCTATGTGGGCATGTTTCTAATGCCTAAACTTCTCCTAGATTGCCTTGATAGCTATAGATTGGTATGTTGGCATGTTCTGCCTCGGTGAACTAGTCAGCTTATCTTTGAACTGCTGCGTGTGTAATGTGGATTCTTGGGAATTGGCTATGCAAAATACTTTTGTTGATTGTTAGACTTACTTGGTAATATACATTAATTGACTTGTCATTATTTCAACATGTGCTAGCTGTATACTCATTAGATGCGTATCCTGTTTCTTTAGAGCAATCTTTGCTTCTAAATTTTTGTACGCAGAAATTTAAACCCAGCCCTTCTCTATTGACTGAGGATTTGAATATTTGCTACAATTACCCAGGTGAAGACTATATATGTGAAGAACCTACCTGAAAATGTTTCTAAAGAGAAGATAAAGGACCTGTTTGACAAACATGGAGAGGTCACAAAAATAGTTCTGCCTCCTGCCAAGGCTGGTCATAAGAGAGACTTTGGCTTTGTTCACTTTGCAGAAAGATCAAGCGCATTGAAGGCAGTTAAAGGAAGTGAAAAATATGAAATCGATGGTAAACTTATCTACCTGCTATCATCCAGTATCCTGTGAAATTCAGAGCCACAGCAGCAGCACAACCAGAATTTATTTTTGAACAAAATTATCAGAAATTATCCGTAGTTGAATCACATAAAAATCACATCAGTTTCTGTTGGTGCCGATACTGATTACTTGGGCACCTCTCTCTCGCCTTGCAGTACAATTGATTATTTTATTTAGATCGTGAGTGACATTTATTGGTATAAAAGGAGTTTTAGTTGCTAGAACTGCTTTGTCATGAATAGATCCATATTAGATGTAACCTTTGGGCTTACTTGATGCAGGTCAAGTACTGGAAGTGTCCATGGCCAAACCATTGGCAGATAAGAAACCTGATCATTCACACAGGCCTGGAGGAGGCCCTAATTATCCCCTTCCTCCCTATGGTGGTGGTGGCTACATGGGAGATCCATATGGTGCTTATGGTGGCGGCGGTCCTGCATACAACCAGGTGATCCAACCTAACCATTCAGAATCACATGTATGCAATACTGCATTGTGTTATTTTGCTTTATTAACATAATACTTTTGGCAGCCAATGATATATGGCAGAGGACCAGCACCGGCAGGAATGAGGATGGTGCCGATGGTGCTTCCTGATGGCCGCCTTGGCTATGTCCTGTAAGACCATTCCTCTACAACACTCACTGAAGCTCAATGTCTGCCTGAGCACATATCTGCAGTTTGTGACAGCATATTCTTCTGTCCACAGGCAACAACCTGGTGGAATGCCGCCTCCGCCCCCACCGCGGAGGGGTAGTGACCGAAGAGACAGTAGCAGAGGTGGCGAAGGGCACAGCCGGCGATATCGCCCTTACTAGCTTTTCCCTTATGGGCTCTACTCCCATCATGCGGTATGAAGCGTTTAACTTATGAGACGAGATAGGAGCCTATGTTCTTGTCCCAGTATAAGGTCTGCGATGGCACGATGCTTGTACCATCTGTTTCTTCGATGACTTATTTTTATCATGCAGCAGTGCATGTAACTTGAAACTGTGATGGACTTGTATTGCTTTCTGCCTTATGGCACCTGTAGTAGTGAACTGATGAAGTTCATGCGGACTCTGAAGCTTAATGGTAATTTTGCTGTATTCTATTTCACAGGAGATAATCTGTCCCGACCTTAGCAATTGTCGTTCATTTTGGTGTAACTGACGATAGAGCTGAAGTATCGGTTTGTTTCTATTTTCTGGGTTTTTATGTTTCAATGGCCTCTTGAAAACTGAAAATGGCCTCTTGTAGACTGAAGAACAAACTAGAGCCAAAAGTGGTGCATGGACGCCACAGGGCTAGCTTTCAAACCTCTCTCTCTAAAAAATGCTACTAATTCTTTTGAGCAAATTCTACGAGTACAATAGAAATACCACTTGTATTCTGTGGACCGAACATTGTTGGCATCATTTCACTCTTTCACGAAACAAGTGCCTCGCCTCTTGAAATAGACGACTGTTCGCGAGAGGGTTGAGGGATTTCACCCGTGAACTCTTCAAAACAAGAGTAGAGTGTTTTTTTAAACAAAATTAGAACTAAAACTAGAGTAGTTACTTAGTCATATGACTATGCATTGTTACGATTTTTATATATAACATAAGATAAATTTTATTTTAATAAAGCACAAAAAATATATTTTGTATTGATTAGGTGAATTTGAATGTGGAGCCAACAACCAAGTTTCAAACACTCACTTATATATAATTTCATCTTATTTTTACATAAACTCTTCTATTATAATAGTATAAACTCTTCTATTATAATAGTATAGAGAAGAGATTATAAAAATACGGGTTGATTCTAAAGAAATATAGGTTTTTTTTTGAAAAATATTGATGTGGCACGACCGTTGAAACTGATGCTTTAATAGCTTTCATATAGTAAAAATTAACAATCTTATTTTATCCTCGAATTCATCAAACGAGTGTAGGGTGATTTTACCAAAATTAGAGAAATTATTAATTAAAACTGGAGTGGTTGTTAGTAATTGTATTAGGTGGTCAAAATAACGTATTCTTTGGTAGAGAAAGTGGGTCTATTCTTGGTGGCAACATATCTGATCTAAAAATAATTATGGGGTGTTTGTTTGAAGAATCAATCTGTTCTAAATAAGATGGTGCGTTAACTCGTTCCTCATATTATTAATAATTATTAGTTTATGAGGAATAAAATAACGATGGATCAACTTATTTTATTCTACAAATCAAATAAGAAAATGAGGAATGAGAAGATAATAGACTACCTCTGTTGGGGGTCTTTTTCTCCGCCGAAGGTCCTCTAAGCAAAAACACATTCGGCAGGACAGCACAAAAGCAGTCGTGACATGAAGATATAAGCCGAAGCTATGATTGATAGAACTTCGGCTTGGTGTCATGCTAAAGACGAAGGACGATACCGACTTAAAGAGGAAAAGACTGTAATGTCCCTGATAGTCTGTATTATGATTATAATTAGTTATCAGGGACACAGATGTAATTTTGTCCGGGCTGCGTCCCGTGCCTATAAATAGATGAACAGTATCCCTGTACTGTTCACTCTGGATTGTAATCACTCTCGCGTCACTCTCGCTTTTTCACCTTCTATCAAGCCGAAGGTATAAATGTAATATAAATATCATTGATGTTTATTCATGTTTATAAAATGAGAATATAAATAATCTGATAATCTGTGATGATTGTTTATATTCTTTCATGTTTCATATATCTCTACTTACATTTTGTTCACTGAAATGATGAAGGTATGCCCTTCATGACCTTCGTGTGAAGATCATTATATCCCAGGGGAGGTAATGCTTCGAAGGACGAAGGTCTCTAATCTTTAACAATTATGTTGTTTTGTTCTTGATGTATAGCATTCGAGAACAAGGACCAACATTGGTGCCCACCTCTGGTGAACTCACTTCCACAGTTGCGACGATGGCTTCACACAACAACCAAGCTGTAGCACCTTCGGCCACGAAGTTGGTGCTCCCAATCACAGGTGGTTTAAGTTCTGAACCAGCCAACAAGAAGCAGAAGAAGGAAGCACAAAGAAGGGTACAACATGTCGAGGTGTAAGGACCCTTCATCAAATCCAAGTGGTCTCACATTCCAATTACCTTCTCTTAGGAGGATCTTCAGCTCAAAGATTATCCTCACAACGATGCAATGGTTATATCTTGTGTCATCAAGGGATTTCTGGTCCACAATGTCCTGTTGACACAGGCAGCGCAACAGACATTATTTTTGTAAAAGCTTTCAGGCAAATGCAAAAGCCAGAAGATAAGATACATGATGCAACACA
This sequence comes from Zea luxurians, assembly GCA_029449295.1. Classification (NCBI taxonomy): domain Eukaryota; kingdom Viridiplantae; phylum Streptophyta; class Magnoliopsida; order Poales; family Poaceae; genus Zea; species Zea luxurians. Next base: position 7,797,610 of record JAOPSE010000079.1, on the reverse strand, counting down.
CCCTCTTTGTGGCTTTGGAGGAAGACAAATTGTGGCACTTGGCAAGATAACAATGTCAGTTACCTTCGGCTATGTCCATAACACAAGAACTGAACAGGTTGTCTTTGACATTGTTGATATAGAGTATCCATACAATGCAATAATTGGTCGAGGGACGCTTAATGCCTTCGAAGCAATACTTCATCCAGCATATCTATGCATGAAGATACCTTCGGAATAAGGGCCCATTGCTGTTGACGGGAGTCAAGAAGCTGCTAGAAGGACTGAAGGGAGTTAGACGGATTCGAAGGCTATCCATAATATAGATGAAGCCGAAGCTTATCAGCAGTATAAGCACAAAAGAGAGAAGGCTGCTTCAGCAGATCAGCCGAAGCCTATGCTCTTGTGTGAAGACATAGCAGACCAAAAGGTATTGCTGAGATCTCAGCTATCTGGTGAACAGGAAAAGACTGCTAATATTCTTGTTCAACAACAAAGATGTCTTTGCTTGGACAGCTAATGACCTTTGTGGTGTCAATAGAGATGTTATTGAGCACTCACTCAATGTGGACCCGTCCTTCAGACCAAGAAAGCAGAGGCTTCAAAAAATGTCTGAAGATAAAGCTGAAGGTGCACGGAATAAAGTAAAAAGACTTCTTAGTGCCGGTGTTATCAGAGAAGTAACATATTTAGAGTGGCTGGCTAACACCGTTATGGTTAAAAAAGCTAATGGGAAATGGAGAATATGCATTGATTTCACAGACCTCAACAAGGCATGTCCGAAGGATGAGTTCCCTTTACCAAGAATAGATTTCCTTGTAGATGCAGCAACTTCTTGAGAACTTATGAGCCTATTGGACTGCTACTTGGGTTATCACCAAATTTGGATGAAGAAAGAGGATGAACCAAAGACAAGTTTCATAACTCCTAGTGGTACCTATTGTTACCTTCGGATGCCTGAGGGGCTCAAAAATGCTAGAGGGAGCTTCAGCAGAATGACTGCCAAGGTTCTTCACTCTCAAATAGGCAGGAATGTGCTAACTTATGTCGATGACATCATAGTGAAAAACACAAAATAAGAAAATCATGTTGCCGATTTGCAAGAGACGTTTGCCAATTTCAGACAAGCTGGTCTCAAGTTGAACCCAGAAAAATGTGTTTTCGGAGTGAAGAAGGGTAAGTTTCTTGGTTGCCTGGTATCAACAAAGGGCATCGAAGCTAATCCAACCAAGATCGAAGCTATCCTTCGGTTGGAGCCACCAAATTCAAAGAAGGGGGCTCAATGGTTGGCAGGAAGACTAGCATCGTTGAATAGATTTATATCAAGATCAGCAGAGAGGAATTTACCATTATTTGAAATACTGAAATCAGCCGAAGTCTTTCAGTGGGATCTGGCTCAACAGAAAGCCTTCGAAGAGTTAAAACAATATCTGATAGATTTGACAACTCTAACTCCACCTTCATCAGGAACTCTGCTACTTCTGTATGTGGCTGCTTCCCATGCTGTGGTTAGTGCGGCACTTGTACAAGAGAAACAAGTTGGCCAGATGAAAAAGCAAGCACCAATATACTTCGTCTCCGAAGTACTCAACCCATCAAAGAAGAATTACACAGAATTGGAGAAGGTACTCTATGTTGTATTGATGGCCTCGAGAAAGCTTCGGCATTACTTCCAAGCTTATCATATAATAGTACCATCATCACAACCCCTCAAGGATATAATGAGGAACAGAGAAGCTACAGGAAGGGTCGGAAAATGGGCCGCAGAACTCAATGAATTCACCATTGATTATATGCACAAGTCTTCGATTTAATCTCAGGCTCTAGCAGATTTTATTGCCGATTGGACGCCAGGAGCTCAGTATGAAGAAAGAATAAGTGATGCCGAAGCTTGGACGATATTTTGTGATGGTCCTGGGGAACCTTCGGTGCAGGGGCAACTGCTGTCCTAGTAGCACCATCTAAAGTCAGGACATGTTTTGCAACAAAGTTAGACTTCACCTGTACAAATAACATTGCCGAATACGAAGCTCTTCTTTTAGGGCTTCGGAAGCTAAAGGCAATGGGAATAAGAAGGGCAATCCTTAAAATTGATTGACAAGTTATTTCGGGCCATGTGGATAAGAGCAGCTTGAAAAATATTTGGATGCAATCCGAAGGTTGGAAGCTTCTTTTGAAGGCTTTTCTGTAAAAAATATCCTAAGGGGAGAGAATGAGCATGCAAATTTATTAGCTAAATCAGTGGCACATGGGCTTCCTTTGCCTTCGGAAGTATTTTTTGAAACAATAAAAGCACCCTCAATCGAGCTCATGGAAAGGGCAGTGCTCACAATCTCACTTGTACATAGTGAAGACTAGAGGACCGAAATAATATCCTTTCTCTAGGGCAACCATCTTTCAGATGACGAAGCTTACAATAAGATAATGGAAGCAAGAACACGACCTTATGTAATAATTGAAGGGGAGCTATACAAGCATGGAGTTTGCTCCCCATTGCTCAAATGCCTTTCCAAAAATGAAGGACAGGAATTAATGAAGGAAATACATGCAGGACTATGTGGAGCCCACATCGGATCCAAGCCTCTACTGGGAAAGGTTTTTAGACAAGGTTTTTGTTGGCCAAAGACAGCTTCGGATGCAGCGGACTTGGTCCAGAAATGTGAAAACTGTCAGAAGTGTGCCAGAGATCAGAAACAACCTTTGTCTTTAACACAACCGATTCAACCTACTAGGCCATTGCAAAGATGGGGCCTAGATTTGTTAGGACCGCTCCCACCAGCACAAGGAAATTTAAAATATGTTGTGGTAGCAGTGAAATATTTCTCAAAGTGGATCGAAGCTAAAACTTTAGCTACCATAACTTTGGCCACAGTCTAGAAATTCTTTTGGCAAAATATTGTTTGTCGCTTCAGTGTGCCGAAGGCTATTACAGTCGATAATGGAACTCAATTTGATGCTGAAACGTTCAAGGTTTTTGTGACTAGATTGGTACAAAAATACATTTTGCATCGGTAAGGCACCAAGAATCAAATGGGTTGGTAGAGAGAGCAAATGGAATTATAATGATAGGGATAATAAAGTTAATCTTCAATCAGCCCAGATGAAAGTGGCTAGATAAATTAATAAAAGTGGTGTGGAGCGACAACACTGCTGTCTCAAGGTCAACAGGTTTTACTCCATTCAAGCTCTTGTTCAGTGATGAAGCAATAACACCGAAAGAAGCAAGAACAATAAGAACCAAAGCTTCAGCGGAGGACGAAGCTGATTGTTAAATAACAAAAGACACCATAGAAGGGACCCGACTTCAAGCCATAGAGCAGATCAATAAGTATCGGGCCAAAACAATAAAATGGCGCGATAGGAAAGTTTGATTGAAAGATATCAAGCTAGGCCATTTGGTGCTTCGAAGGATAGCCAACCCAGATACAGTGGGGAAGCTACAGCTGAAATGGGAAGGTCATTTTCTGGTAGTATCTTCGTCAAGACCCGGTTCTTATAGATTGAAGGATATGGACGGCAACGACATACCTAGATCTTGGAATGCGGATGAGCTTCGACGATATTACGTGTAATTGATGTAACCTTTTTTATTTTTCCTATGGCACCCTTTTCCTTTCTGGAGGGGAGAAAGGTTTTTAATGGGGCCATAGTTTGTAATTTTCGTTCTTGTTTTAGCCCTATGCAATACAAGGGCCAAAATCCCCCAAAAAATGTAACATGTAATATCAGAATCCGCACCATTGAGTGCAAAGAGAATAGGGAAAATATCAAAAGACGTCCCTAAGGGGATGCAGAGCTGTAATCACTCTGAGGGTGATGAAGCTACCAAAGTCGTTCCTAAGGGAGCGCAGAGTAAGTTTTGAAGCTACAAAAGTCATTCCTAAGGGAGCACAGAGTAAGTTTCGAAGCTCAAAAGTTGTTCCTAAGGGAATGCAGAGCCAAATACCACCGAAATAGAAGGTGAAGAAGCTCCGAAGTCGTTCCTAAGAGGATGCAGAGCTTAAATGCCACCGAAATAGAAGGTGAAGAAGCTCCGAAGTCGTTCATAAGGGAATGCAGAGCTTAAATGCCACCGAAATAGAAGGTGAAGAGACTCCAAAGTCGTTCCTAAGGGGATGTAGAGTCTATGTCACACCCGGTTTTGGAAGGTAAACCGAATGTGAACCATGTACGTGCCAGGATCAGAAACTCATGTACACAGCGATTACATAATTGAACATCATCACACAATGCTCGAAATAAATAGCGAAAAAGTACTTTATTACATCGAGATGTCCAAGACATCCATAGAGTCTAATACATAACCATTGTTCAACATAAATATCAAAGTGCGGAATTACGAAACGTAGATGCTAAGCCTACACAGGCAGTTGACTAGGGGTTTGCCACTAAGAAAGAACTAGAACTCGTCATATTCCTGAAACTCCTCGAAATCTTCCATGTTGCCAGCATCACCTCCTAAGCACTGAGTACAGTGGGGACAACCTGAGGTGGGGTGGTTTGTAAAGCAAGGGTGAGTACACATCAACGTACTCAGCAAATGTCCCGTTTGGCTAAAGTAGACTAGCTGTATATGGGGTTGGGGTCAAGCAGTTGGTTTTAGTTGGTCAAATATTTATTATTATTAGTAGAGCCAACTTTTAGTAATAAACTTAGTTATTACCCAAAAGTACTTCCTCAAACGAGGAAATACCAAAGATCAGATTTTATAGCATCATTGTTAATCATCATCATAAAAGTATCCAAAGTTCTTCTAATCAAAGAGGATTCCAAGGCTGCTCTTAACCGTGAGCTCGACTGATATACCAGTTTTTAACACTCTACAGAGGTTGTACACTTTACCCACAAGTCGTGATCCCTTTCCAGCCTGGGTTATACAGACCTGATCTTCACTACCAAGGTGAATGGCCAAGGATACACTATGTAGCCTTTACAAATATTTCCCTGGCGCATAGCTGCTCGTTAGGTTTTGCCAGTCATACAAACGCAGTACACCTCCCCAAGGTGGGTGACTAACAAAACCAAATCGAAAGAACCTCTGCACCCCAACCTTGGCAGAGCGAGCACTACGCCCCGGCCCCCATTGACGGCCCTCCGGCAAAGCCAACTACACCCTCAGGTTCATCTAATTAATCAGCTAAGGGCATCCCATTCCACCCTCATGGTTGTACTGTTATCCCAGGTGGTCACTCCATGAACAGGTCCTTACAGAGAGGTACTCAGGAAAAAGGCCTGAGTCCCCTAAGGTATCACAAGATCATTCACATAATCAGGATAACAGTATCGTATCTTAAGTGTTCACATCATGTTCATTGATTAAGTTAATGCAATAGCAACATGCTAACCATGATAACCCAAAAGGTAAACAAGGATAAGTGAATACAGACTAGTCAATCCTTAGGTTTCATAAAGTAATGCGGGACAGTGAATCATAAAGTATGTAGGACATAATAGGTCAGAGGACACTTGCCTTCACCAGGTTGTTGCTCAGGGAGGTCTCCTACAACACACTCAGGAACCTCGGACTGCTCATTGTCTAAATAAAGCGAGCATGCATTCAATACATTTGTAAAGTACAAATGAACAACACACCACACATGTACAAACATTGGATCACATCTTAAAAAGACACAATACTACATAGGGGATACTGAATTCAAAGTATAACATAAACTATAACATACATTAACTTTATTTGAGAATAGATTATTATTTCCCCTAAGTGTTACTTACAAGTACATAAACATGGTTCAACTTATTTTATTGTGACCTAAAATTTAGAATAGAGGTAAACTCATGTAATACATATTATTAATCTCACAAGCTTAAACAAGTTTAAATCTCTAAGGTTCTCCTTTTATTTATTTTATTAAATAAATAAAACATACATCTACATTAGTTCATATTCAACCCTAAACATTAGAGTGTGCAGACAGTAAGTGAAACATTTTATTTAAACAGAGAATAATTCTATGAACATTTTGCAATTTGAATCACTAAATTTGGAGTTCATATGCAAAAGTTATGAAATAAACAAGTTTGGGAATTCAAAATATGAAATTAGGGCTAATTCTGTGAATATTTAAAAGTCCAGGGCTAAATCTGTAAGATTACAGGGGCCTGCGAGCGAAAACCAGGGACGGCGGGTTTATTTCCAACAAACTGAGGGTTTCTTACACAAAACAACCACGCGAAGGGGTATCGGGTGAATCTAACCGTCGGATCTAAAACCAACGGCTGAGATTAGATCTACGGCCAAGGGCGCGCGCGCGAGCGGGCGAGCACTGACAAGCGGGCCAGGGGCGTCAGTGGCAGAGGGGGAAGGCACACTGATCGAGCGGGCCCAGCGCCAGGGGGTTTGGGCGCTGACAGGCGGGCCAGGGCGCCAGGGCACGCGTGCGCGAAGCGGTACTTGCGGTCCGGGCCGTGTGATCCAGATCGGACGGAGGGGATCAGACTGGGGGGGTTGAATGCGCGAAGCAGTACCCGCGGTCTGGGCCATGCGATCAGGATCGGACGGAGGGGATCAGACCGGGGGAAACAGACTGCTGCGGGCGGCACTGACAGGCGAGCCAGGGCGTTAGGCGCGCGTGCGCGAAGCGGTATCCCGCGGTCCGAGCCGTTTGATCTGAATCGGACGGAGGGGATCAGACCAGGGGTAAACAGATGGCTACGGGCGGCGAAGCGTTATCCGGGGTCCGAGCCGTTCGATCTGAATCGAACGGAGGGGATCGAACCAGGGGGAAACAGACGTGCGCGAAGCGTTATCCGTGGTCCGAGCCGTTCGATCTGAATCGGACGGAGGGGATCAGACCAGGGGGAAACAGACGGCTGCAGGCGGTGAAAGTCGCCTAGAGGGGGGGGGGGTGAATAGGCGGAATATAAAAATTATAAACTTAAGCACACACTACAAGCCGAGGTTAGTGTTAGAAATAAAATCGAGTCCAAAAGAGAGGGTGAAAACAAATCACAAGCAAATGAAGAGAGTGACACAGAGATTTGTTTTACCGAGGTTCGGTTCTTGCAAACCTACTCCCTGTTGAGGTGGTCATAAAGATCGGGTCTCTTTTAACCCTTTCCCTCCCTCAAACGGTCACCTAGACCGAGTGAGCTTTTCTCCTTAACCAACGGGTCACTTAGACCCCTCACAAGGACCACCACAACTTGGTGTCTCTTGCGTTGATTACAAGTTGCTTGAGAACAAGAAAGAGGAAGAAGAAAAGCGATCCAAGCGCAAGAACTCAAATAAACACAAATATCTCTCTCTCTCTCTCTCGCTAGTCACTAATTGTTTGGAGTGATCTTTGGACTTGGGAGAGGATTTGATCTCTTGTTTGTGTCTTGGAGTGAAGTCTAGAGCTCTTGTATTGAATGCAATGGCTGAAAACTTGGATGCCTTGAAGTGTGGTGGTTGTGGGGTATTTATAGCTCCAACCACCAAAGTGGCCGTTGGGGATGGCTGCTGTCGACGGGCGCACCGGACAGTCCGGTGCGCCACCAGACACTGTCCGGTGTGCCAGCCACGTCACCCAACCGTTAGGGTTCGACCATTGGAGCTTCTGACAACTGGGCCACCGGACAGTCACTGTTCACTGTCCGGTGCGCCTTCTGGCGCCTGCTCTGACTTCTGCGCGTGCAGTCCGCACTGTTCACTGCACTGTACACTTTTGCAGACGACCGTTGACGCGCTAGCCGTTGCTCCGCTGGCACACCGGACAGTCCGGGGCTACACCGAACAGTCCGGTGAATTATAGCGGAGAGCAATTTCCAGAAACCCGAAGCTGAGGAGTTCAGAGGAATTCTCCCTGGTGCACCGGGCACTGTTCGGTGAGCCAGACTAGGGCAACCTTCGGTTTTCTTTGCTCCTTTGTTTTGAACCTTTTTTGGACTTTTTATTGGTTTGTGTTGAACCTTTGGCACCTGTAGAACTTATAATCTAGAGAAAACTAGTTAGTCCAATTATTTGTGTTGGGCAATTCAACCACCAAAATTCATTTAGGAAAAGGTTTGACCCTATTTCCCTTTCAATCTCCCCCTTTTTGGTGATTGAGGACAACACAGACCAAAGCAAATATATAAGTGCAGAATTGAACTAGTTTGCATAAGGTAAGTGCAAAGGTTGCTTGGAGTGAAACCAATATAATTATTTCAATAGATATGCATGGATTGCTTTCTTTCTTTTAACATTTTGGACCACATTTGCACCACATGTTTTGTTTTTGCAAATCTTTTGGAAATTCTTTTCAAAATCCTTTTACAAATAGTCAAAGGTATAAGAATAAGATTGAGAGAAGCATTTTCAAGATTTGAAATTTTCTCCCCCTGTTTCAAATGCTTTTCCTTTGACTCAAACAAAACTCCCCCTTAATGAAATTCTCCTCTTAGTGTTCAAGAGGGTTTTGCCAATTGAGATGGAATTTCTTCGAGAAATACTAATTTCAAAGATACTAATTAAAAAACATTTAAAAACTTAAACTTCGATTTTTTTTGAAATTTGGCATGGTGGTGCGGTCCTTTTGCTTTGGGCTAATACTTTCTCCCCTTTTGGCATGAATCGCCAAAAACGGATACTTCGAGTGAAATATGAGCCCTTAAACCTTCTCCCCAATGGCAAACAAATAAACATGAGTGAAGATTATACCAATATGGAGATATAGCGGAATACCAGCAAAGAGTAAATAATACCAATTGAGTTGAGTGGAAGCATCGTCTTTGCCGAATACTCCATTTCCCTTTCAATTCTATGACTAAGCATAATAATATACTTGAAAACACATTAGTCATAGCCATAAAAGAGATACGATCAAATGTATATAAATGAGCTATGTGTGCAAAGTATCAATCGAAGTTCCGAGAATCAAGAATGTTTAGCTCATTCCTAAGTTTGGTAAAGGTTTTCTCATCTAGTGGTTTGGTAAAGATATCGGCTAATTGTTCTTTGGTGTTAATATAGGCTATCTCGATATCCCCCCTTTGTTGGTGATCCCTCAAAAAGTGATACCGAATGGCTATGTGCTTAGTGCGGCTGTGTTCAACTGGATTATCCGCCATGCGGATTGCACTCTCATTATCACATAGGAGAGGGACTTTGCTAAATTTGTAGCCATAGTCCCTAAGGGTTTGCCTCATCCAAAGCAATTGCGCGCAACAATGGCTTGCGGCAATGTACTTGGCTTCGGCGGTAGAAAGAGCTACTGAGATTTGTTTCTTTGAAGCCCAAGACACCAGGGATCTCCCCAGAAACTAACAAGTCCCTGATGTGCTCTTCCTATCAATTTTACACCCTGCCCAATCAGCATCTGAATATCCTAATAAATCAAAAGAGGATCCCTTGGGGTACCAAAGACCAAACTTAGGTGTATGAACTAAATATCTCAAGATTCTCTTCACGGCCCTAAGGTGAACTTTCTTAGGATCGGCTTGGAACCTTGCACACATGCATACGGAAAGCATAATATCCGGTCGAGATGCACATAAGTAGAGTAAAGGTCCTATCATCGACCGGTATACCTTTTGATCTACGGATTTACCTCCCGTGTTGAGGTCGATATGCCCATTGGTTCCCATGGGTGTCTTGATGGGCTTGGCATCCTTCATTCCAAACTTGGTGAGTATATCTTGAATGTACTTCGTTTGTCTGATGAAGGTGCCCTCTTGGAGTTGCTTGACATGAAATCCTAGAAAATACTTCAACTCCCCCATCATAGACATGTCGAATTTTTGTACCATGATCCTACTAAACTCTTCACATGTAGATTTGTTAGTAGACCCAAATATAATATCATCAACATAAATTTGGCATACAAACAAATCTTTTGCGATAGTTTTAGTAAAGATAGTAGGATCAGCTTTGCCGACTTTGAAGCCATTAGTGATAAGAAAATCTCTTAGGCATTCATACCATGCTCTTGGGGCTTGCTTGAGCCCATAAAGCGCCTTAGAGAGTTTATAAACATGGTTAGGGTACTCACTATCTTTAAAGCCAGGAGGTTGCTCAACATAGACCTCTTCCTTGATTGGTCCATTGAGGAAGGCACTCTTCACGTCCATTTGATAAAGCTTAAAGCCATGGTAAGTAGCATAGGCAAGTAATATACAAATTGACTCAAGCCTAGCTACGGGTGCATAGGTTTCACCAAAATCTAAACCTTCGACTTGTGAATAACCCTTGGCCACAAGTCGGGCTTTGTTCCTTGTCACCACACCATGCTCATCTTGCTTGTTGCAGAATACCCACTTGGTTCCTGCAACATTTTGGTTAGGACGTGGAACTAAATGACATACCTCATTCCTCATGAAGTTGTTGAGCTCCTCTTGCATCGCCAGCACCCAATCCGAATCTTTAAGTGCATCCTCTACCCTGTGTGGCTCAATAGAGGAAACAAAAGAGTAATGTTCACAAAAATGAGCGACTCGAGATCGAGTGGTTACCCCCTTATGAATATCACCGAGGATGGTGTTCACGGGGTGATCTCTTTGAATCGCCTGGTGGACTCTTGGGTGTGGCGGTCTTGGACCCTCATCATCTTCCTTGTCTTGATCATTAGCATCTCCCCCTTTATCATTGCCCTCCTCTTGAGGTGGCTCATCTTCTTGATCTTCTTCTTCATCACTTTGAGCCTTTTCCTCATCTTGAGTTGGTGGAGATGCTTGTATGGAAGATGATGGTTGATCTTGTGCTTATGGAGGCTCTTCGGATTCCTTAGGACACACATCCCCAGTGGACATGTTCCTTAGCGCGACGCACGAAGCCTCTTCATCATCTAGCTCATCAAGATCAACTTGCTCTACTTGAGAGCCATTAGTCTCATCAAACACAATGTCACAAGAAACTTCAACTAGTCCAGTGGACTTGTTAAAGACTCTATATGCCCTTGTATTTGAATCATAACCAAGTAAAAAGCCTTCTACAGCCTTAGGAGCAAATTTAGATTTTCTACCTCTTTTAACAAGAATAAAACATTTGCTACCAAAGACTCTAAAATATGAAACATTGGGCTTTTTACCGTTGAGGAGTTCATATGATGTCTTCTTGAGGATTCGGTGTAGGTAGAGCCGGTTGATGGAGTAGCAGGTGGTGTTAATCGCCTCGGCCCAGAACCGGTCCGGTGTCTTATACTCATCAAGCATGGTCCTTGCCATGTCAAGTAGAGTTCTATTCTTCCTTTCCACTACACCATTTTGCTGAGGTGTGTAGGGAGAAGAGAACTCATGCTTGATGTCCTCCTCCTCAAGAAAGCCTTCAACTTGAGAGTTCTTGAACTCCGTTCCATTGTCGCTTCTAATCTTTTTGATCCTTAAGCCGAACTCATTTTGAGCCCATCTCAAGAATCCCTTTAAGGTCTCTTGGGTTTGAGATTTATCCTGCGAAAAGAATACCCAAGTGAAGCAAGAATAATCATCCACAATAACTAGACAGTACTTACTCCCGCCGATGCTTATGTAAGCTATCAGGCCGAATAGGTCCATGTGGAGTAGCTCAAGTGGCCTATCGGTCGTCATGATGTTCTTGTGTGGATGATGAACACCAACTTGCTTCCCTGCTTGATATGCGCTACAAATCCTGTCTTTCTCAAAATGAACATTTGTTAGTCCCAAAATGTGCTCTCCCTTTAGAAGCTTATGAAGATTCTTCATCCCAACGTGAGCTAGTCGGCGATGCCAGAGCCAACCCATGTTAGCCTTAGCAATTAAGCAAGTGTCGAGTTCAGCTCTATTGAAATCAACTAAGTATAGCTGACCCTCTAACACTCCCTTAAATGCTATTGAATCATCAGTTCTTCTAAACACAGTAACACCTATATCTGTAAAAAGACAATTGTAGCCCATTTTGCATAATTGAGAAATTGAAAGCAAGTTATAGTCTAAGGAATCTACAAGAAAAACATTGGAAATAGAGTGGTCAGGTGATATAGCAATTTTACCAAGTCCTTTGACCAAACCTTGATTTCCATCCCGAAATGTGATAGCTCTTTGGGGATCTTGGTTTTTCTCATAGGAGGAGAACATCCTTTTTCCCTAGTCATGTGGTTGGTGCACCCGCTATCAATGATCCAACTTGAGCCCCCGGATGCATAAACCTACAAAACAAATTTAGGCCTTGTTCTTAGGTACCCAAATGGTCTTGGGTTCTTTGACATTAGAAACAAGCACCTTGGGTACCCAAACACAAGTCTTGGAGCCCTTGTGTTTGCCCCCAACATATTTGGCAACTACCTTGCCTGATTTGTTAGTTAAAACATAAGATGCATCAAAAGTCTTAAATGAAATAATTGGCTCATTTGATGCAATAGGAGTTTTCTTCTTAGGCAATTTAGCATGAGTGGATTGCCTAGAACTAGATGCCTCACTCTTATACATAAAAGCATGATGAGAGCCAGAGTGAGACTTCCTAGAATGAATTCTCCTAATTTTATGTTCGAGATAACCAGCAAGATATAAAATGTAACCCTCGTTATCCTGAACCATGGGAGCTTTGCCCTTAACAAAGTTGGACAATTTCTTAGGGGCATTAAGTTTAACATTGCCTCCCTGTTGGAAGCCAATGCCATCCTTAATGCCTGGGCGTCTCCCACTATAGAGCATGCTTCTAGCAAATTTAAAATTTTCATTTTCTAAGTCATGCTCATTAATTTTAGCACTAAGTTGAGCTATGTGATCATTTTGTTGATTAATTAAAGCCAAGTGATCATGAATAGCCTCAACATTAATGTCTCTACATCTAGTACAAATAGAAACATGATCAACACTAGAAGTAGAGGGTTTGCAAATATTTAAATCATCAATCTTAGCATGTAACATGGCATTTTCATTTCTAAGATTGGAAATAACATCATTGCAAACTTTTAAATGTTTAGCCTTAGCAATTAATTTTTCATTCTCAATTTTAAGGCTAGAGAGTGATTCATTCAACTTGTCAATTTTAGCAATCAAATTAGCATTATCATTTTTAAGTTTGACAAGTGAATCATCACAAACATCTAACTTCTCAACCTTAGCAATTAATTTAACATTCTCATTTCTAAGGTTGGAGATAGTGTCATGGCAAGTGCTTAGCTCACTAGTCAATTTTTCACATTTCTCTACTTCCTGAGCATAAGCATTTTTAACCTTAACATGCTTCTTGTTTTCCTTAATAAGGAAGTCCTCTTGGCTATACAAGAGTTCATCCTTCTCATGAATAGCACTAATTAATTCATTCAATTTTTCCTTTTGTTGCATGTTTAGGTTGGCAAAAAGAGCAAACAAATTTTCTTCATCATCACTAGAGTTATCCTCATCACTAGATGTTGCATATTTAGTGGAGGCTCTAGATTTTACCTTCTTTTTGCCGTCCTTTGCCATGAGGCACTTGTGGCCGACGTTGGGGAAGAGGAGGCCTTTGTTGACGGCGATGTTGGCGACATCCTCGTCGTCGGAGGAGTCGGTGGAGCTCTCATCGGAGTCCCACTCCCGACAAACATGGGCATCGCCGCCCTTCTTCTTATAGTATTTCTTCTTTTCCTTCCTCCTTCCCTTCTTGTCGTCGCCCCTGTCACTATCACTTGATAATGGACATTTAGCGATAGAATGACCGGGCTTACCACACTTGTAGCAAACTTTCTTAGAACGGGGCCTGTAATCCTTCCCCTTCCTTTGCTTGAGGATTTAGCAGAAACTCTTGATGATGAGCGCCATTTCCTCATTGTCGAGCTTAGAGGCATCGATGGGGAGCCTACTTGATGTAGACTCTTCTTTCTTCTCCTCCGTTGCTTTGAAGGCAATGGGTTGCACCTCGGGTGTGGAGGTAGCGCCTCGCTCGATGATTTGTTTGGAGCCTTTGATCATCAACTCAAAGCTCACAAACTTTTCTATAACCTCCTCGGGAGACATTAGCTTGTATCTAGGATCACCACAAATTAATTGAACTTGTGTAGGGTTAAGAAAAACAAGTGATCTTAGAATAACCTTGACCATTTCATGGTCATCCCATTTTGTGCTCCCAAGGTTGCGCACTTGATTCACCAAGGTCTTAAGCCGGTTGTACATGGCTTGTGGCTCCTCTCCTTGGTTGAGCATAAAACGACCGAGCTCCCCCTCAATTGTTTCTCGCTTGGTGATCTTGGTCACCTCATCTCCTTCGTGCGCGGTCTTGAGCACGTCCCAAATCTCCTTGGCGCTCTTCAATCCTTGCACCTTATTATACTCCTCTTGACTTAGAGAGGCGAGGAGTATATTAGTGGCTTGGGAGTTGAAATGCCGGATTTGGGCAACCTCGTTCGAATCATAATCTTCATCCCCTATGGATGGTACCTGTACTCCAAACTCAACAACATCCCAAATGCTAGTGTGGAGTGAGGTTAGATGGTGCCTCATTTTATCACTCCACATACAATAATCTTCACCATAAAAAACGGGTGGTTTGCCTAATGGGACGGAATGTAAAGGAGTACGTTTGGAAATGCGAGAATAGCGTAGGGGAATCTTACTAAACTTCTTGCGCTCATGGCGCTTAGAAGTGATGGATGGCGCATCGGAGCCGGAGGTGGATGGCGATGAAGAGTCGGTCTCGTAGTAGACCACCTTCTTTATCTTCTTCTCGTCGCCGCTCCGATACGACTTGGTGTGTGAAGGGGCTCCCTTTCCCTTGTTGCCGGACTCTCCCGATGGAGCCTTCCCGTGGCTTGTGGCGGGCTTCTCGCCGGTCACGACCTCCTTCTTGGCATGATCTCCCGACATCACTTCGAGCGGTTAGGCTCTAATGAAGTACCGAGCTTTGATACCAATTGAAAGTCGCCTAGAGGGGGGGTGAATAGGCGAAATCTACAAATTATAAACTTAAGCACACACTACAAGCCAGGGTTAGTGTTAGAAATAAAATTGAGTCCAAAAGAGAGGGTGAAAACAAATCACAAGCAAATGAAGAGAGTGACACGGTGATTTGTTTTATCGAGGTTCGGTTCTTGCAAACCTACTCCCCATTGAGGTGTTCACAAAGACTGGGTCTCTTTCAACCCTTTCCCTCCCTCAAACGGTCACCTAGACCGAGTGAGCTTTTCTCCTTCATCAACGGGTCACTTATACCCCTCACAAGGACCACCACAACTTGGTGTCTCTTGCGTTGATTACAAGTTGCTTGAGAACAAGAAAGAGGAAGAAGAAAAGCGTTCCAAGCGCAAGAACTCAAATGAACACAAATATCTCTCTATCGCTAGTCACTAATTGTTTGGAGTGATCTTTGGACTTGGGAGAGGATTTGATCTCTTGTTTGTGTCTTGGAGTGAAGTCTAGAGCTCTTGTATTGAATGCAATGGCTAAAAACTTGGATGCCTTGAAGTGTGGTGGTTGTGGGGTATTTATAGCCCCGACCACCAAAGTGGCTGTTGGGGATGGCTGCTGTCGACGGGCGCACCAGACAGTCCGGTGCGCCAGCCACATCACCCAACCGTTAGGGTTTGACCGTTGGAGCTTCTGACAACTAGGCCACCGGACAGTCCAGTGGTGCAGCGGACAGTCACTGTTCACTGTCCGGTACGCCTTTTGGCGCCTGCTCTGACTTCTGCGCACGTAGTTCGCACTGTTCACCGCACTGTACACTTTTGTAGACGACCGTTGGCGCGCTAGCCGTTGCTCCGCTGGCACACCGGACAGTCCGGTGCTACATCGGACAGTCTGGTGAATTATAGCGGTGAGCAATTTCTAGAAACCCGAAGTTGAGGAGTTCAGAGGAATTCTCCCTGGTGCACCGAACACAGTTCGGTGGCACACCAGACAGTCCAGTGCGCCAGACCAGGGCAGCCTTCGGTTTTCTTTGCTCCTTTGTTTTGAACCCTTTCTTGGACTTTTTATTGGTTTGTGTTGAACCTTTGGCACCTGTAGAACTTATAATCTAGAGCAAACTAGTTAGTCCAATTATTTGTGTTGGGCAATTCAACCACCAAAATTCATTTAGGAAAAGGTTTGACCCTATTTCCCTTTTAGGCGGCCCCGCTCCTCTCCGCGGCGATGTGGTCGCCGGAGTTGAGGCAGGCGTGAGCTAGGGTGGGTCCAGGGTCACCGGAGTTGGACAAAGAGGGAGAGGGCACCACAGCAAACTCAATGGCGGGGAAGAGGCCATGAATCCACGAGCAGAGAAGGGAGAATGACGGTGAGAAGGTCTCGGGCGGGCCGGAGTAACTCCGGTGAGCCATTCTAGCCACGGGGAGGGGACTTAAGGCACATTAAGGCCTATGATAGCTTCAGCAGAGGCAGGGGCGACACAGGGACCTACTCCGGCGAACTAGACCGGGCTAAATCGGCCGATCACCGTGCGAGCACGACAGACCGCTGTGGCCGAGCACCGGCAAAGGTGAAATTGACCGAACACAGGGCGCAATAGGGGAAATTGGGCATGGGAACAGCTGTCTTACCTCGGGGCGGAGCTCGGGGAGGCTTGGAGTGGTCTCCGGTGAGCTGGATGGCCGGGAACGCGGGCGCGGGTCTCTGGCGGCGGCTGGCGGCGAGGGCAGAGCGCAAGAGAGGGCGAAGCTGCGCGAAATGAGGTAAGGGGTGTGCGCGGGGCACTGGCGGGGCTCTATGAAGGGAGTTGGGCGTGTGGGCGGGCGTCATGGCCAAGAAATCCGACGACATGCGCGAGTGCGCACGCGCCGGTCCACGACGAGCGCGGAGGGGGTGGAACTGACAGGTACGGTCCACGGTGCAGAGAGAGAGGAGAAAGGGGCGTGCGGGGCAATGGCTCGGTGACTGGCGGACCGGACCCGCGAGACAGAAAGAGAGAGAGAGAGAGAGAGAGAGAGAGAGAGAGAGAGAGAGAGAGAGCGCATGGGGAAGAAAACTGGCGCTGACAGGCTGGCCCCCACTGGGCAGCGAGCGAGAGAGGGAGGGCGCGCGCGAGGGAGAACTGCCGCTGACAGGCGGGATCCGCCTGTCAGACGGCGCGGGCACGCGACCTAGCTGGGCCGACTGGGCCGGTTTGGGCTTCTTTCTCCTTTTCTTTTTCTCTGAATTTTCTAATTCCTTTTCCATTTCTTTTTCTATAGGGTTTTTCAAATCTAAATTCAAACTAGGTTTCAAATTCAAATAAATTCAAACTTGTGCAACACTTCAAAGAATATTTTAAACTCAGCATGATGCAACATGTCATGACTCATAAGGTTTTAGCAAAAATAAATAAATAACCTCCACTAGTTTAGGCTATCTCTAATCAAAAAGGAAAAGGGAGAATGAATCTAGAGAGAGAGAAAACCTTGAGTGAGAAAAAGAAGAGTAACACATGATTTTGGGTGATAATTAGAAAGAAATTTTATACCCCCAAAATCAGGGTGTTACAGACCTATCCCCCTTAAAAGAATCTCGCCCTTGAGATTTAGGGCTGGCTAGAAAAGAGCTCAGGGCACTTGGCTTTTAAATCATCTTCTCCTTCCCAGGTTGCTTCTTCTTCTGAGTGATGACCCCATTTGACTTTGCACATCCTAATGGTACTTCTCCGGGTGACCTGATCTACTGTCTCCAGAATTTGAGTTGGCTTCTCAATATAAGTCAGATCTTCTTGAACTTCAAGATCCTCTGCTAGCAACTGCTCTTCCGGCACCCTCAAGCATTTCTTCAACTGAGACACATGGAACACATCGTGAACAGCGGACAGATTCTCTGGTAAGCTGAGTTGATAAGCCACTTCTCCACGTCTTGCTTGAATCTGATACGACCCAATATAACGAGGTGCTAGCTTGCCTTTGACTCCAAACTTTTTGGTTCCTCTGATGGGTGACACCTTCAAATAGACATAGTCTCCCACTTCAAAACTGAGTTCCCTTCTTCTGGTGTCAGCATAGCTTCGCTGTCTGGACTGCGCTGCCTTTAAATTCTCTCGAACCATTTTGATGTTCTCTTCGGCTTCAAGCAAAATATCTGGACCGAACACCTGTCTTTCCCCAGTTTGGTCCCAATGCAATGGAGTTCTGCAATTCCTCCCATAGAGCGCTTCGAATGGTGACATCTTTAGACTGTCCTGATAGCTGTTATTGTAAGAGAATTCTGCATATGGTAATCTCTTGTCCCAACCTATCTTGTCTTGCAAGGCACAAGCCCTCAACATATCCTCCAAAATCTGATTAGTTCTCTCTGTTTGACCATCTGTCTACAGGTGATTAGCTGAGCTGAACTTCAAATGCGTGCCCAAAGCTTCATGTAACTGCTGCCAAAAATGAGAGGTGAACTGGGTGCCTCTATCTGATACTATCTTCTTCAGAACGCCATGCAAGCACACAATCCGAGCCATGTATAGTTCGGCCAATACTGCACTGTTGCAGGTGGTCTTGACTGGTATGAAATGGGCCGCCTTTGTCAAACGGTCCACTACTACCCAGATAGAGTCATAACCAGTACGAGTGCAGGGCAAACCGACTATAAAGTCCATTCCGATCTCATCTCATTTCCACTGAGGAATCTGCAACAGTTGCAACAAACCTGCAGGTCTCTGATGTTCTGCTTTAATCCTCTGACAACTGTCACACACAGCCACATACTCTGCTATCTCTCTTTTCATACCGTACCACCAGATCTTTTCTTCAGGTCTTGGTACATCTTCTCACTACCGGGGTGTATAGAGTATGCTGTCTCATGGGCTTCCTTGAGAATCAGTTCCCGGATCGATTTGATGTCGGGAACACACAGTCTGTCCTTGAACCATACCAGTCCTTTTGCATCTTCACGGAAATCCTTGCCTTTTCTGTCTATGATCAGCTGTCGGATCTCATTGATCTTCTCATTATCCTTCTGCCCCTTCCTAATATCTTGCTCTAGAGTGGGTTCCAACTCGATTGTCACTCCTTGGGTGTTGTTCAGAAATTCGAGACTCAATCTGTCGAACTCCTTCGCGAGCTCATACGACATCTAGTAAGCGGCCAACATATTGACTTGACTTTTCCTACTAAGAGCATCTGCAACCACATTTGCTTTGCCTGGATGATAATGAATCTCCAGCTCATAATCCTTGATCAATTCTAACCATCTTCGCTACCTCATGTTTAACTCTGACTGAGTGAATATGTACTTGAGGCTTTTGTGGTCCGTGTAGATATCACACTTCTGCCCATAAAGATAATGCCTCTAGGTCTTCAATGCATGAACCACGACTGCTAACTCCAGATCATGAGTAGGATAGTTCTTCTCATGAATCTTCAATTGTCAGGACGAGTATGCCACTACTCTCCCTTCCTGCATCAACACATGCGACGGAACCTCCCAAGTCATTAGGCCCACCTACAGTTGTCCTTGTCCAACAGACATCAGACAACCCTGTAGATGTTCCTGAATCACTTGATAAGTTCGGTATCTTTTCTCTTACCTTTCCAGGAACGTTTCACTCGTCTTGCAGACATTATAGAACATCGGAGATATCGAAATGCGAAAGTGATTACATAATCTTATATTTATTTAGAAAGTAAGATCAAGTTACTTATTACAGACCAGAGTTATAAAACGAGTGCTAAGTAGTATTATTACAATACCAAGGGAGGCAAAAACTCCTCCCGATAAGTTTTTACATAAAAGTTTCTTATGGAGGACCATGTCCTCCCACAGCTTCACTCTTGTTTTTCCTCATGTGGAACCACCTTGGTACAAAAGCAACAAAAAATTGCTGCTTCCTCACCTAAAAACAACGAGGGAATAAACCCTGAGTATGGAATTACTCAGCAAGTCTTACCCGACTAAAGAAAAGACTCTCAAGGGTATGCTGGTTATAAGGGAGTCAAGGTAAGGTATCTCAAGATCAAAGACTCTGTTTTGCGTAAATGCTTACTAAGAGTGGATCCTTAAAAATCTAGTTTTATTGTCAAGTTAGGTAACTTACCTATATCTAGAGTTCTTGCTAACCTAGTTCAAATACTTATCCTAAACTAGCCAAGTTCTTAATCCATCCTTCATCTTTACTGGAGTTCTACGTATAGGGCAGTGACCAAGTCTTCATAACCGCGAAGGTACGTCGATCCGAATCGATTATACTCAGCTGAGCATCTCCAATCACACAACATATGTAGCACTTAACCCTTGCATATGTCAACCCGCCACCGGGGTTCTTAAGACTAGATCAGGTTCACGCAAACCGAGAGCACAGATACACCACCGTCCAGCCTCTTGCTACGGAGAGTACACTCTACTCTTGCCACCGTCCATGCCCATTTCATGTTATCTTATTCTGGCCTTAGTCTGCCAGAGGCAAGGCTTACCCATGACGAGGCATGTGACCAGTTAAAGGGTCCTCGGTCAGCAAGCCTACATCGAGACGGTCCTTAATCGACTCAGACGGAGACACTACACCGAGACTCTCTTCTCGTGCAAGTCACCCGCCTGGTCTCAGCTTAATCATTTAAACCCAAAAACTTGGTACCTGGCAGAGGTACATCTTTTTCGATGTTGAATCCATCACGGCCGTGATGGATTCACCATCAAGTTTTATTTTCAAAAACATTCCTCCCACTTTGCCAATCATATTTTGTAAACCAAAACCTTTTGTTTGGCTAGAGCAATACTAAGCATAGTAAAAACCTTTTGTAAAACAGGGTATCAAGGAAAGTAATCAAGATCAAGGAAGGTAATGCAGGAATTGTTTAGCAACCAACTCCTATTACTTAATGCAACAAGCAAGTGAGAAAGATTTTAAAAACAACAAGGAAGGGGGCAAATGCTCCGGGGCTTGCCTTCGTTAGTAGGTGAGTCAGGCTCAGGCCCGCAGATGTCAAAGTAGAGATAAGTTCCTACCTGAGATTCCAAAGGTGGTGGTGTCTTCTCTTCAGTCACTTCGATCTCTTCTTCATTTTCTAAACATAACCATATATATGTATATATAATAATGGATGTCATGTAATGCTCATGAAAGTGCAAAGATAATAAGAATTTATTATCTAAAGTCTTGAATACAATTTTCCTTCACGGAACTCCGAGAACTTAGGGTTTCCAGAGTCAGTAAAGGAGTTCACAGGGCAGGGGTGGGGGTTTTGGGTTCTAGTTATCAAACAAGGTCCAAATCAACCCAAATTCTACCCAAGGCTTCTAAATGATGTGTAGAGCTTATATAAAAAGTTTAATCATTTTTAGAATTACCATATGTTTTCTAAAAATCCAGAACTAATGCTTTAAACTACTTTAAATGCCTTAAAATTCCTTATTTAATCTAAAAATCATGAAACTATTTTTATTAAATACTATGGAAAATAAGAAGTCTAGGAAAATTGGTTTCACAATTTAGGATTTTTCTACAATTTTCTATAGATTTCTAAAGTTCTACTGAAAAAGAAAAAGAAAAAGGTTTAAACAGTGATGGGCTGAAATCAAACCAGGCGGCCCAGGCCCATGCGGAATAGCGCGCGCCCGCGCCCGCGCTGGCATCTTTACAGAAAGGGCCTCGACTTACTGATCATTCCGAAGCGGGTACAATCACTATTGCATGAGTCGCTGACAATTCCCAGAAAGGTCCCCTGGTTCTACTCTTTTACACCGACCAACCCACGACGAAGAACAGACCTCGCTGCACTCCGGCGAGCTTATTTCGGCCGGACGACGCCACGGCTGGAGCTCTCGTGCGACAGGGGCGCAATTAAACCTTTACCGAACACTTCCCCTCCATCAATTTCACCAAGGGGGCACTGAATTGATTAGTTCACGGTGACCGAGCGAATGGGCAAGGGGATGAACGTGTTCTGATCAAACAGCGACGAGGATGGCCAAATTGAGGCTGGGTAAAGGTTCACGGGTTCACCAGGGTCCATGGACACACTTTGGTTTGGGCAGAACAAGACCCGAAGAGTGGGTCGACGGTGAGGGGGTTACGACGGCGTTCTACAGAGCAGGCGCGTGTTCCGGTGAAAGGCTTCGGCGAAATTTCGATTGGTTGGTACTGGGAGCAATAGGGGGCTAACAACAAGCAAGAACATGAAACAATTAGGTAAGTACTCACCCAAGGAATGCTGGCCACGGAGGGGTTCTTCGCGGCGGAGTTAAGAACAGAAGAGAGAGAGGGAATTGGGGGCTATGTGGGTTTTCCGGTGAGCTCGAGTCAAGTGCTTAGTCACTGATGTGCGGAATGTGGTGACGAAGCAGCGCCCGCACTCACTTTATAGGCCGCCGGCCGTAGTCGGATGAGGATCGGGGATCTCTAGATCGCGCTGGCAAGCATACCACGCGGCTGATTCCGGTGACATCGCGGTGATCACCGTTTAACCGGAGCCTGCCACCTTAGTGACTCACTGACACGTCGCTGGGAACTTTTACCGTGGCCGCCGACGACCTATCCGAGCCACGGCGACATCCTTATCGCCGGCGAGGCAGATCCTTATCCACGGCGTGATCTTTCTGAAAACCGATGAACAGTGCGCCTGATTCAGTAAAGAGCTTATCTGATAGACCAAGTTGGAACTCTATTTTCTCCAATTTTTATGTGGTACCTAAGCCAACTTTCTGCATCAAAGTTACACACCTATAATCCATCTTCAACTTTGCCACAATGCTTACCATCAAATAGTCACTGAATCACATTCAAAATCAAGCTCAAAGTTCACCCCATCACACTGTTACTGAAAATTTAGTCCAGGGGTTGCCTGATAGCCCGACTTTGAGCTTAATTATCTCTGGATTTTTCTTAACAACCGAGCTCACACTCTTAAGCAAAGTTGTTCTCCTATGATTGAGCTACAAACTTGATGTGGTGACCTAGGGTAAAAACCCTACAATTTGAAAGTTACAAGGCTCCAAAGTTGAGCCCTTAACTTTGAAATTCAGACTTAGAATGAAATCTCAATTGGGGTCCTTTTTGCAAATCAATCCAAAACTTAGGGTTTGACTTGTAAATCTTCCCAAATGTGAACCATGTGACTTTATATGATTTAACATAGTAGTTTTTGCACTTTAGTCCAAATGTGCACAATTTTTTGCACATAGGCCCCTAGGGTTTGGACTTAGGGTTTTCCAGGGTTCAAATGGGGATTTTTAGTACCTCAGGGGTATAATTGTGATTCAAGTTCATTCTTGGGAACATTTTATGACTATTCCCCTAAAACTTTTAGATTTTCTCAATTTGGGTTAGGTTTTACCCGTTTAATCCCTATTTAGGGTTAAGTTCCCTATCCAGGGTTCTATTTGCAAAATGCTATAACAATACAACTTGTTTGAAATTTTTACCTAGTGAATGCACTCTAGGTGTGTCAAACATATGCAATGCCAATGTTTATGATGCCATGCTCAAGTTTTAGTTGCAGTAACACTAGGGGTGTTACGTCCTTCCCCCCATAAAAGAATCTCGTCCCGAGATTAAAAGTCCTAGGGTGAGTAATGGAAAAGGAAATGTGTCACATTCTTATTTCCCTATTTCTGGTACAAGGCAGGGGTGGTGTGGGATTCACTCCTTTATTACAACAACTATACACACTTTACAAATTACATGAGGCTAAAAAGCCTGGGAAATTCTTATCTAAAAAGTCTTGAGTTTCCCATGTAGCCTCTTCTTCAGAATGTTGGTTCCACTGTATCTTATAGAACTTGAGAGTTTTTCTCCGGGTAACCCTGTCCTTTTGATCCAGGACACGAATGGGATGTTCGGAATATGTCAAGTCTGGTTCAAGGACAACATCTGTCACTTCAATGGTTCGATCTGGTACCCGAAGACATTTCTTCAATTGTGACACATGGAACACATTGTGTACAGCAGACAAGGTTTTGGGTAGTTGAAGTCGATACGCTACTGGCCCATATCTTTCAAGTATAGGGAATGGAGCAATGTACCTGGGTGCAAGCTTCCCTTTTATCCCGAAACGCGATACACCCTTCATTGGTGAAACCTTCAGGTAGACATAGTCCCCTTCAAGAAAATACAAGGGCATTCGCCGTTTGTCTGCATAACTCTTTTGACGAGCTTGGGCTTTCTTCATATTATGAATTATTTTCTGAACCTTTTCTTCGGTCTCTTTCACCATATCAGGCCTGAAGAAGTACCTTTCACCAGGTTCAGACCAATTTAGCGAAGTACGACATCGTCGTCCATATAAAGCTTTGAAAGGTGCCATCTTGATACTTTCTTGATAGCTATTATTATATGAAAACTCCGCTAAGGGCAAACATTCATCCCATTTCTGTGAGAAGTCCAGAACACATGCCCGCAACATATCTTCAAGTATTTGATTAACCCTCTCAGTCTGTTCACTTGTTTGAGGATGATAGGCCGAACTGTGGAGCAATTTAGTACCCAGGGATCTATGGAGTTCTTCCCAGAATTTGGATACAAATTGTGGTCCACGATCCGACACTATAGTCTTTGGAACACCGTGCAAACTGAGAATACGAGCAATGTATAATGCTGCATAAGTGGCCACTGAATACTTTGCCTTAACAGGTAAGAAGTGGGCAATCTTTGTGAGTCGATCAATGATAACCCAGACAGAGTCATACCCTTTTGCGGTCCTGGGCAATCCCACAATGAAGTCCATACTTATGTCTTCCCATTTCCATGTCGGTATTGGTAGAGACTGTAATGGACCGGTAGTTTTCAAGTGTATGGCCTTGACACGTCTGCAGGTGTCACATCTAGCCACATAGCGTGCAATCTCGATCTTCATTTTCGTCCACCAATAATGTTGTTTCAGATCTTGGTACATCTTAGTGCTTCTGGGATGAATAGAATAGCGACTAAGAACTGCTTCATCAAGAATTTGTTGGCGGACCTCTTCATTCTTCAGCACCACTATGCGGTTATTAAACCATACAATGCCTTGATCATCTTCTTTGAAACATTTGGCTTTTCCAGCCCTTATCTTCTCATGAATGTGTTTCATACCCTCATTATCCCTTTGAGCATCAATTATCCTTTGCAAGAGGACTGACTCAAGCCTTAGCTGACTTAGGGTTCCTTGTTGGACCATTCCCAGGTTTAGCTTCTCCATCTCCTGACATAATGTATTGTCAGAAGCCTTCACCGTAAGACAGTGACAGGAAACCTTACGGCTAAGTGCATCTGCCACCACATTGGCCTTGCCTAGGTGATAATGAATTTCCAATTCATAATCCTTAATAAGCTCAAGCCATCGCCTTTGTCTCATATTCAATTCTGACTGGGTGAAGATATACTTCAAGCTTTTATGATCTGTATAAATGTGACAGATATTACCCAGTAGATAATGACGCCAAATCTTTAGGGCATGAACCACATCAGCTAGCTCCAGATCATGAGTTGGGTAATGCTCCTCATGTTGGTGCAACTGCCTTGAAGCATACACAATTACTCGGCCTTCTTGCATTAATACACAGTCGAGACCACTGCCTGATGCATCACAATATACATCGAAGGGCTTAGTAATATCTGGTTGGGCCAATACCGGAGCAGTGGTTAATAATGTCTTCAACTGTTCAAAAGCTTCATTACACTTGGAAGACCAATTGAATTTAATATCATTCTTCAATAAACTTGTGATTGGCTTCACAAGCTTAGAAAAATCTGATATAAATCGGCGGTAATATCCAGCCAGTCCAAGGAAACTTCGGACTTGATGAACAGTGGTTGGGGGTTTCCACTCCAAAATGTCCTTGACTTTGCTGGGATCCACCGCAATCCCCCTGGCAGATAAAACATGTCCCAGAAACTGAATTTCCTCCAGCCAAAATACGCATTTGCTGAACTTGGCATACAACTGATGTTCTCTCAGGCGCGTTAACACGATCCATAAATGTTGAGCATGCTCCTCTTCATTCTTGGAATATATTAGAATATCGTCAATGAAGACCACCACAAACTTGTCCAACTCAGGCATGAATACCGAGTTCATCAAATACGTGAAGTGGGCAGGAGCATTTGTCAATCCGAAAGACATTACCAGGTATTCAAATAATCCATACCGCGTAGTGAACGCAGTCTTTGGTATATCCTTGGGCCAAATACGGATCTGATGATAGCCCGATCTGAGATCAATCTTGGAGAATACCCTCGCCCCGGTCAGTTGATCAAATAAAATGTCAATCCTCAGAAGAGGGTACTTGTTCTTGATAGTGACCTCATTCAGGGGTCGATAATCCACACACATCCGTAAAGTTTGATCCTTCTTCTTGACAAATATGGCTGGACAACCCCATGGTGACGAGCTTGGCCGGATAAATCCTTTCTCAAGTAGATCTTGTAATTGGATCTTCAGTTCTGCCAGCTCATTTGGAGGCATACGGTACGATCTTTGAGATATGGGAGCCGTACCGGGCTTCAACTCAATTACAAACTCTACATCCCTTTCAGGTGGCAATCCAGGCAAATCCTCTGGAAAGACATCGGGAAACTCGCATACTACCGGAATATCCTTGATTTCCGGTATAATGGCTTCATAAACTCTGCCAGTAGCTTTGGTTGGAATGGGGATAGACAAGAGAATTTCTTCTTGATTATGACTCAACCTGATAGTTCTTTGATCAGTGTTGAGGGTTGCTTTATGCTTGGCCAACCAATTCATACCCAAAATGACATCTATGTCTTGGCCTTTCAGAACGATCATATTGGTAGGAAAGTCCCGTCCGGCCAATGTTACGGGCACTTGATAGGCCACTTCTCTAGTAAAGATTTGTCCCACAGGGGAGTGAATTTTAAACCCTTCTTTTGATTCATGGCATGAAATGCAATGTCGCTCCACAAATTTCTTGCTGATAAATGTATGCGAAGCACCAGAATCAAAGAGAATAACTGCGGGATGATTGGCCACAAGGAACGTACCCATCATTACCGGCTCCCCATCCGGTGTAGTGGCCACTTGCGTATAATATATGCGTCCCGTCTTCTTGGTATTTTTGCCCATAGTATTTCCCTTGACTTGTAATGAATTCCCAGATCCTTGCTGATTATTTGACTGGTTCTGCTTGGGATAAGGGCAATCCTTGATGAAATGCCCAAGTTTGCCACAATTGAAACATCAAGTCGACGAGCTGGGCAGAGCAGGGAATCGAGTGCCTGGGGCACCCGACTGACTTGGGGGCAGTGGGGGCATTATTGGGACGAATAAATATTGACTGCTTAAAAGGGAAGGAGGGTGTACGAGAGCGATTCTGGTTAGAAGGCCGGAGAACAAACCGTTGCCTTTTCACCGGGCCCTGACTAGGCCTGTCACCTCCAAATCCCTTAGATTTTCCGACACCTGCATACTTCGCTTCTACCGCTAATGCTGTACTGACAGCTCTTCCATAAGTAAGATCTATGCAGGTTGCCATTTTTCTTTGCAGTCGATCATTTAAACCTCTCATAAAACAATTCTTCTTCTTCAGATCGGTGTTCACTTGATCGATCGCATATTGCGACAAATGATTGAACTTATTGAGATACTGATTAACAGTATCCCCTCCTTGCTTCAGCTTCATAAATTCTTCTTGCTTCATGTGAAGAACACCTTCGGGTATATAACGCTCGCGGAAGGCCACCTTGAATTCTTCCCATGTTATCTAATGATTGGCCGGTAGAACGGCCACGAAATTTCCCCACCAGGTGCTGGCAGGGCCGCGTAGTTGCTGGGCTGCGAATAAAGGCTTCTGGGTTTCCGAACAGCGCAGAAGTCCGAATTTTTGCTCGATAACCCGAATCCATTCGTTGGCTTCTAACGGGTCTTCGGCTTTAACAAACAGCGGTGGACGTGTCTCTGAGAAGTCCAAGTAAGAGGTTTCACGGGGGCCCTATTGATAACCCCGCCCGCCTTGTTGCCGAAACTGTTGACCCGCCATCTCTCTCAGAAAACAGGTATTATCCGCAGTCACATTCACTAAGGCGGCAATTGCCTCAGCTAGTGTGGGAGGGACAGGAGGTGGATTTGGGGTAGACTCCCTCCCACTGGAGGTTCCAGCTACATCATGTGATCGGGTCTTGGACGGCATCTGCGGCAACAAACATTTGGAAACAAATATAATATGCCAAAGACAAAACCATCCAATTTACATTACCAAAAGAGTAATGTACAGACTTGATTTTATACAACAGGAGTACAGTACCCATTATACAATAGTACAACCTATTATACAATACACTACTTCTATTTCTACTACTACACCACTATTCCTGCTTCTGGTTGCTCCTGGCAGCCTCGTCGTCGGGTGTGGGAGACCATTCATCGACCAGCCTCATAGAAGGAGGAGGCTTAAAAAGGTCTAGCTCACCACCAAGTGCTTCTCCCGCAACATGCGAGGGTCCGGCTTCCAACCTGACAGGATCCGTAGGTGCACTGGGATGTAGTTGCGAATACAGTACATGGACTTCCTCATGTAGGGTATTGCAATATGCCTGCAAGTTGTCAATGGCAGAGCTAAGTTCCTCGACTCGGGCTCAAGCCTTTGCTTCCTTAGCCCAGGCCACTGAACGAGACTGTACCGCCCAGTCGAGCGCTAAATCCCGATCAGCAAGCTGATCCTGCAGACGGCGGATGTAACCTCTCAATTCGTTTATTCTGTCGCCATCCGCGACCCATATGCTGGTCCTGCGTTGCAGTTCCGTTTGAAGCTGATTTACTCGGGCTTCAAGATCCACAATCGGATCGTTGCTTCCGCTACTACTATCCTCGTCCCGTGGGGCAAGTTGATGACGAGGTACTCCAATTGGGCCAGTTGACTTGCGCGCGGTCTTCCTCGTGCGCAGCAGCATTTTTCTAAGGGGAAAAATTTTATTAGTATAGTTCTTAGTATGATGCATGTATAATTACAGAACCAACCTTAGTTGATTCATACCTTCTATACATTGCACTCCTCCTATCCGGTCTTTCATATAGAGTCTTCAGATATGAGGGATAAGAATGGAAGAAATCTTTCTAGGTAAGTTTTTAGAAAATCCTTCTGAAGATGCCTTATAATATCTGCAGAGAAGGGCTTCGCTCCGATACCAGCTGCGACGGAACCTCCCAAGTCATTAGGCCCACCTACAGTTGTCCTTGTCCAACAGACATCAGACAACCCTGTAGATGTTCCTGAATCACTTGATAAGTTTGGTATCTTTTCTCTTACCTTTCCAGGAACGTTTCACCCGTCTTGCAGACATTACAGAACATCGGAGATATCGAAATGCGGAAGTGATTACATAATCTTACATTTATTTAGAAAGTAAGATCAAGTTACTTATTACAGACCAGAGTTATAAAACGTGTGCTAAGTAGTATTATTACAATACCAAGGGAGGCAAAAACTCCTCCCGATAAGTTTTTACATAAAAGTTTCTTATGGAGGACCATGTCCTCCCGCAGCTTCACTCTTGTTTTTCCTCATGTGGAACCACCTTGGTACAAAAGCAACAAAAATTTGCTGCTTCCTCACCTAAAAACAACGAGGGAATAAACCCTGAGTATGGAATTACTCAGCAAGTCTTACCCGACTAAAGAAAAGACTCTCAAGGGTATGCTGGTTATAAGGGAGTCAAGGTAAGGTATCTCAAGATCAAAGACTCTATTTTGCGTAAATGCTTACTAAGAGTGGATCCTTAAAAATCCAGTTTTATTGTCAAGTTAGGTAACTTACCTATATCTAGAGTTCTTGCTAACCTAGTTCAAATACTTATCCTAAACTAGCCAAGTTCTTAATCCATCCTTCATCTTTACTGGAGTTCTACGTATAGGGCAGTGACCAAGTCTTCATAACCGCGAAGGTACGGCGATCCGAATCGATTATACTCAGCTGAGGATCTCCAATCACACGACATATGTAGCACTTAACCCTTGTATATGTCAACCTGCCACCGGGGTTCTTAAGACCAGATCAGGTTCACGCAAACCGAGAGCACAGATACACCACCGTCCAGCCTCTTGCTACGGAGGGTACACGCTACTCTCGCCACCGCTCCACGCCCATTTCGTGTTATCTTATTCTGGCCTTAGTCTGCCCGAGGCAAGGCTTACCCATGACGAGGCATGTGACCAGTTAAAGGGTCCTCGGTCAGCAAGCCTACATCGAGACGGTCCTTAATCGACTCAGACGGAGACACTACACCGAGACTCTCTTCTCGTGCAAGTCACCCGCCCGGTCTTAGCTTAATCATTTAAACCCAAAAACTTGGTACCTGGCAGAGGTACATCTTTTCCGATGTTGAATCCATCACAGCCGTGATGGATTCACCATCAAGTTTTATTTTCAAAAACATTCCTCCCACTTTGCCAATCATCTTTTGTAAACCAAAACCTTTTGTTTGGCTAGAGCAATACTAAGCATAGTAAAAACCTTTTGTAAAACAGGGTATCAAGGAAAGTAATCAAGATCAAGGAAGGTAATGCATGAATTGTTTAGCAACCAACTCCTATTACTTAATGCAACAAGCAAGTGAGAAAGATTTTAAAAACAACAAGGAAGGGGGCAAATGCTCCGGGGCTTGCCTTCGTTAGTAGATGAGTCAGGCTCAGGCCCGCAGATGTCAAAGTAGAGACAAGTTCCTGCCTGAGATTCCAAAGGTGGTGGTGTCTTCTCTTCAGTCACTTCGATCTCTTCTTTGTTTTCTAAACATAACCATATATATGTATATATAAGAATGGATGTCATGTAATGCTCATGAAAGTGCAAAGATAATAAGAATTTATTATCTAAAGTCTTGAATACAATTTTCCTTCACGGAACTCCGAGAACTTAGGGTTTCCGGAGTCAGTAAAGGAGTTCACAGGGCAGGGGTGGGGGTTTTGGGTTCTAGTCATCAAACAAGGTCCAAATCATCCCAAATTCTACCCAAGGCTTCTAAATGATGTGTAGAGCTTATATAAAAAGTTTAATCATTTTTGGAATTACTATATGTTTTCTAAAAATCCAGAACTAATGCTTTAAACTACTTTAAATGCCTTAAAATTCCTTATTTAATCTAAAAATCATGAAACTATTTTTATTAAATACTATGGAAAATAAGAAGTCTAGGAAAATTGGTTTCACAATTTAGGATTTTTCTACAATTTTCTATAGATTTCTAAAGTTCTACTAAAAAAGAAAAAGAAAAAGGTTTAAACAGTGATGGGCTGAAATCAAACCAGGCGACCCAGGCCCACGCGGAATCGCGCGCGCGCCCTCGCCCGCGCTGGCATCTTTACAGAAAGGGCCTCGACTTACTGATCATTCTGAAGCGGGTTCAATCA
This sequence comes from Zea luxurians, assembly GCA_029449295.1. Classification (NCBI taxonomy): domain Eukaryota; kingdom Viridiplantae; phylum Streptophyta; class Magnoliopsida; order Poales; family Poaceae; genus Zea; species Zea luxurians. Next base: position 7,766,561 of record JAOPSE010000079.1, on the reverse strand, counting down.
CTATTGCATGAGTCGCTGACAATTCCCAGAAAGGTCCCTCGGGTTCTACTCTTTTACACCGACCAACCCACAACGAAGAACATACCTCGCTGCACTCCGGCGAGCTTATTCCGGCCAGACGACGCCACGACTGGAGCTCTCGTGCGACAGGGGCGCAATTAAACCTTTACCGAACACTTCCCCTCCATCAATTTCACCAAGGGGGCACTGAATTGATTAGTTCACGGTGACCGAGCGGATGGGCAAGGGGATGAACGTGTTCTGATCAAACAGCGATGAGGATGGCCAAATTGAGGCTGGGTAAAGGTTCACGGGTTCACCAGGGTCCATGGACACACTTTGGTTTGGGCAGAACAAGACCCGAAGAGCGGGTCGACGGTGAGGGGGTTACAGCGGCGTTCTACAGAGCAGGCGCGCATTCCGGTGAAAGGCTTCGGCCGAATTTCGATTGGTTGGTACTGGGAGCAATAGGGGGCTAACAACAAGCAAGAACATGAAACAATTGGGTAAGTACTCACCCGAGGAATGCTGGCCACGGAGGGGTTCTTTGTGGCGGAGTTAAGAACAGAAGAGAGAGGGAATTGGGGGCTACGTGGGTTTTCCAGTGAGCTCGAGTCAAGTGCTTAGTCGCTGATGTGCGGAATGTGGTGACGAAGCAGTGCCCACACTCAATTTATAGGCCGCCGGCCGTAGTCGGATGAGGATCGGGGATCTCTGGATCGCGCCGGCGAGCATACCGCGCAGCGGATTCCGGTGACAGTGCGGTGATCACCGTTTAACCGGAGCCTGCCACCTTAGTGACTCACTGACACGTCGCCGAGAACTTTTACCGTGGCCGTCGACGACCTATCCGAGCCACGGCGACATCCTTATCGCCGGTGAGGCAGATCCTTATCCACGACATGATCTTTCTGAAAACCGATGAACAGTGCGCCTGATTCAGTAAAGAGCTTATTTGACAGACCAAGTTGGAGCTCTATTTTCTCCAATTTTTATGTGGTACCTATGCCAACTTTCTGCATCAAAGTTACACACCTATAATCCATCTTCAACTTTGCCACAATGCTTACCATCAAATAGTCACTGAATCACATTCAAAATCGAGCTCAAAGTTCACCCCATCACACTGTTACTGAAAATTCAGTCCAGGGGTTGCCTGACAGCCCGACTTTGAGCTTAATTATCTCTGGATTTTTCTTAACAACTGAGCTCACACTCTTAAGCAAAGTTGTTCTCCTATGATTGAGCTACAAACTTGATGTGGTGACCTAGGGTAAAAACCCTATAATTTGAAAGTTACAAGGCTCCAAAGTTGAGCCCTTAACTCTGAAATTCAGACTTAGAATGAAATCTCAATTGGGGTCCTTTTTGCAAATCAATCCAAAACTTAGGGTTTGACTTGTAAATCTTCCCAAATGTGAACCATGTGACTTTATATGATTTAACATAGTAATTTTTGCACTTTAGTCCAAATGTGCACAATTTTTTGCACATAGGCCCCTAGGGTTTGGACTTAGGGTTTTCTAGGGTTCAAATGGGGATTTTTAGTACCTCAAGGGTATAATTGTGATTCAAGTTCATTCTTGGGAACATTTTATGACTATTCCCCTAACAGTTTTAGGTTTTCTCAATTTGGGTTAGGTTTTACCCCTTTAATCCCTATTTAGGGTTAAGTTCCCTATCCAGGGTTCTATTTGCAAAATGCTATAACAATACAACTTGTTTGAAATTTTTACCTAGTGAATGCACTCTAGGTGTGTCAAACATATGCAATGCCAATATTTATGATGCCATGCTCAAGTTTTAGTTGCAGTAACACTAGGGGTGTTACAACACACATCCCAGTCCGGTGTACGAAGCATCGCAATATACTGAGAACGGCTTGTGAACGTCTGGCAGAATCAGTACTGGTGCCGTTGTCAACTTCTTCAATGTCTCAAAGGACTTCTGGCATGCTGGGGTCCACTTGAACTCAACCTTCTTTGCCAACAAGGGTGTCATTGGCCTGGCAATCTTGGATAAACCTTCAATGAAACACCGATAATAACTGGCCATTCCGATGAAACACTTGATTCCTCAGACATTTTTTGGTGCTTTCCAGTCCAAGATAGCTGTTACCTTCTTCGGATCTATAGCCAATCCCTCTTGGTTTATAATGTGACCCAAGAATATAACTTCGCTGATCCAGAACTCGCACTTGCTAAGCTTGGCATACAACTGGCAATCTCGTAGCCTCTGAAGTACTGTCCTCAAATGTTCCTCATGCTCCTGCTCATTCTGGGAATATACAAGAATATCATCAATGAACACCACTACGAACTTGTTGAGGTAGTCCATGAACACACTATTCAGCAAGTACATGAAGTAAGCTGGCGCATTCATCAAACCGAATGACATGACCGTGAACTCATATAGTCCATACTTGGTGATGAATGCTGTCTTTGGTATATTTGAGGGTCGGATTCTGAGCTGATGGTAGCCTGACCTCAGATCTATCTTTGAGAACACACTGGCTCCTCTCAACTGATCAAATAAGTCTTCAATTCGAGGCAGAGGGTACTTGTTCTTGACAGTGACTTCATTCAAAGCTCTGTAATCGATGCACATCCTCTTCGTGCCATCCTTCTTCTCCACAAATAACACTGGGGCTGCCCAAGGTGAGGTACTTGGTCTGATGTAGCCTTTCTCGAACAACTCATCAATTTGCTTCTTGAGTTCCACCAACTCTGGTTCGGACACTCAATAAGCTCTCTTGGAAATAGGGGCGGTGCCTGGGATAAGCTCTATGGCAAATTCAACTTTCCTTTCAGGTGGCATACCTGGTAACTCCTCGGGAAACACATATGGGAAATCTGATACTACACTGATAGCCTCTGATGGTTTAATCTTCTCAATGTGAGCGGTGACTTGGTGACAACTACCTTTTCTGGGTTCCGACATGACCAACTCTACTAACACTTCTCCTGATGAGGACACTAACTTCACCGTTCTCTTATCACAACTAAGGCTGGCTTGTGAAGCGCCCCAGATCCTCTAGGACTCAAATGTGATACAATTACTAGTCCAGGAGGCTAGTAAACACATTTATACAACAGATGATTCTAGATCTGCTTAAACGAGACAAAACTATAAAGGTGGCGATCAACTTTAAGAGTTGGTTCACAACTCGGGACATAACATCAGAGTGGGGCTGAAGCAGCCCGATATACACAGCGAAGCAAATCAGCGGTCCAATAGCCACAGGCAAGGATGGGAACAGTCGTAACTCTTACCCGATCTCCTTTTTCTGAAAAACAACAAATAAGCAAGGGTGAGTACAAACGTACTCAGCAGCCCACCTTCACCCGCGGAATGGGGAAATCAGATATAATGCATGGAATATGTGGAGCTTAGGATATTTTGCAGAAACATCAATATTTGATGCAAGGTTGTTTTGTAAAACATTTTGTATTTTTCAAAGCGCATCCTCTCCCAGAGGAGCAGGAAGTTTTTCAATATAGAGCAAAAATCCCCTAGAAAGCATTCACTAGGCAAAAATTTCAAACAAGTTGTACTGATATGGTGTTTTGCAAATAAAACCCTGGAGTAGGGTACTTAACCCTAAATGAGGATTAGAAGGGTAAAACAAAACCCAAATAGAGAAAACCCTAAATCTTAAGTGAAATAGTTGGAAAATGTTACTAAGAAGGGATCTAAATTACATTCACACCCCTGAACTACCAAAAAACCCTAAAAAGGACCCTGGAAGACCCTAAACCTAAACCCTAGGGGGTTAAGTGCAAAATTAGTCCACTTTTGGACTAAAGTGCAAAAACTAGTAAAGTAAGGTGTTTTAAGTCATATGGTTCACAATCATGAAGATTTGCAAGCTAAACCCTGAATTTTGGACCTATTTGCAAAAAGACCCTATTTGAGTTCTAACCCTAAGTCTGAAATTCAGTGATATTGGCTCAACTTTGGAGCTCTATATCTTCCAAACTATTGAGAATTTACCCTAGGTCACCACATCAATATTATAGACCTATCAAAGGTGAACAACTTTGCTTAAGGGGTTCAACAATGTTGTCATGAAAAATATGAAGAAAAATGCACCCAAAGTCGAGCTGTCAGGCTGCCTTCAGTCTGACAGTGTAACCGAGCCATCTTTGGACTAAGATTCAACTTTGATCTAATGGAAATTTGGCTATACCTGCTGTGGCAAAATTGTAGCTGAATCCTTGGTCTACAACTTTGCTGCAAAACCTTAAGTAAGTTGCTATGGAAAATTTGGAGAAATCTGGACCTGAAAATGGACTGTCAGGCACTCTGATGATGGCTCCCATGGTACAATATCTGAATAAGATCAGATCAAACGCTCAGCTCACCGCCGACGATCTCCGTCTCGATTCGTGCCGCCGCCATCTCGATTCGTGCTCGGGATGATTAGATAACGCTCGGAGTTACGCCGTCGTGGATAAGTTTCGGCCAATAAAGTATTCCAGCCACCGAACAAAGTTCGCCGCGGTGGAACCTGATAAGCACGCCGGTGAACGCCTCCTTCCGGCCTTGTGCCGCGTGTCTAGGCATTTCCACCGCATCACCGTGTCCTGCTTTAGCTCTCCGTTGATCACCGGAGTAGATGCCACGAGGTTTGCCACCAATCACGCGCGCCAGTGAACTCCCCCTTCTCTGACCGCCGCGCGTCATCTCTGCAATTCCCGGCCACCTCTCTCGCTCAGTATAAATTGAAGCCACCGTGAGCTGCGTAAGGTAGTCAAGCATCCAGCCACCAAGAATCAGCCTCAATTGTTCACCATGGAGCATGAATTTTGAACTTCCCCCAAATCTGCTCAAGAACACCGTAGGAGAGACCTCACCGCGGCCAGCCTATTCCAGGTCAGTCCCAGTGCCTTGATCGTTTGTTCTAGCGTTCTAAGGTCCCCCTCAAGCTCCTTGACTCCTCTGATTGAATTAGACCTCCATGGATCGTCGGGAACACGTTGTTCCTTTGATCATCCGCGCTATCACCGTGGCTAGAGCAAATTAGGTCGCCATTCTTGAAATTAAGTTGGGGGAAATGCTCGGGAGGGGTTCAATGCGGTGTCAGTCACTCGGGAGCATCGGTCTTTACTCCCTCTAGCCAGTCTAGCTCGCCGGAGCTCGGCTCCCAGTGCGGTTCACCGTCGAGGACCTCAACGTGTAAAGGAATAGAACGTGGAGGTTCTTTTTGCAAACTGGCAGTGACTCAAAGTAACAGTGAAAGCACCCACTTCGGGTTATCCAGAACGCCGAGGGCTTTTTTGCAAAGCTGCCAGCGCGGGCACGGGCGCGCGCGCTTTCCACCTGGGCTTGGGCCGCTGCGGCCGAATTGAGCCCAACACTGTTCACGCTTTTCTCTTTTCTTTTTCTATAAACTTTGGAAATCCGTAGAAAATTGTAGAAAAATGGTAAAAATGTCAAACCAATTTTCCTAGGTTCCTTATTTTTCATAGTATTTAATAAAATAGTTTTATGATTTTTAGGTCAAATAGGGAATTTTGGAGCATTTAAAATAGCCTAAAACCTTGTTCCTGAAATTTTAGAAAATAAATAATAATCCCAAAAATTCCCAAACTTTTTAGATGACCCTTATACATTATTTAGAAGCCTTGGGTAGAATTTGGTATGATTTGGACCTTGTTTGATACTTATAACCCAAAACCCTACCCCCTGCCCTTTGAATTCCTATATTGACTCTAGAAACCCTAATTCTCTAGAGTACCGTGAAGGAAAATTGTATTCAAGGTATTAGATAATAAACTCTTATTATCTTTGCACTCTCATAAGCATCACATGGGCATTAATTATTATGTATGGTTATATTTAGAAAACGAAGAAGAAGTTGAAGTAGAAGAAGAGAAGACTTTGCCACCACCACCTAAGGAACATCAGGCAGGCAGTTGTTTCTATTTTGACATCTACGGATCCGAGCCTGATTCACCTGTAAACCAAGGCAAGCCTCGGTGCATTTTCCAACTCCTTGACTCTTTTAAAATCTTTCTCACTTGCTTGATGCATTAGGTGATAGGAGTTGATTGCTAAAACAATTCTTGCATTACCTTCCTTGAATTTGATTACCTTCCTTTGAATCCCTATTTTATAAAAGGTTTTTACTATGTTTAGTCTTGCTCTAGCAAAGAAAAAGGTTTTGTTTTTACAAAAGATGATGTCCCAAAGTGGGAGGGATGTTTTTAAAAATAAAACTTGATGGTGGATCCATCATGGCCATGATGGGTTCAACATCGGAAAAGATATACCTCTGCCAGGTACCAAACTTTTGGGATTGAAATGATTAAGCTGAGACCGGGCAGGTGACTTGCATGAGAAGAGAGTCTCGGTGTAGTGTCTCCGTCTAAGTCGATTAAGGACCCTTTAACTGGTCACATGCCTCGTCATGGGTAAGCTTTGCCTCGGGCAGACTAAGGCCAGAATAAGATACCACGCAATGAGAGTGGAGAGATGGCGAGAGTAGCGTGTACCCTCCGTGGCAAGAGGCTAGACGGTGGTGTATTTGTGCTCTCGGTTGGCGTGAACCTGATCTGGTCTTAATAACCCCGGTGGCGGGTTGACATATGCAAGGGTTAAGTGCTACATATGTCATGTGATCGGAGATCCTCAACTGAGTATAATCGATTCGGATCGCCGTACCTTCACGGTTATGAAGACTTGGTCTCTGACTTATACGTAGAACTCCAGTAAAGATGAAGGGTTGTTAAGAAATTGGCTAGTGCAGGTCAAGTGAATGAACTAGGGTAGAAAGAACTCTAGTTACAGGTAAGTTCACTTAACTTGCCAAATAAAACTGGATTTTAAGGATCCACTTTTAGTAAGCATTTATGCAAACATAGTCTTTGCTTATTGAGAAACCTTACCTTGACTCCCTTATAACCAGCATACCCTTGAGAGTCTTTTCTTTAGTCGGGTAAGTCTTGTTGAGTAATTCCATACTTAGGGTTTTATTCCCTATTGTTTTTAGGTGAAGAAGCGACAAACTTTTGTTGTTTCTGTTCCAAGGTGGTCTCAAAAGAAGAAAACCAAGAGTAAAGCTGCGGGAGGAAGGGTTCCTCCATAAAAACTTTTTGTTTGATACTTATCGGGAGGGGGTTTTTGCCTCCCTTGGCTTGTAATAATATTACTCTGCACTCGTATGTTATATCCTGGTCTGTAATAATATAACTCTGTCATACTTTTAAATAAAGGTAAGTTTATGTAACCGCTTCCGCATTTTCAAGGTAAAGCAGATACCGAACTTGTCAAGTGATTCAGGAACACATGCAGGGTTGTCTGAGGTCCGTTGGATAAGGACAACTGTAGGTGGGCCTAATGTCTTGGGAGGTTTCGTCACAGCTGGTATCGGAGCGAAGCCCATCTCTGCAGATATTATGAGGCATCTTCAAAAAGAATTTTCTAAGACTCATCTAGAAAATTTCTTCCCTTCTAACCTAAGTATCTCTGAAGAGTTTATTTTAAAGAACAGATAGGAAGAGTGCAATGTATATAAGGTTGAATCAACTAAGGCTGATTCTGTAATTACACATGCATCATGCTAAAAACTATGCTAATAAGAATTCGCCCATAGAAAAATGCCATCGCGCACGAGAAAAACTACACGTAAGTCAACTAGGCTAATCGGTGTACCTCGTCACCAACTTGCCCCGAGACATGACGATAGCAGTAGCGGTAGTAACGATCCAATCGGGGACTTAGAAGCTCAAGTTAATCAGCTTCGAATAGAACTCCAACGCAAGAACGAAATATGGGTCGCGGATGGTGAAAGAATCAATGAATTAAGAAGAGACATCCACCAACTGCAAGACCAGCTAGCGGATCGGGATCTAGCGCTCGACTGGGCGGTGAACTCTCGTTCACTAGCTTGGGCAAAGGAAGCTAGAGCTCGAGCCCGAGTGGAAGAGCTTAGCTCAACTGTGGATAGCTTGCAGGTTTATTGCAACACACTACATGAAGAGGTTCATGTACTGTACTCGCAACTGCACCCGAACGTCCCTGCAGATCCTGTCAGGATGGAAGCCGGACCTTCTAGAATAGCGGGAGAAGCACTGGGCTGTGAGCTGGACCTTTTTAGGCCCCCTCCCTCTATGAAGTTGGTCGATGAATGGTCTCCGACGCTTGGCAGTGAGGCTACCCAGACTGACAAAAAGCAGGAATAGTATAGTATAGAAGTAGTACTATTGTGTAATAGGTGGTGTAATCCTATTGTAAAGTACGAGTCTGTAACATTATTTTTTAAGTAATGTGAAATGGATGGTTTGTATGGCATATCATATTGCTCCAAATGTTCTTTGCCTCAGATGCCTTCTAGGACTCGCGCTTAGGATGGGGCTGGTACCTCCCATGGGAGGGAAGCGACCCCAAATCCACCTCCAGTACCCCCGACACTTGCGAAGGCCATCGCTGCCTTGATAAACGCTACAGCAGACAATACCCGCTTCCTGCGGGAGATGGCAGGTCAACAACTCCAACAACAAGGCGGGCGGGCATATCCGCAAGGCCCCCATGAGACATCTTATCTGGACTTCTCCGAGACGCACCCTCCATTGTTCGTCAAAGCAGAAGATCCTTTAGAGGCGGATGAATGGATCCGCGTCATTGAACAAAAATTTGGGCTTCTTCGGTGTTCAGAAACTCAAAAGCCCCTATTTGCAGCCCAACAACTGCGAGGCCCTGCCAGTACATGGTGAGGAAACTTTGTGGCCGTTCAGCTGGTCGGTCATCAGATCACATGGGATGAATTCAAGTTGGCCTTTAGAGAGCATTATATACCTAAGGGAGTTCTTCACATGAAGCAAGAGGAGTTCATGAAATTGAAGCAAGGCGGAGATACTGTCACCCAGTATCTCAATAAATTCAATCACTTATCCCAATACGCAATCGATCACGTCAACATAGACATAAAGAAAAAGAATTGTTTCATGAGAGGCTTGAATGATCGGATGCAAAGAAAGATGGCCACCTGCATCGACCTTACTTATGGAAGGGCTGTCAGCACAGCACTGGCAGTCGAGGCTAGATATGCAAGTTCCGAAAAATCCAAGGAGAATGGAGGCAACAGGCCCAATCAGGGCCCCGAGAAAAGGCAAAGGTTGGTTATCCGACCTTTCAATCAGAATTGTTCTTCATCACGCCCACCCTCTTTCCCATTCAAGCAACCAGTGTTTATCCGTCCAACCATTGCCCTCACTACTACAAATCAGCTGGGTGCCCCTGGCACTCATTTCCCTGCTCTTCCAAGCTCATCAACCGGCTGCTTCAACTGTGGAAAGTCCGGGCATTTCATTAATGACTATCCATATCCGAGGCAGAATCAATCAAATAATCAGCAAAGCTCCGGAGGTTCTAAGGGAAATGCGGCAACCAATACCGCAGGCAAGAATACAAGGAAAACTGGACGGGTTTATTACACTCAAGTGGCTACAACACCGGAAGGTGAACCGGTGATGATGGGTATGTTCCTCGTAGCCAACCACCCTGCACTTATTCTCTTTGATTCTGGTGCTTCACATACTTTCGTAAGCAAAAAGTTTGTGGAGAAACACTGCATTCCATATACTGAATCAAGGGAAGGGTTTAAAATACATTCGCTTGGGGGACAAATATTTACCAAAGAAGTGGCTTACCAAGTGCCCGTAACATTGGCTGGATGGGACTTTCCTACTAAGACGATTGTTCTGAAAGGCCAAGACATAGATGTAATCTTGGGCATGAATTGGTTGGCCCAGCATAAGGCAGTCCTCAACACTGATCTGAGAACAATCAGGTTGAGTTATGGCCCAGAAGAAATTCTTTTGTCTATCCCCATAGCTATTTCAGCTAAACCAATTGGCAGAATCTATGAAGCCATTATACCGGAGATCAAAGATATTCTGGTAGTATGTGAGTTCCCAGATGTCTTTCTAGAAAATTTGCCTGGATTGCCACCCAAAAGAGATGTAGAGTTTGTAATTGAGGTGAAGCCCGGTACGACTCCCATTTCTAGAAGATCGTACCAAATGCCTCCAAATGAACTGGCAGAACTCAAGATTCAATTACAAGACTTACTTGAGAAGGGATTCATCCGGCCAAGCTCGTCACCATGGGGCTGTCCAGCCATATTCGTCAAGAAGAAGGATCAAACATTGCGGATGTGCGTGGATTATCGACCCCTTAATTAGGTCACTATCAAGAAAAAGCATCCTCTTCATCGGATTGATATTTTGTTTGATCAACTGGCTGGAGCGAGGGTGTTCTCCAAGATTGACCTCAGATCGGGCTACCATCAGATCCGTATTCGGCCCGAGGATATACCAAAGACCGCACTCACTACACGGTATGGTTTATTTGAATACTTGGTAATGTCTTTCGGACTGACAAATGCTCCTGCCCACTTCACTTATCTGATGAACTCGATATTTATGCCCGAGTTGGACAAATTTGTGGTGGTCTTCATAGATGATATCTTGATATATTCCAAGAATGAAGAGGAGCATGCTCAACATTTACGGATCGTATTAACGCGCTTAAGGGAACATCAATTATATGCCAAGTTTAGTAAATGCACGTTCTGGCTAGAAGAAATCCAATTTTTGGGACATGTGTTATCTGCCAAGGGGATTGCGGTGGATCCTAGCAAGGTCAAGGATATTTTGGAGTGGAAACCCCCAACCACTGTTCATCAAGTCCGAAGTTTCCTTGGACTAGCTGGCTATTACCGTCGATTTATACTAGAGTTTTCCAAACTTGTGAAACCAATCACGAGTTTATTGAAGAATGATACTAAATTTAATTGGTCTTCAAAGTGTAATGAAGCCTTTGAAAAATTGAAGGTACTATTAACCACTGCTCTGGTATTGGCTCAACCGGATATTAATAAGCCCTTTGATGTGTATTGTGACGCATCAGGCAGTGGTCTCGGCTGTGTATTAATGCAAGAAGGCCAAGTAATAGCTTATGCTTCAAGGCAGTTGCGCTGGCATGAGGAGCATTATCCAACTCATGATCTGGAGCTAGCTGCAGTGGTTCATGCCCTGAAGATATGGCGTCATTATCTACTGGGGAATGTCTGTCACATTTATACAGACCACAAAAGTTTGAAGTATATCTTTACCCAGGCCGAGCTCAATATGAGACAAAGGAGATGGCTCGAGCTTATTAAGGATTATGATCTTGAAATCCATTATCACCCAGGCAAAGCTAATGTAGTGGTAGATGCACTCAGTCGCAAGGCCTCCTGCCATTGTTTAACAATGAGGACTTCATACATTACATTATGCCAGGAGATGGAGAATCTGAACCTGGGAATGATTCAGCATGGAACTTCAAATCACTTGAAGCTTGAGTCAGTCACCTTACAAAGGATAATTGACGCACAAAAGAATGATGAAGGTATGAAACATATCCATGAGAAAATAAAGGTTGGAAAAGCCAACTGCTTCAAAGAAGACGATCAAGGTGTTGTATGGTTCAACAACCGCATAGTTGTGCCAAAGAATGAAGGGGTCCGCCAACAAATTTTAGATGAAGCACATCTTAGTCGCTATTCTATTCATCCCGGAAGCACTAAGATGTATCAAGATCTAAAACAACATTATTGGTGGACGAAGATGAAGATTGAAATTGCACGCTATGTGGCTAGATGTGACACTTGCAAACGTGTTAAGGCCATACACATGAAAGCTGCTGGTCCATTACAATCTTTACCAATACCAACATGGAAATAGGAAGATATTAGTATGGACTTTATTGTGGGATTGCCCAAAACCGCGAAGGGGTATGATTCTATTTGGGTTATTGTTGATCGGCTTACGAAAGTTGCTCATTTTCTGCCAGTCAAGACAGTTCACCCAGTTGCTGTTTATGCCCAATTGTACATTGCTTGTATTCTCAGTTTGTACGGTATTCCAAAGACTATAGTGTCGGATCGTGGACCTCAATTTGTAGCCAAGTTTTGGGAAGTACTTCACAAATCCTTGGGTACTAAATTGCTCCATAGTTCGGCCTATCATCCTCAGACCAGTGGGCAGACTGAGAGAGTCAATCAGATACTTGAAGATATGTTACGAGCATGTGTTCTGGAGTTCCCACAGAAATGGGATGATTGTTTGCCATTAGCGGAGTTCTCATACAATAATAGCTATCAAGAAAGCATTAAGATGGCACCCTTCAAAGTTTTGTATGGACGACGATGTCGTACTCCGTTAAACTGGAATGAACCAGGTGAAAGGAGTTTCTTCAGGCCAGATATGGTAAAAGAAACCGAAGAAAAAGTTCAACGAATAATTCATCATTTGAAGAAAGCTCAAGCTCGTCAAAAGAGTTACGCAGACAAGCGACGCCAGCCCTTCTACTTTCTTGTGGGATATTATGTCTACTTGAAAGTTTCACCAATGAAGGGCGTATCACGTTTCGGGGTTAAAGGAAAGCTTGCACCTCGGTACATTGGTCCTTTCCCTATACTTGAACAATGTGGACCAGTGGCATACCAACTTCAACTACCCGAAACCTTGTCTGCTGTACATAATGTGTTCCACGTGTCTTAGTTGAAGAAGTGTCTTCGGGTTCCAGATCGAACCATTGAAGTAACAGATGTTGTCCTAGAGCCAGACTTGACATATTCAGAACACCCTATTCAAGTCTTAGATCAAAAGGACAGGGTTACCCAGAGAAAGACTCTCAAGTTCTACAAGATACAGTGGAACCAACAAACTGAAGATGAGGCTACATGGGAGACAAGACTTTTTAGAGAAGAATTTCCTAGGCTTTCTAGCCTCATGTAAATTGTAATATGTATATGATTGTTGTAATAAAGGAGTGAACCCCAAACCACCCCTGCCTTGTACCAAAAATTAGGAAATAAAAATGTGAAGCATTTCCTTTTCCACTACTTACTCTAGGACTTTTAATCTCGGGACGAGATTCTTTTATGGGGGGAAGGATGTAACACCCCTGGTGTTACTATCACTAAAATTTGAGCATAACATCATCAACATTAGCATTTCATATGTTTGATACACCTAGAATGCATTCACTAGGCAAAAATTTCAAACAAGTTGTATTGATATGGTGTTTTGCAAATAAAACCCTGGAGTAGGGTACTTAACCCTAAATGTGGATTAGAAGGGTAAAACAAAACCCAAATAGAGAAAACCCTAAAGATTAAGTGAAATAGTTAGAAAATGTTACTAAGAAGGGATCTAAATTACATTCACACCCCTAAACTACCAAAAAAACCCTAAAAAGGACCCTCGAAGACCCTAACCCTAAACCCTAGGGGGTTAAGTGCAAAATTAGTCCACTTTTGGACTAAAGTGCAAAAACTAGTAAAGTAAGGTGTTTTAAGTCATATGGTTCACAATCATGAAGATTTGCAAGCTAAACCCTGAATTTTGGACCTATTTGCAAAAAGACCCTATTTGAGTTCTAACCCTAAGTATGAAATTCAGTGATATTGGCTCAACTTTGGAGCTCTATATCTTCCAAACTATTGAGAATTTACCCTAGGTCACCACATCAATATTATAGACCTATCAAAGGTGAACAACTTTGCTTAAGGGGTTCAACATTGTTGTCATGAAAAATATGAAGAAAAATGCACCCAAAGTCGAGCTGTCAGGCTGCCTTCAATTTGAAACCAGTCTGACAGTGTAACCGAGCCATCTTTGGACTAAGATTCAACTTTGATCTAATGAAAATTTGGCTATACCTGCTGTGGCAAAATTGTAGCCGAATCCTTGGTCTACAACTTTGCTGCAGAACCTTAAGTGAGTTGCTATGGAAAATTTGGAGAAATCTAGACCTGAAAATGGACTGTCAGGCACTCTGATGATGGCTCCCATGGTACAGTATCTGAATAAGATCAGATCAAACGCTCAGCTCACCACCGATGATCTCCGTCGTGATTCGTGCCGCTGCCGTCTCGATTCGTGCTCGGGATGATCAGATAACGCTCAGAGTTACGCCGCCGTGGATAAGTTCTGGCCAATAAAGTATTCCGGCCACCGTACAAAGCTCGCCGCGGTGGAACCTGATAAGCACGCCGGTGACCACCGCCTTCCGGCCTTGTGCCGCATGTCTAGGCATTTCCACGTATCACCGTGTCCTACTTTAGCTCTTCGTTGATCACCGGAGTAGATGCCACGAGGTTTGCCACCAATCACGCGCGCCAATGAACTCCCCCTTCTCCGACCGCCGCGTGTCATCTCTGCAATTCTCGGCCACCGCTCTCGCTCAGTATAAATTGAAGCCACCGTGAGCTCCGTAAGGTAGTCAAGCATCCAGCCACCAAGAATCAGCCTTAATTGTTCACCAGGGAGCATGAATTTTGAACTTCCCCCAAATCTGCTCAAGAACACCGTAGGAGAGACCTCACCGCGGCCAGCCTATTCTAGGTCAGTCCCAGCGCCTTGATCGTTTGTTCTAGCGTTCTAAGGTCCCCCTCAAGCTCCTCGACTCCTCTGATTGAATTAGACCGCCATGGATCGTCGGGAACATGCTGTTCCTTTGATCATCCGCGCTGTCACCGTGACCAGAGCAAATTAGGTCGCCATTCTTGAAATTAAGTTGGGGGAAATGCTCGGGAGGGGTTCAATTCGGTGTCAGTCACTCGGGAGCACCGGTCTTTACTCCCTCCGGCCAGTCTAGCTCGCCGTAGCTTGGCTCCCTGTGCGGTTCACCGTCGAGGACCTCAACGTGTAAAGCAATAGAACATGGAGGTTCTTTTTGCAAACTGACAGTGACTCAAAGTAACAGTGAAAGCACCCACTTTGGGTTATCCAGAACGCCGAGGGCTTTTTCGCAAAGCTGCCAGCGCGGGCGCAGGCGTGCGTGCTTTCCGCCTGGGCTTGGGCCGCTGCGGTCGAATTGAGCCCAACACTGTTCACGCTTTTCTCTTTTCTTTTTCTATAAAACTTTAGAAATCCGTAGAAAATTGTAGAAAAATGGTAAAAATGTCAAACCAATTTTCCTAGGTTCCTTATTTTTCATAGTATTTAATAAAAATAGTTTTATGATTTTAGGTCAAATAGGGAATTTTGGAGCATTTAAAATAGCCTAAAACCTTGTTCCTGGAATTTTAGAAAATAAATAATAATCCTAGAAATCCCCAAACTTTTTAGATGACCCTTATACATTATTTAGAAGTCTTGGGTAGAATTTGGTATGATTTGGACCTTGTTTGATACTTATAACCCAAAACCCTACCCCCTGCCCTTTGAATTCCTATATTGACTCTAGAAACCCTAATTCTCTAGAGTACCGTGAAGGAAAATTGTATTCAAGATATTAGATAATAAACTCTTATTATCTTTGCACTCTCATAAGCATCACATGGGCATTCATTATTATGTATGGTTATATTTAGAAAACGAAGAAGAAGTTGAAGTAGAAGAAGAGAAGACTTCGCGACCACCACCTGCGGAACATCAGGCAGGCAGTTGTTTCTATTTTGACATCTACGAATCCGAGCCTGATTCACCTGTAAACCAAGGCAAGCCTGGGTGCATTTGCCACCTCCTTGACTCTTTTAAAATCTTTCTCACTTGCTTGATGCATTAGGTGATAGGAGTTGATTG
Source organism: Zea luxurians (assembly GCA_029449295.1). Lineage (NCBI taxonomy): Eukaryota > Viridiplantae > Streptophyta > Magnoliopsida > Poales > Poaceae > Zea > Zea luxurians. Next base: position 7,750,980 of record JAOPSE010000079.1, on the reverse strand, counting down.
CTAAAACAATTCCTGCATTACCTTCCTTGAATTTGATTACCTTCCTTTGAATCCCTGTTTTATAAAAGGTTTTTACTATGTTTAGTCTTGCTCTAGCAAAGAAAAAGGTTTCGTTTTTACAAAAGATGATGTGGCAAAGTGGTAGGGATGTTTTTGAAAATAAAACTTGATGGTGGATCCATCATGGCCATGATGGGTTCAACATCGGAAAAGATGTACCTCTGCCAAGTACCAAACTTTTGGGATTGAAATGATTAAGCTGAGACTAGGCGGGTGACCTGCACGAGAAGAGAGTCTCGGTGTAGTGTCTCCGTCTGAGTCGATTAAGGACCGTGTCGATGTAGGCCTGCTGACCGAGGACCCTTTAACTGGTCACATGCCTCGTCATGGGTAAGCTTTGCCTCGGGCAGACTAAGGCCAGAATAAGATACCACGCAATGAGAGTGGAGAGATGGCGAGAGTAGCGTGTACCCTCCGTGGCAAGAGGCTAGACGGTGGTGTATCTGTGCTCTCGGTTGGCGTGAACCTGATCTGGTCTTAAGAACCCCGGTGGCGAGTTGACATATGCAAGGGTTAAGTGCTACATATGTCGTGTGATCGGAGATCCTCAGCTGAGTATAATCGATTCGGATCGCCGTACCTTCACAGTTATGAATACTTGGTCACTGACTTATATGTAGAACTCCAGTAAAGATGAAGGGTTGTTAAGAAATTGGCTAGTGCAGGTCAAGTGAATGAACTAGGGTAGAAGTAACTCTAATTACAGGTAATTTCACTTAACTTGCCAAATAAAACTGGATTTTTAAGGATCCACTTTTAGTAAGCATTTATGCAAACAGAGTCTTTGCTTATTGAGAAACCTTACCTTGACTCCCTTATAACCAGCATACCCTTGAGAGTCTTTTCTTTAGTCGGGTAAGTCTTGCTGAGTAATTCCATACTCAGGGTTTTATTCCCTATTGTTTTTAGGTGAAGAAGCGACAAACTTTTGTTGTTTCTGTTCCAAGGTGGTCTCAAAAGAAGAAAACCAAGAGTAAAGCTGCGGGAGGAAGGGTTCCTCCATAAAAACTTTTTGTTTGATACTTATCGGGAGGGGGTTTTTGCCTCCCTTGGCTTGTAATAATATTACTCTGCACTCGTATGTTATATCCTGGTCTGTAATAATATAACCATGTCCTACTTTTAAATAAAGGTAAATTTATGTAACCGCTTCCGCATTTTCGTATCTCCGATGATTTGTAATGTCTGCGTGACGGGTAAAACGCTCTTGGGAACGGTAAAGCAGATACCGAACTTGTCAAGTGATTGAGGAACACCTGCAGGGTTGTCTGAGGTCCGTTGGACAAGGACAACTGTAGGTGGGCCTAATTACTTGGGAGGTTCCGTCACAACAGCCACTGGACTTCACATCCACCATAGCTCACGGCTCAACCGTCGAACCTTTCAAAAATCACTTTTCTCAAAAGCACCCTTTTTTTGGAGAACAAAACACTAATTGCCATACCACACCAGACTCATCCATTCCTGTGGACACAGACTATTCGAATAGGTTTGAACTCTACGCAGAGGTGTACACTTTACCCACTAGTCCGGCTCTGCGATCTCATAGCTAGTGAGACCCGAATCTGAATCTCTTTCTTTCCTCGCACATCCCTACCTTAACGGTTATACCGGAAGGAGTCAGGCCACCGCCATGCCCAAACCGGACAAAACATTCCCCCTCCTTATCCTCCCGGTGCTCCCCAGCCTTCATAACCCTGGGGTTTGAACCGTACGAGTTCAGATTGAGTGATTGCCCACACAGTCTCGAGTGGTTGTACTTATCATGAGTACAGGTAGTGAAGGATGACAAACCGGTCCTTATATGAGTGGACAATCCTTCTACTCACGCCTAAACCAGATGAGCCATCACCTTAGGCCCTCCCCTAAACCAGGGAGTCCCTGATCATCCCTACTCAAAGGTGATAAGGGTGAAAACCCTTCATCATACACATTTTGAAATGCATTTTCTTTTGAAAACTCACACCTTTCCTCAAATCATTTGTAACAAATATGTCAGGGATTGATTGCAGCAAGAGGCTGGGTGGCCATAATAACTTGTCTCAAAATCATATTATGCATAAAATAACAGGCTAAGGGTTGTGGTTGAAAAATCATAGGTAATTTATGCATCAAAGGGATCCAGTGAGCTTGCCGTGCTTATCCGGCGAAGGGAGAAGAGGAGCTTGTGGAACTGGCTTCTAGCTCCACTGCCTGGCGTAGACTTGCAGATCTATCCTCCACGAGACGACACGAACGCTCCGATAACTATGCAACATGAAAAAGCAAACATACAAACAAGCAAGTATGCCAACAAATATTTAGTATAGTGGTCAGAATAGCGATATATGGATGGGTAGAGTCTTGAGTAGAATCTGTGTCATGTGGTGTTGTGATATTACTGGTGGTGGAGCAGAGGTGCTTACTAGGAGGGTGGACTGGAGGCAAAGTGACACTATGCGTATAGCCGGCGGAGCGGGGTAACTGAGTGGGTGGGGTGTTTGCCTTGGCTAAGTGTGTTGAGTGTGTGTGGAGAGGGAGAGGGTAGCTGGGTGTATTTATAGTTGGGTGTATGTGGTGTAGCACAGTGGAGTTCACTGTTGGTGAGAATAGTGACGAATGAATCGTCTGACTTAGTATGAACATGAGAGTTTGAGAGCACCTAGAGGGGGGGGGGGGTGAATAGGTGATCCTGTAAAAACTTAAAACTTAAAGCCACAAAACTTGATTAAGTGTTAGCACAATGAAATAGAGTGGCTAAGGAGAGCTCTTGTGAAACACAATTGACACAGTGAGAACAAACACAAGAGACACAAGGATTTATCCCGTGGTTCAGCCAAGTACAACACTTGCCTACTCCACGTTGTGGCGTCCCAATGGACGAGAGTTGCACTCAACTCCTCTCAAGTGATCCAATGATCAACTTGAATACCACGGTGTTCTTTTTTTCTTTACTCTTTCCCGTTTGCGAGGAATCTCCACAACTTGGAGTCTCTCGCCCTTACAATGAGGATCAAAGTGAAAGCAATAGAGTAAGGGAGGGAAGCAACACACACAAATCCACAACAATACGCACACACACGGCCAAGACTTGAGCTCAAATGAATATCATAAGGTTCTCACTAGAACAGAGCTCAAATCACTAAGAATGTCAAACGAGTGCGCAAAGACGGAGTGTGAATGATCAAGAATGCTCAAAGTATGCTTGGTGTACTCCTCCATGCGCCTAGGGGTCCCTTTTATAGCCCCAAGGCAGCTAGGAGCCGTTGAGAGCAATCCAGGAAGGCAATTCTTGCCATCTGTCGACTGGCGCACCGGACAGTCCGGTGCACCACCGGACACTGTCCGGTGCAGATTTCTTTCCTATTCTGGCGCAGCCGACCGTTGAAGACTTGGAGCCGTTGGCGCACCGGACACTGTCCGGTGCACACCAGACAGTCCGATGCTCCCATCCGACCGTTGGCTCGGCCACGCGTCATGCGCGGATTGCGCAGCCGACCGTTGGCGTGCCCGACCATTGGCTCACCGGACAGTCCGGTGCCTCACCGGACAGTCCGGTGAATTATAGCCGTACGCTGTTGACTTGGTTCCCGAGAGCAGCGACTTCGCCGCAGATGACTCACCGGACAGTACGGTGCACCGCCGGACAGTCCGGTGATTTATAGCCGTACGCCGCCGTCGAGACCCGAGAGCAGCTAGTTGACCAGACGCCAGCCTGGCACACCGGACACTGTCTAGTGCACCACCGGACACTGTCCGGTGCACCCAGATTGAGCAGAATCTTGGCTACCCGAGCCAAGTCTTTTCCAATTGTATTTTCTCTGATTCTAGCACTTAGACAAATATGTTAGTACACAAAAACCAATGTACTAAGTCTAGAATCATACCTTTGTATTGACTTTGCACTTCTTCCACCATTTGGCATAGTTTCACACTTAAACCATTTGTGTTGGCACTTGATCACCAAAATACTTAGAAATGGCCCAAGGGCACATTTCCCTTTCAATCTCCCCCTTTTTGGTGATTTATGCCAACACAACAAAAAGCAACTAAAAGAAGTGCAACATGAATGCAAATGAGAACACAAATTTGTTTTGATTCAAATTTGGCATATTTGGATCATTCTTTGCCACCACTTGGTTTGTTTTTGCAAATCAAACTCAATTTCCTATCTCTAAGTCAAACACACTTGTTGAGGCATAGAGAGAGGTATTCCAAGAGAAATTGATCAAGAATTCAAAAACTCCCCCTTTTCCCATAATCAAACATTCTCCCCACAAGAGACCAACTTTTGACAATAAGAGACAATAAGAGTATTTTGACAGACCAAAAGCTCTAATTCTATTATTTTCAAAATTCTCAAGTGGTAGCTGATCCATTTCTTGCTTTGGCCTTATTTTCTCCCCCTTTGGCATCAAGCACCAAAACAGGATCAATCTTGGCCCTTAAACCCCATTGCCTCACCAAAATCTTCAAATAAGAGTAAAAAGGCAATAAGGGTATTGAGATGAACTTGGAGTAAGTTACCCTCTCATCGGAGTGTAGTGGAAGTCTTGCATGGTCCAAGTTCACCTTCCCCTTTCAATCCACCTTTGAGACTAAATCAAGCAAGCTCAAACACATGGTTAGTCTCAAAGGGTCAAGTTGTAGCACATCTCCCCCCTAAATATGTGCATCACTCGCAAATGGACTTGTGAGATCCGGGGAGTGCTTGTACAACTTGAGCACCATAAACAAAGAAGCATAAGAAACATGATCAAGGCATAAACACATGTATGCTATAAGTCAATCCAAGTTCCGCGAATCTAAGACATTTAGCTCACTACGCAGCCTGCAAAAGGTCTTCTCATCTAAAGGCTTGGTAAAGATATCGGCTAGCTGGTTCTCGGTGCTAACATAAAACACTTCGATATCTCCCTTTGCTGGTGGTCTCTCAAAAAGTGATGCCGGATGTCTATGTGCTTTGTGCGGCTGTGCTCAACAGGATTATCTGCCATGCGGATTGCACTCTCATTGTCACATAGGAGTGGGACTTTGCTCAGATTGTAGCCAAAGTCCCGGAGGGTTTGCCTCATCCAAAGTAGTTGCGCGCAACACTGTCCTGCGGCAACGTACTCGGCCTCAGCGGTGGATAGGGCAACAGAAGTTTGTTTCTTAGAACTCCACGACACCAGGGACCTTCCTAGAAATTGACACGTCCCTGATGTACTCTTCCTATCAACCTTACATCCAGCATAATCAGAGTCTGAATATCCAATTAAGTCAAAGGTAGACCCCTTTGGATACCAGATCCCGAAGCAAGGCGTAGCGACTAAATATCGAAGAATTTGCTTAATGGCCACAAGGTGACACTCCTTTGGATCGGATTGAAATCTAGCACACATGCATACGCTAAGCATAATGTCCGGTCTACTAGCACATAAATAAAGTAAAGACCCTATCATAGACCCGTATGCCTTTTGATCAACGGACTTACCTCCTTTGTTGAGGTCGACATGTCTATTGGTTCCCATTGGAGTCTTTGCGGGCTTGGCGACCTTCATCCCAAACCGCTTGAGCAAGTCTTGCGTATACTTTGTTTGAGAGATGAAGGTGCCATCCTTGAGTTGCTTCACTTGGTGAGAGCACCTAGAGGGGGGGTGAATAGGTGATCCTGTGAAACTTGAAAACTTAATGCCACAAAACTTGGTTAGGTGTCAGCACAATAATGCCAAGTGGCTAGAGAGGAGTCTCAACAAAACACAACAACCACAAGAGATCAATCACAGAGATGGCACAGTGGTTTATCCCGTGGTTCGGCCAAGACCAACGCTTGCCTACTCCACGTTGTGGCGTCCCAACGGACGAGGGTTGCAATCAACCCCTCTCAAGCGGTCCAAAGACCCACTTGAATACCACGGTGTTTTGCTTTGCTTTTCTATATCCCGTTCGCGAGGAATCTCCACAACTTGGAGTCTCTCGCCCTTACACTTGAAGTTCACAAGAAGCATGGAGTAAGGGAGGGATAAGCAACACACACAAGACACAAAATCAGAATGTCAACACACACACAAGTCGCAACAAGAGCTCGCAACACAACCCAACGAGTTCGCAACTCAACTAGAGCTCTAGATGCAATCACGAAGAAACAAATGCGTGGAATCGAAGTCTCGGTGCTTATGAATGCTTTGAGTATGCTTGATGTCCTCCTCCATGCGCCTAGGGGTCCCTTTTATAGCCCCAAGGCAGCTAGGAGCCGTTGAGAGCATTCCAGGAAGGCTGATCTTGCCTTCTGTCGCCTGGCGCACCGGACAGTCCGGTGCACCATCGGACACTGTCCGGTGCGGATTTGTTTCCTTTTATGGTGAAGCCGACCGTTGCTGATTGAGAGCCGTTGGCGCACCGGACAGTGTCCGGTGCACACCGGACAGTCCGGTGCCCCAATGTGACCGTTGGCTCGGCCACGCGTCACGCGCAGAATCCTCAGCCGACCGTTGCCCCGGCTGACCGTTGGCTCACCAGACAGTCCGGTGCACCACCGGACAGTCCGGTGAATTTTAGCCGTACGCCGTTAATCATCTCCCGAGAGCGACGAGTTCGCCTGTGAACGGCTCACCGGACAGTCCGGTGCACCACCGGACAGTCCGGTGAATTATAACCGTACACCACCGTCGAAGTCCCGAGAGCAGCGAGGTCGCTAGAGTCAGCCCGGCGCACCGGACACTGTCCGGTGCACCACCGGACACTGTCCGGTGCACCCAGACTGAGCAGACTTTGGCTGAACAAAGCCATCTCTTCTCTAACTTGATTTTTCCTGTTTTCAGCACTTAGACACAATACATTAGTCCATAAAACAATGTACTAAGTCTAGAAACATACCTTTCAACATGATTTGCACTTTGTCCACCACTTTTCATAGATTAACACAAAAGCACTTGTGTTGGCACTCAATCACCAAAATACTTAGAAATGGCCCAAGGGCACATTTCCCTTTCAATCTCCCCCTTTTTGGTGATTTATGCCAACACAACATAAAGCAACTAGAACAAGTGCAATGTCAATGCAAATGAAAACTCAAAGTTGTTTTGATTCATATTTGGCATATATGGATCACTCTTTGCCACCACTTGGTTTGTTTTTGCAAATCAAACACAATTTCCTATCTCTAAGTCAAATTCACTTGTAGAGACATAAAGAGATATATTCCAAAAGAAATTGATCACGGATTTCAAAAGCTCCCCCTTTTTCCCATAATCAACACTTCTCCCCACAAGAGGCCAACTTTTGACAAAAGAGACAATAAAAGAGTTTTGACAAACCAAAAGCTCTATTCTACTATTTTCAAAATTTCTCAAGTGGTAGCTGATCCATTTATTGCTTTGGCCTTATTTTCTCCCCCTTTGGCATCAAGCACCAAAACGGGATCAATCTTGGCCCTTTAACCCCATTGCCTCACCAAAATCTTCAAATAAGAGTACAAAGGCAATCGGAGTACATGAGATGAACTTGGAATAAGTTACCCTCTCAACGGAGTGCAGTGGAAGTCTTTCATGGTCCAAGTCCACCTTTTCCTTTTCAAACCTCCTTTGAGACTAAATCAAGCAAACTCAAGCACACGGTTAGTCTCAAAGGGTCAAGTTGTAGCACAACTCCCCCTAAATATGTGCATCACTTGCAAAAGGACTTGTGAGGTCCGGGGAGTGATTGTACAACTTGAGCACCACAAGTAAGTAACAAAATGCATAATGAAACATGATCAAGGCATAAACACATGTATGCTATAAATCAATCCAAGTTCCGCGAATCTAAGACATTTAGCTTACTACGAAGCCTGCAAAAGGTCTTCTCATCTGAAGGCTTGGTAAAGATATCGGCTAGTTGGTTCTCGGTGCTAACATAAAACACTTCGATATCTCCCTTTTGCTGGTGGTCTCTCAAAAAGTGATGCCGGATGTCAATGTGCTTTGTGCGGCTGTGCTCAACAGGATTTTCCGCTATTCGGATAGCACTCTCATTATCACATAGGAGTGGGACTTTGCTCAGATTGTAGCCAAAGTCCCGGAGGGTTTGCCTCATCCAAAGTAGTTGCGCGCAACACTGTCCTGCGGTAACATACTCGGCCTCAGCGGTGGATAGGGCAACAGAAGTTTTGTTTCTTAGAGTTCCATGACACCAGGGACCTTCCTAAGAATTGGCACGTCCCCGATGTACTCTTCCTATCGACCTTACATCCAGAATAGTCGGAGTCTGAATATCCAATTAAGTCAAAGTTAGACCCCTTTGGATACCAGATCCCGAAGCAAGGCGTAGCGACTAAATATCTAAGAATTCGCTTCACGGCCACCAAGTGACACTCCCTTGGATCGGATTGAAATCTAGCACACATGCATACGCTAAGCATAATATCTGGTCTACTAGCACATAAATAAAGCAAAGAACCTATCATTGACCGGTATGCCTTTTGATCAACGGACTTACCTCCTTTGTTGAGGTCGGTGTGTCCGTCGGTTCCCATCAGTGTCTTTGCGGGCTTGGCGTCCTTCATCCCAAACCGCTTTAGCAAGTCTTGCGTGTACTTCGTTTGGGAGATGAAGGTGCCATCCTTGAGTTGCTTCACTTGGAACCCAAGGAAGTAGTTCAACTCGCCCATCATTGACATCTCGAATTTCTGCGTCATCACCCTGCTAAACTCTTCACAAGACTTTGGGTTAGTAGAACCAAATATTATGTCATCGACATAAATTTGGCACACAAAAAGATCACCATCGCAAGTCTTAGTAAAAAGAGTTGGATCGGCTTTCCCAACCTTAAAAGCATTAGCAATTAAAAAGTCTCTAAGGCATTCATACCATGCTCTTGGGGCTTGCTTAAGTCCATAGAGCGCCTTAGAGAGCTTACACACGTGGTCGGGGTACCGTTCATCCTCGAAGCCAGGGGGTTGCTCCACGTACACCTCCTCCTTGATCGGCCCGTTGAGGAAAGCGCTCTTCACATCCATTAACAACCTTAAAGAATGGTGAGCGGCATATGCTAGCAAAATACGAATTGATTCTAGCCTAGCCACAGGAGCGAAAGTCTCCTCAAAGTCCAAACTTGCGACTTGGGCATAACCTTTTGCCACAAGTCGAGCCTTGTTTCTCGTCACCACCCCGTGCTCGTCCTGTTTGTTGCGGAACACCCACTTGGTTCCCACAATGTTTTGCTTGGACGAGGCACCAGTGTCCAAACTTCATTACGCTTGAAGTTGTTGAGCTCTTCCTGCATGGCCAACACCCAGTCCGGATCTAGCAAGGCCTCTTCTACCCTGAAAGGCTCAATAGAAGAGACAAAGGAGTAATGCTCACAAAAATTAACTAATCTAGAACGAGTAGTTACTCCCTTGCTAATATCACCCAAATTTTGGTCGACGGGATGATTCCTTTGAATCGTCGCTCGAACTTGGGTTGGAGGTGCCTGAGGTGCTTCTTCCTCTTCAACTTGAACATCCTGTGCTCCCCCTTGATCATGCGCCTCCACTTGAGGTACCTGTTCGTCATCTTGGGTTGGGGGATGCACCATTGTTGAGGAAGAAGGTTGATCTTGCTCCAATTGTTCCTGTGGTCGCACATCGCCAAGCGCCATGGTGCGCATTGCGGCCGTTGGAACGTCTTCTTCATCTACATCATCAAGATCAACAACTTGCTCTCTTGGAGAGCCATTAGTCTCATCAAATACAATGTCGCTAGAGACTTCAACCAAACCCGATGATTTGTTGAAGACCCTATACGCCTTTGTATTTGAATCATAACCTAATAAAAACCCTTCTACAGCTTTGGGAGCAAATTTAGAAGTTCTACCTTTCTTCACAAGAATATAACACTTGCTCCCAAATACACGAAAATAAGACACATTGGGTTTGTTACCAGTTAGCAGTTCATACGAAGTCTTCTTGAGGAGGCGGTGAAGGTAGACCCGGTTGATGGCGTGGCAAGCCGTGTTCACGGCTTCCGACCAAAACCGCTCGGGGGTTCTTGAACTCTCCAAGCATCGTCCTCGCCATATCGATGAGCGTCCTGTTCTTCCTCTCTACCACACCATTTTGCTGTGGTGTGTAGGGAGCGGAGAACTCGTGCTTGATTCCTTCCTCCTCAAGATACTCCTCCACTTGAAGGTTCTTGAATTCGGACCCGTTGTCGCTTCTTATCTTCTTCACCTTGAGCTCAAACTCATTTTGAGCTCTCCTGAGGAAGCGCTTGAGGGTCCATTGGGTTTCAGATTTATCCTGCAAAAGAATACCCAAGTGAAGCGGGAAAAATCATCAACTATAACAAGACCATACTTACTTCCTCCTATGCTTAGATAGGCAACGGGTCCGAAGAGGTCCATATGAAGCATCTCCAAGGGTCTTGATGTGGTCATCACATTTTTGGTGTGATGAGAGCTTCCCACCTGTTTCCCTGCTTAACAAGCTGCACAAGATCTATCTTTTTCGAAATGCACATTGGTTAGACCTATCACGTGTTCTCCCTTTATAAGCTTGTGTAGGTTCTTCATCCCCACATGTGCTAAGCAGCGATGCCACAGCCAGCCCATGCAAGTCTTAGCAATTAAGCATGCATCTAGACCGGCCTCTTCTTTTGCAAAATCAACCAAATAAAGTTTGCCGTCTAGTACACCCTTAAAAGCTAGTGAACCATCACACCTTCTAAAGACAGACACATCTACATTTGTGAATAGACAATTATATCCCATATTACATAATTGACTAACCGATAGAAGATTATAACCTTGCGACTCTACTAAAAATACATTGGAGATAGAGTGCTCATTTGAAATGGCTATCTTGCCTAAACCTTTAACCTTGCCTTGATTCCTGTCACCGAATATGATTGAATCTTGGGAATCTTTGTTCTTGACGTAGGAGGTGAACATCTTCTTCTCCCCCGTCATGTGGTTTGTGCATTCGCTGTCGATAATCCAGCTTGATCCCCCGGATGCATAAACCTGCAAGGCAAATTAGGCTTGGGTCTTAGGTACCCAACTCTTGTTGGGTCCTACAAGGTTAGTTAAAATAGCCTTAGGGACCCAAATGCAAGTCTTATCTCCCTTGCATTTTGCCCCTAATTTCCTAGCAATCACTTTCTTATCCTTTCTACAAATTGCAAAGGAAGTATTGCAAGCATGGTAAATTGTAGAGTGTTCATTACTTACATTCCTAGGTACATAAACAACATTTCTTCTAGGCATATGATGAATAACATTTTTCCTAGCCAAATTTCTACCATGCATAATAGAAGAACTTGAAGCAATCATGGTATGTGAATCAAAAGCATTATAACTTCTATCATAGTGAACATTCCTAGAATATCTCCTATCATGATACATGAAAGCATGGTTCTTTTTAGCACTATTAGTCATTGGAGCCTTCCCTTTCTCCTTGGCAGAGATGGGAGCCTTATGATTTGTTAAGTTCTTGGCTTCCTTCTTAAAGCCAAGCCCATCCTTAATTGAGGGGTGTTCTACCAATAGTTGTAGGCATCCCTTGCAAATTTTAGTTTATCAAAATCATTTTTGCTAGTCTTAAGTTGGGCAATAAGACTAGCCACTTCATCATTTAATTTTGCAATAGAAGTAAGGTGCTCAACACATGCATCAACATTAAAGTCTTTACACCTATTGCAAACTACTATATGTTCTACACAAGAGGTTGATTTATTAGCTATTTCTAACTTAGCCTTCAAGTCATCATTGATACTCCTTAAGCTAGAAATAGATTCATGGCACGTAGATAATTCACATGAAAGCATTTCATTTCTTCTAACTTCTAAAGCAAGAGAATTTTGCGCACTTACAAATTTATCATGCTCTTCATACAAAAGATCTTCTTGCTTTTCTAAAAGTCTATTCTTCTCATTCAAGGCATCAATCAATTCATTGATCTTATCAATTTTGGTTCTATCTAATCCTTTGAATAAACATGCATAGTCTATTTCATCATCACTAGATTCATCATCACTTGAAGAAGCGTAAGTACTAGTATTGCGAGTGCTTACCTTCTTCTCTTTTGCCATGAGACAGGTGTGATGCTCGTTGGGGAAGAGGGATGATTTGTTGAAGGCCGGTGGCGGCGAGTCCTTCGTCGTCGGAGTCAGACGAAGAACAATCCGAGTCCCACTCTTTGCCAAGGTGTGCCTCGCCTTTAGCCTTCTTGTAAGTCTTCTTCTTTTCTCTCTTCTTTTCTTGATCCTGGTCACTATCATTATCGGGACAGTTAGCAATAAAGTGACCAATCTTACCACACTTGAAGCAGGAGCGTTTTCCCTTCGTCTTGCTCTTGTTGGGATGCTCCTTGCGACCTTTGAGTGCCGTCTTGAAACGCTTGATGATGAGGGCCATTTCCTTCCTCGTTAAGCCCGACTGCCTCAATTTGCGCCACCTTGCTAGGTAGCGCCTCCCTGCTACTTGTTGCCTTGAGAGGAATGGCTTGAGGCTCATGGATTGGGCCATTTAGCGCCTCATCAACATATCTCGCCTCCTTGATCATCATTCGCCCGCTCACAAACTTCCCAAGTATTTCTTCGGGCGTCATCTTGGTGTACCTAGGATTCTCACGAATAGAGTTAACAAGATGAGGATCAAGGACGGTGAAGGACCTTAGCATAAGTCGGACGACGTCGTGGTCCGTCCATCGCATGCTTCCATAGCTCCTTATTTTGTTGATGAGGGTCTTGAGCCTATTGTACGTTTGGGTTGGCTCCTCCCCCCTGATCATCGCGAACCTTCCTAGTTCGCCTTCCACTAACTCCATCTTGGTGAGCATGGTGACGTCGTTCCCCTCATGCGAGATCTTGAGAGTGTCCCAAATTTGCTTGGCGTTATCCAAGCCGCTCACCTTATGGTATTCATCCCCGCACAATGACGCTAAAAGAATAGTAGTAGCTTGTGCATTTTTGTGAATTTGTTCATTGATGAACATGGGACAATCCGTACTATCAAATTGCATTCCATTTTCTACTATCTCCCATATACTTGGATGGAGAGAGAACAAGTGGCTACGCATTTGTGACTCCAAAATCCGTAGTCCTCTCCATCAAAGTGAGGAGGTTTACCAAGGGGAATGGAAAGCAAATGAGCATTGAAACTTTGCGGAATACGAGAGTAATCAAAAGAAAAGTTCGAGTTAACCGTCTTCTTTTTCTCGTAGTCGTTGTCGTCGTCGTCCTTTTGGGAAGAAGAAGACTCGTCGCTGTCGTCGTAGTAGACGATCTTCTTGATACACCTCTTCTTTTCCCGTCCTTCTTCTTATGACTTGAGCCCAACTCAGTGGCTTGTCGTCTTTTGGCTCATTGATGAAGGACTCCTTCTCCTTGTCGTTGATCACAATCCCCTTTCCCTTAGGATCCATCCCTTCAGGTGATTAGTCCCTTTCTTGAAGAGAACGACTCTGATACCAATTGAGAGCACCTAGAGGGGGGGTGAATAGGTGATCCTGTAAAAACTTAAAACTTAAAGCCACAAAACTTGATTAAGTGTTATCACAATGAAATAGAGTGGCTAAGGAGAGCTCTTGTGAAACACAATTGCACCGTGAGAACAAACACAAGAGACACAATGATTTATCCCGTGGTTCGGCCAAGTACAAAACTTGCCTACTCCACGTTGTGGCATCCCAATGGACGAGAGTTGCACTCAACTCCTCTCAAGTGATCCAATGATCAACTTGAATACCACGATGTTCTTTTTTCTTTACTCTTTCCCATTTGCGAGGAATCTCCACAACTTGGAGTCTCTCGCCCTTACAATGAGGATCAAAGTGAAAGCAATAGAGTAAGGGAGGGAAGCAACACACACAAATCCATAGCAATACGCACACACACGGCCAAGACATGAGCTCAAATGAATATCACAAGGTTCTCACTAGAACGGAGCTCAAATCACTAAGAATGTCAAACGAGTGCGCAAAGACGGAGTGTGAATGATCAAGAATGCTCAAAGTATGCTTGGTGTACTCCTCCATGCGCCTAGGGGTCCCTTTTATAGCCCCAAGGCAGCTAGGAGCCGTTGAAGCAATCCAGGAAGGCAATTCTTGCCTTCTGTCGACTGGCACCACCGGACACCATCCGGTGCGGATTTCTTTCCTATTCTGGTGCAGCCGACCGTTGAAGACTTGGAGCCGTTGGCGCACCGGACACTGTCCGGTGCACACCGGACAGTCCGGTGCTCCCATCCGACCTTTGGCTCGGCCACGCGTCACGCGCGGATTGCGCGACCCACCGTTGGCGTGCCCGACCGTTGGCTCACCGGACAGTCCGGTGAATTATAGCCGTACGCTGTTGACTTGGTTCCCGAGAGCAGCGACTTCGCCGCAGACGACTCACCGGACAGTCCGGTGCACCACCGGATAGTCCGTGATTTAGCCGTACGCCACCGTCGAGACCCGAGAGCAGCTAGTTGACCAGACGCCAGCCTGGCACACCGGACACTGTCCGGTGCACCACCGGACAGTCCGGTGCACCCAGACTGAGCAGAGTCTTGGCTGCCCGAGCCAAGTCTTTTCCAATTGTATTTTCTCTGATTCTATCACTTAGACAAATATGTTAGTACACAAAAACCAATGTACTAAGTCTAGAATCATACCTTTGTGTTGACTTTGCACTTCTTCCACCATTTGGCATAGTTTCACACTTAAACCATTTGTGTTGGCACTTGATCACCAAAATACTTAGAAATGGCCCAAGGGCACATTTCCCTTTCAGAGTTATAGCATTTTGGGAGTTTTCTGGAATATGAACCATGCTTAAGGGATGACATGGTTGGATAGGGAATAATTCGATAAGAATTTAGAAACAAGAATTATTGGAATATGAGTTTGGATGCCTGGTTCGAAGGAATCTCAAATTTAAGCATGCTCAACTTGGAGAAACCTGGGATGGGTGGCCAGATGGGAAGTTCCCTACTAGAAGGAAAATCACAGTCACCAGAGTTCGTATGACTGGAACATGGGTCTGGCTGGTCTTAGGTGGACTGGACAGCATGATGGATGAGTAGTTGAAATTTGGGTTGATCGGATGATCGATAAATAGCAACGATGAATAGTGACAATGAAAAAGTTATTATAGATATCATTGATGAATAGTAACGATGATGAATAGTAACGATGAAAAGTAACGATGATGAATAGTGTTGGTGAATAGTAACGGTGAATAGTGATGGTGAATAGTTCGTATGAACGAACGATGAACGATGAATATGAACTATGAACGAACGATGAACGATGAATATGAACTACGAACGAACGATGAACGACGAATAGGAACTATCGAAATGACGATCGAATGATCGAATGAACGAACGATCGGAATTTCGGCAGCATAACGGCAGGATAAAGATTATTTGGATGACGAAC
>JAOPSE010000079.1:7577929-7735564 GCA_029449295.1 Zea luxurians | reverse complement strand
TGATCAAGACAGTTCACCCAGTTGCTGTTTATGCCCAATTGTACATTGCTTGTATTCTCAGTTTGTACGGTATTCCAAAGACTATAGTGTCGGATCGTGGACCTCAATTTGTAGCCCAAGTTTGGGAAGTACTTCACAAATCCTTGGGTACTAAATTGCTCCATAGTTCGGCCTATCATCCTCAGACCAGTGGGCAGACTGAGAGAGTCAATCAGATACTTGAAGATATGTTACGAGCATGTGTTCTGGAGTTCCCACAGAAATGGGATGATTGTTTGCCATTAGCGGAGTTCTCATACAATAATAGCTATCAAGAAAGCATTAAGATGGCACCCTTCAAAGTTTTGTATGGACGACGATGTCGTACTCCGTTAAACTGGAATGAACCAGGTGAAAGGAGTTTCTTCAGGCCAGATATGGTAAAAGAAACCGAAGAAAAAGTTCACGAATAATTCATCATTTGAAGAAAGCTCAAGCTCGTCAAAAGAGTTACGCAGACAAGCGACGCCAGCCCTTCTACTTTCTTGTGGGATATTATGTCTACTTGAAAGTTTCACCAATGAAGGGCGTATCACGTTTCGGGGTTAAAGGAAAGCTTGCACCTCGGTACATTGGTCCTTTCCCTATACTTGAACAATGTGGACCAGTGGCATACCAACTTCAACTACCCGAAACCTTGTCTGCTGTACATAATGTGTTCCACGTGTCTTAGTTGAAGAAGTGTCTTCGGGTTCCAGATCGAACCATTGAAGTAACAGATGTTGTCCTAGAGCCAGACTTGACATATTCAGAACACCCTATTCAAGTCTTAGATCAAAAGGACAGGGTTACCCAGAGAAAGACTCTCAAGTTCTACAAGATACAGTGGAAACCAACAAACTGAAGATGAGGCTACATGGGAGACAAGACTTTTTAGAGAAGAATTTCCTAGGCTTTCTAGCCTCATGTAAATTGTAATATGTATATGATTGTTGTAATAAAGGATGTGAACCCCAAACCACCCCTGCCTTGTACCAAAAATTAGGAAATAAAAATGTGAAGCATTTCCTTTTCCACTACTTACTCTAGGACTTTTAATCTCGGGACGAGATTCTTTTATGGGGGAAGGATGTAACACCCCTGGTGTTACTATCACTAAAATTTGAGCATAACATCATCAACATTAGCATTTCATATGTTTGATACACCTAGAATGCATTCACTAGGCAAAAATTTCAAACAAGTTGTATTGATATGGTGTTTTGCAAATAAAACCCTGGAGTAGGGTACTTAACCCTAAATGTGGATTAGAAGGGTAAAACAAAACCCAAATAGAGAAAACCCTAAAGATTAAGTGAAATAGTTAGAAAATGTTACTAAGAAGGGATCTAAATTACATTCACACCCCTAAACTACCAAAAAACCCTAAAAGGACCCTCGAAGACCCTAACCCTAAACCCTAGGGGGTTAAGTGCAAAATTAGTCCACTTTTGGACTAAAGTGCAAAAACTAGTAAAGTAAGGTGTTTTAAGTCATATGGTTCACAATCATGAAGATTTGCAAGCTAAACCCTGAATTTTGGACCTATTTGCAAAAAGACCCTATTTGAGTTCTAACCCTAAGTATGAAATTCAGTGATATTGGCTCAACTTTGGAGCTCTATATCTTCCAAACTATTGAGAATTTACCCTAGGTCACCACATCAATATTATAGACCTATCAAAGGTGAACAACTTTGCTTAAGGGGTTCAACATTGTTGTCATGAAAAATATGAAGAAAAATGCACCCAAAGTCGAGCTGTCAGGCTGCCTTCAATTTGAAACCAGTCTGACAGTGTAACCGAGCCATCTTTGGACTAAGATTCAACTTTGATCTAATGAAAATTTGGCTATACCTGCTGTGGCAAAATTGTAGCCGAATCCTTGGTCTACAACTTTGCTGCAGAACCTTAAGTGAGTTGCTATGGAAAATTTGGAGAAATCTAGACCTGAAAATGGACTGTCAGGCACTCTGATGATGGCTCCCATGGTACAGTATCTGAATAAGATCAGATCAAACGCTCAGCTCACCACCGATGATCTCCGTCGTGATTCGTGCCGCTGCCGTCTCGATTCGTGCTCGGGATGATCAGATAACGCTCAGAGTTACGCCGCCGTGGATAAGTTCTGGCCAATAAAGTATTCCGGCCACCGTACAAAGCTCGCCGCGGTGGAACCTGATAAGCACGCCGGTGACCACCGCCTTCCGGCCTTGTGCCGCAATGTCTAGGCATTTCCACGTATCACCGTGTCCTACTTTAGCTCTTCGTTGATCACCGGAGTAGATGCCACGAGGTTTGCCACCAATCACGCGCGCCAATGAACTCCCCCTTCTCCGACCGCCGCGTGTCATCTCTGCAATTCTCGGCCACCGCTCTCGCTCAGTATAAATTGAAGCCACCGTGAGCTCCGTAAGGTAGTCAAGCATCCAGCCACCAAGAATCAGCCTTAATTGTTCACCAGGGAGCATGAATTTTGAACTTCCCCCAAATCTGCTCAAGAACACCGTAGGAGAGACCTCACCGCGGCCAGCCTATTCTAGGTCAGTCCCAGCGCCTTGATCGTTTGTTCTAGCGTTCTAAGGTCCCCCTCAAGCTCCTCGACTCCTCTGATTGAATTAGACCGCCATGGATCGTCGGGAACATGCTGTTCCTTTGATCATCCGCGCTGTCACCGTGACCAGAGCAAATTAGGTCGCCATTCTTGAAATTAAGTTGGGGGAAATGCTCGGGAGGGGTTCAATTCGGTGTCAGTCACTCGGGAGCACCGGTCTTTACTCCCTCCGGCCAGTCTAGCTCGCCGTAGCTTGGCTCCCTGTGCGGTTCACCGTCGAGGACCTCAACGTGTAAAGCAATAGAACATGGAGGTTCTTTTTGCAAACTGACAGTGACTCAAAGTAACAGTGAAAGCACCCACTTTGGGTTATCCAGAACGCCGAGGGCTTTTTCGCAAAGCTGCCAGCGCGGGCGCAGGCGTGCGTGCTTTCCGCCTGGGCTTGGGCCGCTGCGGTCGAATTGAGCCCAACACTGTTCACGCTTTTCTCTTTTCTTTTTCTATAAAACTTTAGAAATCCGTAGAAAATTGTAGAAAAATGGTAAAAATGTCAAACCAATTTTCCTAGGTTCCTTATTTTTCATAGTATTTAATAAAAATAGTTTTATGATTTTAGGTCAAATAGGGAATTTTGGAGCATTTAAAATAGCCTAAAACCTTGTTCCTGGAATTTTAGAAAATAAATAATAATCCTAGAAATCCCCAAACTTTTTAGATGACCCTTATACATTATTTAGAAGTCTTGGGTAGAATTTGGTATGATTTGGACCTTGTTTGATACTTATAACCCAAAACCCTACCCCCTGCCCTTTGAATTCCTATATTGACTCTAGAAACCCTAATTCTCTAGAGTACCGTGAAGGAAAATTGTATTCAAGATATTAGATAATAAACTCTTATTATCTTTGCACTCTCATAAGCATCACATGGGCATTCATTATTATGTATGGTTATATTTAGAAAACGAAGAAGAAGTTGAAGTAGAAGAAGAGAAGACTTCGCGACCACCACCTGCGGAACATCAGGCAGGCAGTTGTTTCTATTTTGACATCTACGAATCCGAGCCTGATTCCACCTGTAAACCAAGGCAAGCCTGGGTGCATTTGCCACCTCCTTGACTCTTTTAAAATCTTTCTCACTTGCTTGATGCATTAGGTGATAGGAGTTGATTGCTAAAACAATTCCTGCATTACCTTCCTTGAATTTGATTACCTTCCTTTGAATCCCTGTTTTATAAAAGGTTTTTACTATGTTTAGTCTTGCTCTAGCAAAGAAAAAGGTTTCGTTTTTACAAAAGATGATGTGGCAAAGTGGTAGGGATGTTTTTGAAAATAAAACTTGATGGTGGATCCATCATGGCCATGATGGGTTCAACATCGGAAAAGATGTACCTCTGCCAAGTACCAAACTTTTGGGATTGAAATGATTAAGCTGAGACTAGGCGGGTGACCTGCACGAGAAGAGAGTCTCGGTGTAGTGTCTCCGTCTGAGTCGATTAAGGACCGTGTCGATGTAGGCCTGCTGACCGAGGACCCTTTAACTGGTCACATGCCTCGTCATGGGTAAGCTTTGCCTCGGGCAGACTAAGGCCAGAATAAGATACCACGCAATGAGAGTGGAGAGATGGCGAGAGTAGCGTGTACCCTCCGTGGCAAGAGGCTAGACGGTGGTGTATCTGTGCTCTCGGTTGGCGTGAACCTGATCTGGTCTTAAGAACCCCGGTGGCGAGTTGACATATGCAAGGGTTAAGTGCTACATATGTCGTGTGATCGGAGATCCTCAGCTGAGTATAATCGATTCGGATCGCCGTACCTTCACAGTTATGAATACTTGGTCACTGACTTATATGTAGAACTCCAGTAAAGATGAAGGGTTGTTAAGAAATTGGCTAGTGCAGGTCAAGTGAATGAACTAGGGTAGAAGTAACTCTAATTACAGGTAATTTCACTTAACTTGCCAAATAAAACTGGATTTTTAAGGATCCACTTTTAGTAAGCATTTATGCAAACAGAGTCTTTGCTTATTGAGAAACCTTACCTTGACTCCCTTATAACCAGCATACCCTTGAGAGTCTTTTCTTTAGTCGGGTAAGTCTTGCTGAGTAATTCCATACTCAGGGTTTTATTCCCTATTGTTTTTAGGTGAAGAAGCGACAAACTTTTGTTGTTTCTGTTCCAAGGTGGTCTCAAAAGAAGAAAACCAAGAGTAAGCTGCGGGAGGAAGGGTTCCTCCATAAAAACTTTTTGTTTGATACTTATCGGGAGGGGGTTTTTGCCTCCCTTGGCTTGTAATAATATTACTCTGCACTCGTATGTTATATCCTGGTCTGTAATAATATAACCATGTCCTACTTTTAAATAAAGGTAAATTTATGTAACCGCTTCCGCATTTTCGTATCTCCGATGATTTGTAATGTCTGCGTGACGGGTAAAACGCTCTTGGGAACGGTAAAGCAGATACCGAACTTGTCAAGTGATTGAGGAAACACCTGCAGGGTTGTCTGAGGTCCGTTGGACAAGGACAACTGTAGGTGGGCCTAATTACTTGGGAGGTTCCGTCACAACAGCCACTGGACTTCACATCCACCATAGCTCACGGCTCAACCGTCGAACCTTTCAAAAATCACTTTTCTCAAAAGCACCCTTTTTTTGGAGAACAAAACACTAATTGCCATACCACACCAGACTCATCCATTCCTGTGGACACAGACTATTCGAATAGGTTTGAACTCTACGCAGAGGTGTACACTTTACCCACTAGTCCGGCTCTGCGATCTCATAGCTAGTGAGACCCGAATCTGAATCTCTTTCTTTCCTCGCACATCCCTACCTTAACGGTTATACCGGAAGGAGTCAGGCCACCGCCATGCCCAAACCGGACAAAACATTCCCCCTCCTTATCCTCCCGGTGCTCCCCAGCCTTCATAACCCTGGGGTTTGAACCGTACGAGTTCAGATTGAGTGATTGCCCACACAGTCTCGAGTGGTTGTACTTATCATGAGTACAGGTAGTGAAGGATGACAAACCGGTCCTTATATGAGTGGACAATCCTTCTACTCACGCCTAAACCAGATGAGCCATCACCTTAGGCCCTCCCCTAAACCAGGGAGTCCCTGATCATCCCTACTCAAAGGTGATAAGGGTGAAAACCCTTCATCATACACATTTTGAAATGCATTTTCTTTTGAAAACTCACACCTTTCCTCAAATCATTTGTAACAAATATGTCAGGGATTGATTGCAGCAAGAGGCTGGGTGGCCATAATAACTTGTCTCAAAATCATATTATGCATAAAATAACAGGCTAAGGGTTGTGGTTGAAAAATCATAGGTAATTTATGCATCAAAGGGATCCAGTGAGCTTGCCGTGCTTATCCGGCGAAGGGAGAAGAGGAGCTTGTGGAACTGGCTTCTAGCTCCACTGCCTGGCGTAGACTTGCAGATCTATCCTCCACGAGACGACACGAACGCTCCGATAACTATGCAACATGAAAAAGCAAACATACAAACAAGCAAGTATGCCAACAAATATTTAGTATAGTGGTCAGAATAGCGATATATGGATGGGTAGAGTCTTGAGTAGAATCTGTGTCATGTGGTGTTGTGATATTACTGGTGGTGGAGCAGAGGTGCTTACTAGGAGGGTGGACTGGAGGCAAAGTGACACTATGCGTATAGCCGGCGGAGCGGGGTAACTGAGTGGGTGGGGTGTTTGCCTTGGCTAAGTGTGTTGAGTGTGTGTGGAGAGGGAGAGGGTAGCTGGGTGTATTTATAGTTGGGTGTATGTGGTGTAGCACAGTGGAGTTCACTGTTGGTGAGAATAGTGACGAATGAATCGTCTGACTTAGTATGAACATGAGAGTTTGAGAGCACCTAGAGGGGGGGGGGGGTGAATAGGTGATCCTGTAAAAACTTAAAACTTAAAGCCACAAAACTTGATTAAGTGTTAGCACAATGAAATAGAGTGGCTAAGGAGAGCTCTTGTGAAACACAATTGACACAGTGAGAACAAACACAAGAGACACAAGGATTTATCCCGTGGTTCAGCCAAGTACAACACTTGCCTACTCCACGTTGTGGCGTCCCAATGGACGAGAGTTGCACTCAACTCCTCTCAAGTGATCCAATGATCAACTTGAATACCACGGTGTTCTTTTTTTCTTTACTCTTTCCCGTTTGCGAGGAATCTCCACAACTTGGAGTCTCTCGCCCTTACAATGAGGATCAAAGTGAAAGCAATAGAGTAAGGGAGGGAAGCAACACACACAATCCACAACAATACGCACACACACGGCCAAGACTTGAGCTCAAATGAATATCATAAGGTTCTCACTAGAACAGAGCTCAAATCACTAAGAATGTCAAACGAGTGCGCAAAGACGGAGTGTGAATGATCAAGAATGCTCAAAGTATGCTTGGTGTACTCCTCCATGCGCCTAGGGGTCCCTTTTATAGCCCCAAGGCAGCTAGGAGCCGTTGAGAGCAATCCAGGAAGGCAATTCTTGCCATCTGTCGACTGGCGCACCGGACAGTCCGGTGCACCACCGGACACTGTCCGGTGCAGATTTCTTTCCTATTCTGGCGCAGCCGACCGTTGAAGACTTGGAGCCGTTGGCGCACCGGACACTGTCCGGTGCACACCAGACAGTCCGATGCTCCCATCCGACCGTTGGCTCGGCCACGCGTCATGCGCGGATTGCGCAGCCGACCGTTGGCGTGCCCGACCATTGGCTCACCGGACAGTCCGGTGCCTCACCGGACAGTCCGGTGAATTATAGCCGTACGCTGTTGACTTGGTTCCCGAGAGCAGCGACTTCGCCGCAGATGACTCACCGGACAGTACGGTGCACCGCCGGACAGTCCGGTGATTTATAGCCGTACGCCGCCGTCGAGACCCGAGAGCAGCTAGTTGACCAGACGCCAGCCTGGCACACCGGACACTGTCTAGTGCACCACCGGACACTGTCCGGTGCACCCAGATTGAGCAGAATCTTGGCTACCCGAGCCAAGTCTTTTCCAATTGTATTTTCTCTGATTCTAGCACTTAGACAAATATGTTAGTACACAAAAACCAATGTACTAAGTCTAGAATCATACCTTTGTATTGACTTTGCACTTCTTCCACCATTTGGCATAGTTTCACACTTAAACCATTTGTGTTGGCACTTGATCACCAAAATACTTAGAAATGGCCCAAGGGCACATTTCCCTTTCAATCTCCCCCTTTTTGGTGATTTATGCCAACACAACAAAAAGCAACTAAAAGAAGTGCAACATGAATGCAAATGAGAACACAAATTTGTTTTGATTCAAATTTGGCATATTTGGATCATTCTTTGCCACCACTTGGTTTGTTTTTGCAAATCAAACTCAATTTCCTATCTCTAAGTCAAACACACTTGTTGAGGCATAGAGAGAGGTATTCCAAGAGAAATTGATCAAGAATTCAAAAACTCCCCCTTTTCCCATAATCAAACATTCTCCCCACAAGAGACCAACTTTTGACAATAAGAGACAATAAGAGTATTTTGACAGACCAAAAGCTCTAATTCTATTATTTTCAAAATTCTCAAGTGGTAGCTGATCCATTTCTTGCTTTGGCCTTATTTTCTCCCCCTTTGGCATCAAGCACCAAAACAGGATCAATCTTGGCCCTTAAACCCCATTGCCTCACCAAAATCTTCAAATAAGAGTAAAAAGGCAATAAGGGTATTGAGATGAACTTGGAGTAAGTTACCCTCTCATCGGAGTGTAGTGGAAGTCTTGCATGGTCCAAGTTCACCTTCCCCTTTCAATCCACCTTTGAGACTAAATCAAGCAAGCTCAAACACATGGTTAGTCTCAAAGGGTCAAGTTGTAGCACATCTCCCCCCTAAATATGTGCATCACTCGCAAATGGACTTGTGAGATCCGGGGAGTGCTTGTACAACTTGAGCACCATAAACAAAGAAGCATAAGAAACATGATCAAGGCATAAACACATGTATGCTATAAGTCAATCCAAGTTCCGCGAATCTAAGACATTTAGCTCACTACGCAGCCTGCAAAAGGTCTTCTCATCTAAAGGCTTGGTAAAGATATCGGCTAGCTGGTTCTCGGTGCTAACATAAAACACTTCGATATCTCCCTTTGCTGGTGGTCTCTCAAAAAGTGATGCCGGATGTCTATGTGCTTTGTGCGGCTGTGCTCAACAGGATTATCTGCCATGCGGATTGCACTCTCATTGTCACATAGGAGTGGGACTTTGCTCAGATTGTAGCCAAAGTCCCGGAGGGTTTGCCTCATCCAAAGTAGTTGCGCGCAACACTGTCCTGCGGCAACGTACTCGGCCTCAGCGGTGGATAGGGCAACAGAAGTTTGTTTCTTAGAACTCCACGACACCAGGGACCTTCCTAGAAATTGACACGTCCCTGATGTACTCTTCCTATCAACCTTACATCCAGCATAATCAGAGTCTGAATATCCAATTAAGTCAAAGGTAGACCCCTTTGGATACCAGATCCCGAAGCAAGGCGTAGCGACTAAATATCGAAGAATTTGCTTAATGGCCACAAGGTGACACTCCTTTGGATCGGATTGAAATCTAGCACACATGCATACGCTAAGCATAATGTCCGGTCTACTAGCACATAAATAAAGTAAAGACCCTATCATAGACCCGTATGCCTTTTGATCAACGGACTTACCTCCTTTGTTGAGGTCGACATGTCTATTGGTTCCCATTGGAGTCTTTGCGGGCTTGGCGACCTTCATCCCAAACCGCTTGAGCAAGTCTTGCGTATACTTTGTTTGAGAGATGAAGGTGCCATCCTTGAGTTGCTTCACTTGGTGAGAGCACCTAGAGGGGGGGTGAATAGGTGATCCTGTGAAACTTGAAAACTTAATGCCACAAAACTTGGTTAGGTGTCAGCACAATAATGCCAAGTGGCTAGAGAGGAGTCTCAACAAAACACAACAACCACAAGAGATCAATCACAGAGATGGCACAGTGGTTTATCCCGTGGTTCGGCCAAGACCAACGCTTGCCTACTCCACGTTGTGGCGTCCCAACGGACGAGGGTTGCAATCAACCCCTCTCAAGCGGTCCAAAGACCCACTTGAATACCACGGTGTTTTGCTTTGCTTTTCTATATCCCGTTCGCGAGGAATCTCCACAACTTGGAGTCTCTCGCCCTTACACTTGAAGTTCACAAAGAAGCATGGAGTAAGGGAGGGATAAGCAACACACACAAGACACAAAATCAGAATGTCAACACACACACAAGTCGCAACAAGAGCTCGCAACACAACCCAACGAGTTCGCAACTCAACTAGAGCTCTAGATGCAATCACGAAGAAACAAATGCGTGGAATCGAAGTCTCGGTGCTTATGAATGCTTTGAGTATGCTTGATGTCCTCCTCCATGCGCCTAGGGGTCCCTTTTATAGCCCCAAGGCAGCTAGGAGCCGTTGAGAGCATTCCAGGAAGGCTGATCTTGCCTTCTGTCGCCTGGCGCACCGGACAGTCCGGTGCACCATCGGACACTGTCCGGTGCGGATTTGTTTCCTTTTATGGTGAAGCCGACCGTTGCTGATTGAGAGCCGTTGGCGCACCGGACAGTGTCCGGTGCACACCGGACAGTCCGGTGCCCCAATGTGACCGTTGGCTCGGCCACGCGTCACGCGCAGAATCCTCAGCCGACCGTTGCCCCGGCTGACCGTTGGCTCACCAGACAGTCCGGTGCACCACCGGACAGTCCGGTGAATTTTAGCCGTACGCCGTTAATCATCTCCCGAGAGCGACGAGTTCGCCTGTGAACGGCTCACCGGACAGTCCGGTGCACCACCGGACAGTCCGGTGAATTATAACCGTACACCACCGTCGAAGTCCCGAGAGCAGCGAGGTCGCTAGAGTCAGCCCGGCGCACCGGACACTGTCCGGTGCACCACCGGACACTGTCCGGTGCACCCAGACTGAGCAGACTTTGGCTGAACAAAGCCATCTCTTCTCTAACTTGATTTTTCCTGTTTTCAGCACTTAGACACAATACATTAGTCCATAAAACAATGTACTAAGTCTAGAAACATACCTTTCAACATGATTTGCACTTTGTCCACCACTTTTCATAGATTAACACAAAAGCACTTGTGTTGGCACTCAATCACCAAAATACTTAGAAATGGCCCAAGGGCACATTTCCCTTTCAATCTCCCCCTTTTTGGTGATTTATGCCAACACAACATAAAGCAACTAGAACAAGTGCAATGTCAATGCAAATGAAAACTCAAAGTTGTTTTGATTCATATTTGGCATATATGGATCACTCTTTGCCACCACTTGGTTTGTTTTTGCAAATCAAACACAATTTCCTATCTCTAAGTCAAATTCACTTGTAGAGACATAAAGAGATATATTCCAAAAGAAATTGATCACGGATTTCAAAAGCTCCCCCTTTTTCCCATAATCAACACTTCTCCCCACAAGAGGCCAACTTTTGACAAAAGAGACAATAAAAGAGTTTTGACAAACCAAAAGCTCTATTCTACTATTTTCAAAATTTCTCAAGTGGTAGCTGATCCATTTATTGCTTTGGCCTTATTTTCTCCCCCTTTGGCATCAAGCACCAAAACGGGATCAATCTTGGCCCTTTAACCCCATTGCCTCACCAAAATCTTCAAATAAGAGTACAAAGGCAATCGGAGTACATGAGATGAACTTGGAATAAGTTACCCTCTCAACGGAGTGCAGTGGAAGTCTTTCATGGTCCAAGTCCACCTTTTCCTTTTCAAACCTCCTTTGAGACTAAATCAAGCAAACTCAAGCACACGGTTAGTCTCAAAGGGTCAAGTTGTAGCACAACTCCCCCTAAATATGTGCATCACTTGCAAAAGGACTTGTGAGGTCCGGGGAGTGATTGTACAACTTGAGCACCACAAGTAAGTAACAAAATGCATAATGAAACATGATCAAGGCATAAACACATGTATGCTATAAATCAATCCAAGTTCCGCGAATCTAAGACATTTAGCTTACTACGAAGCCTGCAAAAGGTCTTCTCATCTGAAGGCTTGGTAAAGATATCGGCTAGTTGGTTCTCGGTGCTAACATAAAACACTTCGATATCTCCCTTTTGCTGGTGGTCTCTCAAAAAGTGATGCCGGATGTCAATGTGCTTTGTGCGGCTGTGCTCAACAGGATTTTCCGCTATTCGGATAGCACTCTCATTATCACATAGGAGTGGGACTTTGCTCAGATTGTAGCCAAAGTCCCGGAGGGTTTGCCTCATCCAAAGTAGTTGCGCGCAACACTGTCCTGCGGTAACATACTCGGCCTCAGCGGTGGATAGGGCAACAGAAGTTTGTTTCTTAGAGTTCCATGACACCAGGGACCTTCCTAAGAATTGGCACGTCCCCGATGTACTCTTCCTATCGACCTTACATCCAGAATAGTCGGAGTCTGAATATCCAATTAAGTCAAAGTTAGACCCCTTTGGATACCAGATCCCGAAGCAAGGCGTAGCGACTAAATATCTAAGAATTCGCTTCACGGCCACCAAGTGACACTCCCTTGGATCGGATTGAAATCTAGCACACATGCATACGCTAAGCATAATATCTGGTCTACTAGCACATAAATAAAGCAAAGAACCTATCATTGACCGGTATGCCTTTTGATCAACGGACTTACCTCCTTTGTTGAGGTCGGTGTGTCCGTCGGTTCCCATCAGTGTCTTTGCGGGCTTGGCGTCCTTCATCCCAAACCGCTTTAGCAAGTCTTGCGTGTACTTCGTTTGGGAGATGAAGGTGCCATCCTTGAGTTGCTTCACTTGGAACCCAAGGAAGTAGTTCAACTCGCCCATCATTGACATCTCGAATTTCTGCGTCATCACCCTGCTAAACTCTTCACAAGACTTTGGGTTAGTAGAACCAAATATTATGTCATCGACATAAATTTGGCACACAAAAAGATCACCATCGCAAGTCTTAGTAAAAAGAGTTGGATCGGCTTTCCCAACCTTAAAAGCATTAGCAATTAAAAAGTCTCTAAGGCATTCATACCATGCTCTTGGGGCTTGCTTAAGTCCATAGAGCGCCTTAGAGAGCTTACACACGTGGTCGGGGTACCGTTCATCCTCGAAGCCAGGGGGTTGCTCCACGTACACCTCCTCCTTGATCGGCCCGTTGAGGAAAGCGCTCTTCACATCCATTAACAACCTTAAAGAATGGTGAGCGGCATATGCTAGCAAAATACGAATTGATTCTAGCCTAGCCACAGGAGCGAAAGTCTCCTCAAAGTCCAAACTTGCGACTTGGGCATAACCTTTTGCCACAAGTCGAGCCTTGTTTCTCGTCACCACCCCGTGCTCGTCCTGTTTGTTGCGGAACACCCACTTGGTTCCCACAATGTTTTGCTTGGGACGAGGCACCAGTGTCCAAACTTCATTACGCTTGAAGTTGTTGAGCTCTTCCTGCATGGCCAACACCCAGTCCGGATCTAGCAAGGCCTCTTCTACCCTGAAAGGCTCAATAGAAGAGACAAAGGAGTAATGCTCACAAAAATTAACTAATCTAGAACGAGTAGTTACTCCCTTGCTAATATCACCCAAATTTTGGTCGACGGGATGATTCCTTTGAATCGTCGCTCGAACTTGGGTTGGAGGTGCCTGAGGTGCTTCTTCCTCTTCAACTTGAACATCCTGTGCTCCCCCTTGATCATGCGCCTCCACTTGAGGTACCTGTTCGTCATCTTGGGTTGGGGGATGCACCATTGTTGAGGAAGAAGGTTGATCTTGCTCCAATTGTTCCTGTGGTCGCACATCGCCAAGCGCCATGGTGCGCATTGCGGCCGTTGGAACGTCTTCTTCATCTACATCATCAAGATCAACAACTTGCTCTCTTGGAGAGCCATTAGTCTCATCAAATACAATGTCGCTAGAGACTTCAACCAAACCCGATGATTTGTTGAAGACCCTATACGCCTTTGTATTTGAATCATAACCTAATAAAAACCCTTCTACAGCTTTGGGAGCAAATTTAGAAGTTCTACCTTTCTTCACAAGAATATAACACTTGCTCCCAAATACACGAAAATAAGACACATTGGGTTTGTTACCAGTTAGCAGTTCATACGAAGTCTTCTTGAGGAGGCGGTGAAGGTAGACCCGGTTGATGGCGTGGCAAGCCGTGTTCACGGCTTCCGACCAAAACCGCTCGGGGGTCTTGAACTCTCCAAGCATCGTCCTCGCCATATCGATGAGCGTCCTGTTCTTCCTCTCTACCACACCATTTTGCTGTGGTGTGTAGGGAGCGGAGAACTCGTGCTTGATTCCTTCCTCCTCAAGATACTCCTCCACTTGAAGGTTCTTGAATTCGGACCCGTTGTCGCTTCTTATCTTCTTCACCTTGAGCTCAAACTCATTTTGAGCTCTCCTGAGGAAGCGCTTGAGGGTCCATTGGGTTTCAGATTTATCCTGCAAAAAGAATACCCAAGTGAAGCGGGAAAAATCATCAACTATAACAAGACCATACTTACTTCCTCCTATGCTTAGATAGGCAACGGGTCCGAAGAGGTCCATATGAAGCATCTCCAAGGGTCTTGATGTGGTCATCACATTTTTGGTGTGATGAGAGCTTCCCACCTGTTTCCCTGCTTAACAAGCTGCACAAGATCTATCTTTTTCGAAATGCACATTGGTTAGACCTATCACGTGTTCTCCCTTTATAAGCTTGTGTAGGTTCTTCATCCCCACATGTGCTAAGCAGCGATGCCACAGCCAGCCCATGCAAGTCTTAGCAATTAAGCATGCATCTAGACCGGCCTCTTCTTTTGCAAAATCAACCAAATAAAGTTTGCCGTCTAGTACACCCTTAAAAGCTAGTGAACCATCACACCTTCTAAAGACAGACACATCTACATTTGTGAATAGACAATTATATCCCATATTACATAATTGACTAACCGATAGAAGATTATAACCTTGCGACTCTACTAAAAATACATTGGAGATAGAGTGCTCATTTGAAATGGCTATCTTGCCTAAACCTTTAACCTTGCCTTGATTCCTGTCACCGAATATGATTGAATCTTGGGAATCTTTGTTCTTGACGTAGGAGGTGAACATCTTCTTCTCCCCCGTCATGTGGTTTGTGCATTCGCTGTCGATAATCCAGCTTGATCCCCCGGATGCATAAACCTGCAAGGCAAATTAGGCTTGGGTCTTAGGTACCCAACTCTTGTTGGGTCCTACAAGGTTAGTTAAAATAGCCTTAGGGACCCAAATGCAAGTCTTATCTCCCTTGCATTTTGCCCCTAATTTCCTAGCAATCACTTTCTTATCCTTTCTACAAATTGCAAAGGAAGTATTGCAAGCATGGTAAATTGTAGAGTGTTCATTACTTACATTCCTAGGTACATAAACAACATTTCTTCTAGGCATATGATGAATAACATTTTTCCTAGCCAAATTTCTACCATGCATAATAGAAGAACTTGAAGCAATCATGGTATGTGAATCAAAAGCATTATAACTTCTATCATAGTGAACATTCCTAGAATATCTCCTATCATGATACATGAAAGCATGGTTCTTTTTAGCACTATTAGTCATTGGAGCCTTCCCTTTCTCCTTGGCAGAGATGGGAGCCTTATGATTTGTTAAGTTCTTGGCTTCCTTCTTAAAGCCAAGCCCATCCTTAATTGAGGGGTGTCTACCAATAGTGTAGGCATCCCTTGCAAATTTTAGTTTATCAAAATCATTTTTGCTAGTCTTAAGTTGGGCAATAAGACTAGCCACTTCATCATTTAATTTTGCAATAGAAGTAAGGTGCTCAACACATGCATCAACATTAAAGTCTTTACACCTATTGCAAACTACTATATGTTCTACACAAGAGGTTGATTTATTAGCTATTTCTAACTTAGCCTTCAAGTCATCATTGATACTCCTTAAGCTAGAAATAGATTCATGGCACGTAGATAATTCACATGAAAGCATTTCATTTCTTCTAACTTCTAAAGCAAGAGAATTTTGCGCACTTACAAATTTATCATGCTCTTCATACAAAAGATCTTCTTGCTTTTCTAAAAGTCTATTCTTCTCATTCAAGGCATCAATCAATTCATTGATCTTATCAATTTTGGTTCTATCTAATCCTTTGAATAAACATGCATAGTCTATTTCATCATCACTAGATTCATCATCACTTGAAGAAGCGTAAGTACTAGTATTGCGAGTGCTTACCTTCTTCTCTTTTGCCATGAGACAGGTGTGATGCTCGTTGGGGAAGAGGGATGATTTGTTGAAGGCGGTGGCGGCGAGTCCTTCGTCGTCGGAGTCAGACGAAGAACAATCCGAGTCCCACTCTTTGCCAAGGTGTGCCTCGCCTTTAGCCTTCTTGTAAGTCTTCTTCTTTTCTCTCTTCTTTTCTTGATCCTGGTCACTATCATTATCGGGACAGTTAGCAATAAAGTGACCAATCTTACCACACTTGAAGCAGGAGCGTTTTCCCTTCGTCTTGCTCTTGTTGGGATGCTCCTTGCGACCTTTGAGTGCCGTCTTGAAACGCTTGATGATGAGGGCCATTTCTTCCTCGTTAAGCCCGACTGCCTCAATTTGCGCCACCTTGCTAGGTAGCGCCTCCCTGCTACTTGTTGCCTTGAGAGGAATGGCTTGAGGCTCATGGATTGGGCCATTTAGCGCCTCATCAACATATCTCGCCTCCTTGATCATCATTCGCCCGCTCACAAACTTCCCAAGTATTTCTTCGGGCGTCATCTTGGTGTACCTAGGATTCTCACGAATAGAGTTAACAAGATGAGGATCAAGGACGGTGAAGGACCTTAGCATAAGTCGGACGACGTCGTGGTCCGTCCATCGCATGCTTCCATAGCTCCTTATTTTGTTGATGAGGGTCTTGAGCCTATTGTACGTTTGGGTTGGCTCCTCCCCCCTGATCATCGCGAACCTTCCTAGTTCGCCTTCCACTAACTCCATCTTGGTGAGCATGGTGACGTCGTTCCCCTCATGCGAGATCTTGAGAGTGTCCCAAATTTGCTTGGCGTTATCCAAGCCGCTCACCTTATGGTATTCATCCCCGCACAATGATGCTAAAAGAATAGTAGTAGCTTGTGCATTTTTGTGAATTTGTTCATTGATGAACATGGGACTATCCGTACTATCAAATTGCATTCCATTTTCTACTATCTCCCATATACTTGGATGGAGAGAGAACAAGTGGCTACGCATTTTGTGACTCCAAAATCCGTAGTCCTCTCCATCAAAGTGAGGAGGTTTACCAAGGGGAATGGAAAGCAAATGAGCATTGGAACTTTGCGGAATACGAGAGTAATCAAAAGAAAAGTTCGAGTTAACCGTCTTCTTTTTCTCGTAGTCGTTGTCGTCGTCGTCCTTTTGGGAAGAAGAAGACTCGTCGCTGTCGTCGTAGTAGACGATCTTCTTGATACACCTCTTCTTCTTCCCGTCCTTCTTCTTATGACTTGAGCCCAAGTCAGTGGGCTTGTCGTCTTTTGGCTCATTGATGAAGGACTCCTTCTCCTTGTCGTTGATCACAATCCCCTTTCCCTTAGGATCCATCCCTTCGGGTGATTAGTCCCTTTCTTGAAGAGAACGACTCTGATACCAATTGAGAGCACCTAGAGGGGGGGTGAATAGGTGATCCTGTAAAAACTTAAAACTTAAAGCCACAAAACTTGATTAAGTGTTATCACAATGAAATAGAGTGGCTAAGGAGAGCTCTTGTGAAACACAATTGGCACCGTGAGAACAAACACAAGAGACACAATGATTTATCCCGTGGTTCGGCCAAGTACAACACTTGCCTACTCCACGTTGTGGCATCCCAATGGACGAGAGTTGCACTCAACTCCTCTCAAGTGATCCAATGATCAACTTGAATACCACGATGTTCTTTTTTCTTTACTCTTTCCCATTTGCGAGGAATCTCCACAACTTGGAGTCTCTCGCCCTTACAATGAGGATCAAAGTGAAAGCAATAGAGTAAGGGAGGGAAGCAACACACACAAATCCACAGCAATACGCACACACACGGCCAAGACATGAGCTCAAATGAATATCACAAGGTTCTCACTAGAACGGAGCTCAAATCACTAAGAATGTCAAATGAGTGCGCAAAGACGGAGTGTGAATGATCAAGAATGCTCAAAGTATGCTTGGTGTACTCCTCCATGCGCCTAGGGGTCCCTTTTATAGCCCCAAGGCAGCTAGGAGCCGTTGAAGGCAATCCAGGAAGGCAATTCTTGCCTTCTGTCGACTGGCACCACCGGACACCGTCCGGTGCGGATTTCTTTCCTATTCTGGTGCAGCCGACCGTTGAAGACTTGGAGCCGTTGGCGCACCGGACACTGTCCGGTGCACACCGGACAGTCCGGTGCTCCCATCCGACCGTTGGCTCGGCCACGCGTCACGCGCGGATTGCGCGACCGACCGTTGGCGTGCCCGACCGTTGGCTCACCGGACAGTCCGGTGAATTATAGCCATACGCTGTTGACTTGGTTCCCGAGAGCAGCGACTTCGCCGCAGACGACTCACCGGACAGTCCGGTGCACCACCGGACAGTCCGGTGATTTATAGCCGTACGCCACCGTCGAGACCCGAGAGCAGCTAGTTGACCAGACGCCAGCCTGGCACACCGGACACTGTCCGGTGCACCACCGGACAGTCCGGTGCACCCAGACTGAGCAGAGTCTTGGCTGCCCGAGCCAAGTCTTTTCCAATTGTATTTTCTCTGATTCTAGCACTTAGACAAATATGTTAGTACACAAAAACCAATGTACTAAGTCTAGAATCATACCTTTGTGTTGACTTTGCACTTCTTCCACCATTTGGCATAGTTTCACACTTAAACCATTTGTGTTGGCACTTGATCACCAAAATACTTAGAAATGGCCCAAGGGCACATTTCCCTTTCAGAGTTATAGGCATTTTGGGAGTTTTCTGGAATATGAACCATGCTTAAGGGATGACATGGTTGGATAGGGAATAATTCGATAAGAATTTAGAAACAAGAATTATTGGAATATGAGTTTGGATGCCTGGTTCGAAGGAATCTCAAATTTAAGCATGCTCAACTTGGAGAAACCTGGGATGGGTGGCCAGATGGGAAGTTCCCTACTAGAAGGAAAATCACAGTCACCAGAGTTCGTATGACTGGAACATGGGTCTGGCTGGTCTTAGGTGGACTGGACAGCATGATGGATGAGTAGTTGAAATTTGGGTTGATCGGATGATCGATAAATAGCAACGATGAATAGTGACAATGAAAAAGTTATTATAGATATCATTGATGAATAGTAACGATGATGAATAGTAACGATGAAAAGTAACGATGATGAATAGTGTTGGTGAATAGTAACGGTGAATAGTGATGGTGAATAGTTCGTATGACCGAACGATGAACGATGAATATGAACTATGAACGAACGATGAACGATGAATATGAACTACGAACGAACGATGAACGACGAATAGGAACTATGAACGAACGATGAACGATCGAATGATCGAATGAACGAACGATCGGAATTTCGGCAGCATAACGGCAGGATAAAGATTATTTGGATGAACGAACGAACGATCGAACAATCGGACGAACGGACGAACAAACCATGAACGATAGGATGAACGATCGAACGATCGGACGAACTAACGAACAAACTAAGAACAGGGGGACGAACGATCGAAGAACGACCGAACGATCCTTGTGCTAGTGTGTGCTTGTGTGGAGCATGGAGTGGGCGTGTGTGGGGGGGAGGAGAGTTGGCATGAAATGGCTTGGGGTGGGATGAGAGGAGGCCCTTGCCCTTCTATTTATAGCCATGGTGGGGGGATTAGGGGGAGGGATGAGAGGATTAGTGGGAGGATGAGAGGATTAGTGGGAGATTAGCATGTATTTGTCTTGTATAAGTGAGATTAGCTTGTAGAGCTCACCGTATGACACCAGAGGAAAGTTATGAAGAAAATATTTATAGGGACTTGAAAAATGATTCTGAAGGTGTTTCTCAGGAAGGAAATATTTGGAGAATTTTTGGTGGAATATCTGGGCAATATTCCTAGAAAGAATTTGAGGGTGATCACTAGAGAAATATTTGTAGGATATTTTGAGGAGGATTTTGGAGGGAATATAGACCACTATATTTTTATTTGCTGATATCAACTCGCAAACAAACATTTTGAAATGAAATTTGAAGTTCATTTTGAATTTAGAGCGAGTTTGAGAAAATGTCAAGATTTGAATTTTTGGGATGCTACAGCTTGATACTTGGTTAACCAATTCATCCCTAGGATGACATCTATAGTTGTATCCTGGTTACCCATAACTATTAAATCAGTAGGGAACTCTATCCCCCTTATTTGGACTCTTGCACTAGGGCAAAATCTATCAGTTTGGGTCCTTCCACCAACTGAACTAACTCTCATAGGTGGATACATGGGTGCTACTGGTATATTATGTGATTCTACCCATGATGCAGTCACAAAAGAATGCGTTGCTCCAGTATCAAATAAGACATTTGCAGAATGGTACTCGACTGGGAACGTACCTAGTGCCACTCCTAGAGTCTCCTGGACAGTGTCGGCCTCCAAGTGGTTCACCTTTCCATCTGGGCACGAGGTTGCCCACGGTTGTTGCTTCCTTGCTGCATTGCATTCTCTTTGACTGGGGCATTGGGAGCTAGCTGCTGCTGAGCTGCTTTCTTTGGGCAATGATTCGCCCAATGGCCTTGTTCCCCATAGTGGAAACAAGAACGACTTCCTCCTTGAGCTGGCGCTGCTTGGTTGGTCTGGTTGGTTGCTGGGGCAGGAAGACGGGTTGCCTGGTTGCTCTGACGCTGGTATTGATTTCCTCCTTGCTAGTTATTCTGACGGTACTGCTGCTGCTGAGGAAACTACCTCTGGTACTGCTATGGCTGGTTCTGACGCTGATGCTTGTGCTGGTGCTGGTGACCTTGCTTGAATGGCTGAGGTGGGTTGCCTGAGTAGCGAGGACGGCTGCTACTCCCAACCTGAGGTCCACCAATCTTGCGTTTCCTGTCCTCCATTTCCCGATGCTTCCTTTCGGTCATAATTGCTCTGTCGATCAGATGCTGGAAGGTAGGGAAGGTGTGGTTCATCAGCTGGTAGTGAAGAGGGTCAACTAATCCTCTCAAGAAGCGGTATTGCCTCTTAGCATCCATGTTGACATCTTCTGGGGCATAATGCGACAGCCGCAGAAACTTATCCATGTACTCACTGACGGACAGGGGACCTTGTTTCAGGGCGAGAAACTCCTCCTTCCTCGCTATCATCAGTCCCTCGGGTTGTCCCTAAACTCCTCCCAAGTGATGGCTTTAGGGTTGGCATGGGTGGCGAGGTAAGACTCCCACCAAGACTGTGCTGCTCCCCTCAGATGTCGGGGACCATACAACACCTTCTCACGATCGTTGCACTAGGCAGTGTGTAACTCACGCTCCACGGTACGTAGCCAATGTTCCGCATTCATGGGGTCAGCAGAGTGGGCAAAGACAGGGGGATGGCCTCTCATGAACTCTGCCTGCTTGTCTCTGGGCACCTGAGGCATCTAGACTTTCACTGGAGGCTGAGGCGGTGGTGGCTGCTGCTACACCTGCTGCATGACTGCTAAGGTCTGACCAATTGCCTGTACTGCTTGGGTCTGCATCAAGAACATCTGCTCGATGGTCATTGGTGGTGGCGGTGGCAAATGCTACTGCGGAGCTACCTCCTCTTGGGGTGCCTGCTGTTCAGGTTGAGCACGGATCGCACCTCTGCGCCTGTTCTCAGACATCTGCAGAAACCACACACATATATCAATCTGACTCTACAGTCTTTCAGCATAAAGAAAAGATGTATAGAAGATCTCCATAACACTGAACAAATGACCATCTTCACTGACAGCTTCTCAGATAAAGAGGAAAGGGGAAATAAAGGGATTACCCAACTAAATAACTGACTTTATTAATAACTACACCAAGTTGCAGGGGATACCCACACCTTGGTGACAATCATTACAAAGATCCAACTTCAGTACGTGTCCATCATAACAAGCATCCAACATAAGATAAGCAAACTAACTCTAACTAAAACTGACTTAGGCTAAGACATTGAACTAAGCATTATTACAGACTCCGACTCTGTCGATCTAAGGATCCAAATCTATCTGGGTCCTGCAGTCTGGGGTACCATAGTCGAAGCGACCACGGGGCGGTAAACGGTAAGGGTGCTGAATCCCGACAGGGGCGGGAGAACTACCATCCAGATAGTGGCATGTCACGCATTCAGCACGCAATTCCGCAACCTCCATCCAAACCTTGCCCAACTCATCAAGGGTGTGGTCCAACTCGGTGTTGAGCACGGCAACCAAGTTGACCATACTGTTCAGCCTAGGATTGCCCTCACCAACTGGCGAGACAATCACAACTCCAGTACTGCCGGTTGAACGACGAGGGTAGTACTTCAGGTCGAGGCCATCAGCTACCCCGCTGAACAACGAGCAATACTGAGAAAGTGCCTATCGTGCTGCATCTTGCATGGCTGCCTCGGCAGTATCCCTCTCAGTAATAGAATAGTGCTCTAAGAAGGCCTCTACACCCCGGAGATCATCATCCAGACGGCGCACCAAGCAAGTAGCCTCCCACTGGTCCGGGTATAGCCCGCGACAATGCTGGTAGACTACACAACCGTACTCGATAGACCAAGTGTGTCAGTCGAAGGCCCAACGCAATAGGGTATCGAGAGCATCGTGGAAGTGACACCCGCGAGCAGCGTCACAAGTGATGGGTCTATCGATCCATCCATCCGGCTCCGACTCCTCTGAGAGCTCCGTGTCGTGGCTCAAACTGCCACCAGCGTCGTCGTCGTCTCTGTCTTCGTTAGAGTCTCCTCCAGTAGACGGGATGCCTTGTGGTGGTGCAAGGGGCATCTCTGGCTGAGGTGTAGGGGAAGGCGGCCTCTCAGACTCCACCTCCCACTGAGGCGAGGGGGAAGAGTCCTGCTGCTCCTGCTCCTGCTCCTGGTGTCGGTGCTCCTGCTCCTCGTGCAGGCGACGATGCAGTCTCTCCAGATGGCTGGACTGACCTGACACTATGCGATGTAGTGGACGCTCCGCCAAGCGAGAAGGCAAAAAGGGATCACAGACTTACGTGCAGTGCATCTAAGACGAGCCATCTACAAAAGACATCGTAAGCACAAGAGTAAGAGTAGAACTATGAGACCAGAAAGTAAACAGAGAGAAAAGTGAGATAAAACTTTTGAGATAAGTAAACAACATAGAGTTGGTCAAGATGACCATCTTTTGAAAAGACACTGAGGTCAAGGGAAGAGTAGGGGTCTATAGTCCTTAGGGCGACCATTCTAGTCTAGGTTAGCGGTCCTACAGTCAGCAAGGGCTTTGATACCACTTATGTCACACCTGGTTTTGGAAGGTAAACCGAATGCGAACCATGTACGTGCCAGGATCAGAAACTCACATACACAACGATTACATAATTGGACATCATCACACAATGCTCGAAATAAATAGCGGAAAGGTACTTTATTACATCGAGATGTCCAAGACATCCATAGAGTCTAATACATAACCATTGTTCAACATAAATATCAAAGTGCGGAATTACGAAACGTAGATACTAAGCCTACATAGGCAGCTGACTGGGGGTTTGCCACAAAGAAAGAACTAGAACTCGTCATATTCCTAAAACTCCTCAAAATCTTCCATGTTGCTAGCATCACCTCCTGAGCACAGAGTACAGTGGGGACAACCTAGGGTGGGGTGGTTTGTAAAGCAAGGGTGAGTACACATCAACGTACTCAGCAAATGTCCCGTTTGGCTAAAGTGAACTAGCTATATATGGGGTTGGGGTCAAGTAGTTGCTTTTAGTTGGTCAAATATTTATTATTATTAGTAGAGACAACTTTTAGTAATAAACCCAGTTATTACCCAAAAGTACTTCCTCAAACGAGGAAATACCAAAGATCAGATTTTATAGCATCATTGTTAATCATCATCATAAAAGTATCCAAAGTTCTTCTAATCAAAGAGGATCCCAAGGCTGCTCTTAACCGTGAGCTCGGCTGATATACTAGTTTTTAACACTCTGTAGAGGTTGTACACTTCACCCACAAGTCGTGATCCCTTTCCAGCCTGGGTTGTACAGACCCGATCTTCATTACCAAGGTGAATGGCCAGGGATACACTACGTAGCCTTTACAAAGACTTCCCTAGTGCATAGCTGCTCGTTAGGTTTCGCTAGTCGTACAAACGCAGTACACCTCCCCAAGGTGGGTGACTAACAAAACCAAATCGAAAGAACCTCTGCACCACAACCTTGGCAGAGCGAGCACTACGCCCTGGCCCCCATTGACGGCCCTCCAGCAAAGCCAACTACACCCCCAGGTTCATCTAATTAATCAGCTAAGGGCGTCCCATTCCACCCTCATGGTTGTACTGTTATCCCGGGTGGTCACTCTACGAATAGGTCCTTACGGAGAGGTACTCAGGAAAAAGGCCTGAGTCCCCTAAGGTATCACAAGATCATTCACATAATCAGGATAACAGTATCGTATCATAAATGTTCACATCATGTTCATTGATTAAGTTATGGCAATAGCAACATGCTAACCATGATAACCCAAAAGGTAAACAAGGATAAGTGAATACAGACTAGTCAATCCTTAGGTTTCATAAAGTAATGCGGGACAGTGAATCATAAAGTATGTAGGACATAATAGGTCAGAGGACACTTGCCTTCACCAGGTTGTTGCTTAGGGAGGTCTCCAACAACACACTCAGGAACCTCGGACTGCTCGTTGTCTAAATAAAGCGAGCATGCATTCAATACATTTGGAAAGTACAAATGAACAACACACCACATATATACAAACATTGGATCACATCTTAAAAAGACACAATACTACATAGGGGATACTGAATTCAAAGTATAACATAAACTATAACATACATTAACTTTATTTGAAAATAGGTTATTATTTCCCCTAAGTGTTACTTACAAGTACATAAACATGGTTCAACTTATTTTATTGTGACCTAAAATTTAGAATAGAAGTAAACTCATGTAATAGATATTATTAATCTCAC
This sequence comes from Zea luxurians, assembly GCA_029449295.1. NCBI lineage: Eukaryota > Viridiplantae > Streptophyta > Magnoliopsida > Poales > Poaceae > Zea > Zea luxurians. The sequence continues at coordinate 7,710,886 of JAOPSE010000079.1, read as the reverse complement.
AAGCTTAAACAAGTTTAAATCTCTAAGGTCCTCCTTTTATTTATTTTATTAAATAAATAAAACATTCATCTACATTAGTTCATATTCAACCCTAAAAATTAGAGTGTGCAGACAGTAAGTGAAACCATTTTATTTAAACAGAGAATAATTCTATGAACATTTTGCAATTTGAATCACTAAATTTGGAGTTCATATGCAAAAGTTATGAAATAAACAAGTTTGGGAATTCAAAATATGAAATTAGGGCTAATTCTGTGAATATTTAAAAGTCCAGGGCTAAATCTGTAAGATTATAGGGGCCTGCGCGCGAAAACCAGGGATAGCGGGTTTATTTCCAACAAACTGAGGGTTTCTTATGCAAAACAACCACGTGAAGGGGTATCGGGTGAATCTAACTGTCAGATCTAAAACCAACGACTAAGATTAGATCTACGGCCGAGGGCGCGCGCGCGGGCGGGCGAGCACTGACAAGCGGGCCAGGGGCGTCAGCGGCGGAGGGGGAGGGTGCACTAACCGAGCTGGCCTAGCGCTAGGGGGTTTGGGTGCTGACAGGCGGGCCAGGGCGCGCGTGCGCGAAGCGGTACCCGCGGTCCGGGCCGTGCGATCAAGATCGGACGGAGGGGATCAGACCGGGGGGTTGAATGCGCGAAGCGGTACCCGCAGTCTGGGCCGTGCGATCAGGATCAGATGGAGGGGATCAGACCGGGGGAAACAGATGGCTGCGGGCGGTGCTAACAGGCGGGCCAGGTCGTCAGGCGCGCGTGCGCGAAGCAGTATCCCGCGGTCCGAGCCGTTCGATCTGAATCGGACGGAGGGGATCAGATAAGGGGGAAACAGACGGCTGTGGGCGGCGAAGCGTTATCTGAGGTCCAAGTCGTTCGATCTGAATCGGACGGAGGGGATCAGACCAGGGGGAAACAGACGTGCGCGAAGAGTTATCAGTGGTCCAAGCCGTTCGATCTGAATCGGACGGAGGGGATCAGACCAGGGGGAAACAGACGGCTGCGGGCGGCGCTGCTCCTCTCCGCGGCGGTGAGGTCGCTGGAGTTGAGGCAGGCGTGAGCTAGGGGAGGTCCGGGGTCACCGGAGTTGGGCAGAGAGGGAGAGGGAACCACAATGAATTCAATAGCGGGGAAGAGGCCATGAATCCACGGGCAGAGAAGGGAGAACGACGGTGAGAAGGTCTCGGGCGGGCTAGAGTAACTCCGGTGAGCCATTCTAGCCACAGGGCGGGGACTTAAGGCGCGCTAAGGCCTGGGCTAGCTTCAACAGAAGCAGGGGTGACACATGGACCTACTCTGGTGAACTAGACCGGGCTAAATCGGCCGGTCACCGTGCAAGCACGGCGGACCGCCACGACCGAGCACCGGCAAAGGTGAAATTGACCGAACACAGGGCGCAATAGGGGAAATTGGGCACGGGGACAGGTGTCTCACCTCGGGGCGGAGCTCGGGGAGGCTTGGAGTGGTCTCCGGCGAGCTGGATGGCCGGGAACGCGGGCGCGGGTCTCCAACGGCAGCTGGCGGCGAGGGCAGAGCACGAGAGAGGGCGAAGCTACGTGAAATGAGGTGAGGGGTGTGCGCGGGGCACTGGCGGGGCTCTATGAAGGGAGCTGGGCGCGTGGGAGGGCGTTGTGACCAAGAAATCCGGCGACGTGCACGAGTGCGCACGCGTCGATCCACGGCGAGCGCGGAGGGGGCAGAACTGACAGGTAGGGTCCACGGCGCAGAGAGAGGAGAAAGGGGCGTGTGGGGCAACGGCTCGGCGACTGGCGGACCAGGCCCGCGAGACAGAGAGAGAGAGAGAGAGAGCGCACGGGGAAGAAAACTGGCGCCGACAGGCTAGCCCCCCCTAGACAGCGAGCGAGAAAGGGAGGGCGCGCGCGAGGGAGAACTGCCGCTGACAGGCGGGATCCACCTGTCAGACGGCGCGGGCGGGCGGCCTGGCTGGGCCGACTGGGCTGGTTTGGGCTACTTTCTCCTTTTCTTTTTCTCTGAATTTTCTAATTCCTTTTCCATTTCTTTTTCTATAGGGTTTTTCAAATCTAAATTCAAACTAGGTTTCAAATTCAAATAAATTCAAACTTGTGCAACACTTCAAAGAATATTTTAAACTCAGCATGATGCAACATGTCATGACTCATAAGGTTTTTGGAAAAAATAAATAATTAACCTCCACTAGTTTAGGCTATCTCTAATCAGAAAGGAAAAAGGGAGAATGAATCTAGAGAGAGAAAACCTAGAGTGAGAAAAAGACGAGTAACACATGATTTTGGGTGATAATTAGAAAGAAATTTCATACCCCCAAAATCAGGGTGTTACAGTCTGGGTATGGCTTCGTGTGTGTTTGGGTCATACATTTGCATATTACATCGCATCATTCTTTGTATTCATACTAACATTCATTAGACATTCGTAGGATCATCATTATCATGACATGAAGCACGAACGATAATATGAAAAGAAATTGTCCGGCTTCAGCGACAAAGTGCTTTGTTGAATACGAAAAAGCTTCGTTTCAAACATGAACACAAGCATTTTTATGCAAGGAAATGCTTCGATGTGTACGAAAAGAAGGGAAGGTGTTTTTCGCCTTCGGCTCAAAAGTTACACATGGGTTTCATCCACAGCAAAACAATTCACACATGGATGGAAAGGTAAAATTATATTACAAGGTATGGGCCAATATATATAATATTGAGTTCAACTCGGTTACAATTTTTTACAAAAATAATGCAAATTGATTCTAAGCTCTATAAAGGAAGTCAAAACAGGAAGCTTCAGCCCAACAGCCTTCGGAATGCGCTTCGGATTACTAACCTTTGGCGCCGCCATCCTGCAAACAAACAACAGTATAAGGTAAAAGCGATGGTCATAAAGATAAGTAAAGGAAAGCAACAGGTACAAGTTTCCAGCCAACTTTCGTCCGCCTTTAGCCCAAATTTGAGTAATAAATCTATTTCTGATACTTCGGGCCTCACCAGGAATATTAACCAAGTCTGTTGGTGACAGGCTGAACTTCGGCTTGTTTACTGTTTTGCCATGCGTGCATCCGGTTTTCAAAAATGCAGCAGCCGTGCCACGAGAAGCTAACAGAGCACATAAATCACCATGCCCAGTTATTACTTCGTCAAGTGCATCAACTTCATTCTCGATGTGCTTGAAGGTTTCTGATATATCTTCAGCCGAAGGGGCAATTTCTTCAGAGCTGGCCCCAACCGAGCTAAAGATTCCTTTTAAACGTTGCACGCAGCGAGTAGCAAACTCTGAGCATTTGTTCCGGAGGTCCCTCAGTGTTTCTTGCAGCTTCGTGTTCTTATCAACTTCGGCTTTGTATTTCGCTTGCAGTTCCTTTTTCTCTTGTTCGAAGCACTATGATTTTTCTTTAAGGTTGTTTGAGCTTTGAGAAACTCCTCGTTTAATCTAGCATTTTCAGCTTGAAATTCCACATGGGAACCTTCGGTTGCTTGAAGCAAGAAGTCTTTCTTTTCAAGAGAAGCTTCGCAATCTTTGATCTTGCTTTCCAAGCCTTCAATTATTATCTCATTTTTCTTATCTTCGAGGTCTTGTGGCATTCTTAATGATTTGCTTAGCAGCATGCTCTGTGAAAATAAGTTGACTTTAGAATATTTTAATCCATCACAAAGATAACAAAAATTTAGGCAACAGATTTTACCTTGAAATTAGAGTAAAATAAGCTGCCGACGATATGTTGTCGTCGGTACCCACTAATATCAGACTCTAGGTTCGGGAAACCAACACTCTTTGACAGAGTGCCAATTATTTTTGCCCCAGCACGGTCGCGGATACATCCCAGGATTTCCTCATCAACTCCGCCAAAGAGCATGGACTTTGGCTGGTAGCCACAAGATTTTCCATATTCTTCTAGCTCCTCTTTCTCTGCCTTAGACAATTCTTGACCTCCCAGGTGCCGAAGGTCAAATGATTTTTCTTTCGATGAAGTATCAGCAACTTCCTTTCCCTTGCCAAGCACCGCGGCCACATTTTCCTCTACGGTCGCAACTATCTCCTCTGCGACCATATCTGATATGAGCTTGTCAATTCCTGATATTGTGCTCACAAGATTAGCAGCTTCGGCAGCAGCTTTAGCTTCGGTAGCGGCTTCAGCCTTGGCACTTGCAACAGTCACCATTCTGGATGCTGAGGCTAGAGGTGGTGTCCGCTCAATAGCTTGCATAACATTGACAATTCTTCGACTCTTCTGACCTTCAGTCTTCTCCTTTATGGCCGAAGGTTGATCCTTCTTCTGTAAAAGTTTCGTCAGTTCTGGTCCCAGAGGACTTAGCAGCTTCATGGGCAAGGATTCATTCACTACCTTTAGAATTTCTGTTATTTCAGCAGCAGGGGGCGTTGAAGGAGCTTCTTCTCTTGCCTCAGCCACTTTCGGCTCAGCTACTTCAGGCTTCCTCTTTTTGGAGACTGCCACCTTCGGCTCAGGAGCAGATTTTGCTTTCTTCGAAATCATCTCATCCTCCTTTACTAGTCTGGCAGCGTGTCTGTTCAAAATACTAACAATCCTTTTCCTTTTCAAACCTTCGGCACCCTTGTCAAATCTTTCATAGTCTGAATATTCAAAATTTAGCGCGTCCATCATGCGATTCAGCCTTCGTTTTGGCCAGGTGCCGAAGGCAGCAGTCATTAGCTGGTCCTCCTTCTTGGTGTAGTTGCCAAGGGTTTCATTGCACATAGTTTCAATCATTTCCAGCCACTCTTGGCATGGCTTCTTGTACTCTTTCTCAAACTTGAACTGGTATGGGAGCCGAACAAGTTCGTGCTTTTTGCTCCCATCCTTTTTCTTGGGTATTCCCTAGCCACTAGTTGTCAGAAATACCCTATTTGCCAAGAATTCTTACACTAGATCTCTAGTGCTGACTAGGGCCGCTACAACTCTAAACTCCACTTCGGCTAGTTGGCATGGGAAGCCAAGCTGCATATGGCACAAGGGCCTTGTCATTCCGAAGCTCAAAGTCAGTGGACTCATAACCATAGTCATTAACTTCTCTCTCTTTTTCTCGTCTGCTTTCATATAAAATCATTCACTCTTCCAACCAGTTGGCCACTTGGTACGGTAGCTAAGAACTGGTGCCTTCATATCCTTTCGATACGCAAAATTGTAGCAACCAAAATTCTCATGACGGCCATCTGCCCTGGCCTTCGTCTGGTAATGCAAGTCGTGCACCCGGTAGAAAGCTTTGGCATTAGGACTCATTCCCTGGCTTCAGAGGGCCCAGATGTAGACACTAAGTCTAACAATTGCATTGGGTGTTAATTGATGAAGGTATATTTCAAAGTTCTTTAAAACCTCTCCTATTATATCATAAAGAGGGAACCGAAGCCCCACTCTGAAGAAGCTTTTAAACACAACAACTTCATCATCGTTCGGCTCAGGAACCACTTCTTCGCTAGCAAAACGAACAAGTTTACTCTCAGCTTCACCAAAGTAACCCAAAATTTTCATTATAACCATATCATCTGCCGTCACAGTGGATCTACCAAATTCAAGGTGGCTAGGTTTTTCTGGGTTCAGGATGGTGTAATTCTCTTCATCTTCGTTACCACTTCCCTCTCCAACTATGATTTGCTCAGTTTCAGCAGTCAAAGTACCTTCGGCAATAGGCTTTTCTAGCACAAGACCCGATTGTCTAATCACCTCTGATATTGGTGCCTTCTCAGTTACTTTGGCCTCGTCTCCCTCACGAGACACTCTACCAGTTGATCGCACTCTGGCCATTTCAATGTTTTCTCTTTTTGACGAAGCTAATCTCAAGTGATGAAGCGTTCGCTTGAAAGCGCGATGCAGAAAGTTTCGGCTATGGTTAAATTTTTTAATAGCACACCAATGCAATGACAATGACTGCTGTGGTAACTCCTCACCAACCCGTCTATTTATATAGTGCTGTAGGGGGGAAGGTGAACCGCCAGGCCGCTCGCACTCGCTGAACGGTGGACCGTCCGGCGTCTGGAATATTATAATCGTTTCTCGGCAACGAGCTCAGGGAAGGTGTTTTCCGGACCTTCGGCATTCCAAAGCCATCGTGTTTTTTCGCGGATCGAGCTTGTTACAAAAACAATCTAGCACCACAAAGGGGCTACTATTGAGGGCCTTCTTCTCCGCCGAAGGTCCTTCTAAGCAAAAACACCTTCGGCAGGACAACACAAAAGCAGTCATGACATGAAGATATAAGCCGAAGCTATGATTGATAGAGCTTCGGCTTGGTGTCATGCTGAAGACAAAGGACAATACCGACTTAAAGAGGAAAAGACTATAATGTCCCTGATAGTCTGTATTATGATTATAATTAGTTATCAAGGACACAGATGTAATTTTGTCTGGGCTGCGTCCTGTGCCTATAAATAGATGAACAGTACCCTTGTACTGTTCACGCTGAATTGTAATCACTCTCGCTTTTCCACCTTCTATTAAGCCAAAGGTATAAATGTAATATAAATATCATTGATGTTTATTCATGTTTAAAAAATGAGAATATAAATAATCTGATAATCTATGATGATTGTTTATATTCTTTCATGTTTCATATATCTCTACTTACATTTTGTTCACTGAAATGATGAAGGTATGTCCTTCATGACCTTTGTCTGAAGATCATTATATTCCAGGGAGATAATGCTTCGAAAGACGAAGGTCTCTAATCGTTAACAACTGTGTTGCTTTGTTCTTGATGTATAGCATTCGAGAATAAGGACCAACAACCTCATTCCTCAAACCAAACACACTCTTAGGGTACGTTTGGCTGGGGAGCAAACTGGGTTGGAGCGGCTCCATTCTAGTTTCTAAAAATTGAGTAATTTCATTCTATGTTTGGCAAGCAGAATAGAACCACTCTATTTTTTTGTTTGGTTGAAGAGTAGAATAGAGTGGAGCCGCTCCATTCATTGTTTGGTTGGAGAGCCATATGACTGTGGTGTGGAGAAGAGGGAGGAGAGTGCTCGCGTCCGCGAGAGCGCTCGCATCCGGTCGTTTTGGTGGAGCGAGAACATCCCAAATATTTGACATTTATAGACTCTAGGAGCCGCTCCGCTCTTCTCCGTTGAAACCAAACATCAAAAAATAAGAATGGAGCCGTTCCATTCCCCTCCCCTCCTCAACCAAACATATAATTAAAGTGTCAACATACTAATATAAAATCTTGTTCATCAAATCCACGATCTACTGAACGTAGAGCCGAAGCCTTTTAGCCCTGCCAAAAGAAACAAAAAAATCACAAAACAACCTACTCTACATAACTACATAAAAAGCTCACTGTTATAAAAATAGGCTCCTGAATCAAATAAAGTCACCTAGACATTTAGGACCTATTTGGTTTGTGTCTAACTATGTCATACTTTACCTAAGGTGAGTCGTTTGAATTGAAGAACTAACATTAGATAGAAAAGTTTGGCAAAATATGATAAGTTAGACAGCGAACCAAAGAGGTCTTTACTGCCCGAACTGAATCGACCAAGCGCAAGAAATATGGGCTGAAGACTAACAGCTAGATGGGCCAAATCGATAACGAAAGCCCAGTGAGGCAGAGAAACCCAGTGCGGGGGTAAAACGAAAAACTATCTGAACCTTATTAAGTAACCCTAGTTAGGGTTATCTGGGCAAATACCTGCTTTGCCCCTGAGGGGTCTCACATCTCTATATAAGGAACATGTACACCACTTCATAATACAGAGAAGAGAAAGAAGCCAGAGGCCCAACACTATACCCTGTGTCTCGTGTGTTTATTCTGTCATGCTTATGGGAAGGGAGACGGGTCCTCTACAGCTTCTTGCGTCTCTACTGCTGACGGGAGGGAAGGGAGCGGATCTGGTGATCCGTGGTAACGTAGTTCTCAACACGTTATCAGCACGCTCTACCTCGACGTTGCTGCAGGATTGGATCTGCATCAACTCTCCGTCAATCCGGCAGGTCCCTCGGCCTAGCCGAACTGTCCTACGCGACAGCCTTCGATTCCGTCTCTAGAAATCATGTGGTATGTATTTCTTAGAAAATTGAATCTGTTGCTCCGTGTGCCCGACCGCGCCGCCGGTGGCCAGAGACGCCTGCGCCAAGGCAGTCGCGCCCGTGCCAGGGCCAGCAGCGCCTGCGTCCCAGGGCCGGACGCCCGCGCTAGTGCCTAGCCAAGCGCCGTTGCCGGCCGAGTGGAGCCGCCGCGCCCTCGCCAGGGCGGACCGAGCCACGCTCGGGTGCCCGCGGGCTGGAACGCCCGTACCCGCGCTGGGGTCGAGCGGCCGCGTATCCGCGCGCCATGAGCCCTACGCCCCACGCCGATGCGTGTTGGGAGCCTGCGCGGGTACCGAGGGGCCCACACCGGGGCCCGTCTGTGCCGGTGCCGAGCATGCAGCCCACACCGGAGCCATGCCCACATCATGCCAGTGGCTCACCAGGCACGCGGGGTCCCCGAAGGGCCTCAACGCTGGTTAGTGGTTACTCGTCCACTCCATCATCAGCACGGGGAGAGAGAAGCAGTTGAGCCGTCAAAGCGCATGCGATGCTGCCCAGTCAAAGCGGCGTATGAAAAGAAAGGAACACTCTGGCGGTTATGCTGAGGAAAAGAAAAAAAAGTAGACGAGGCCACGAGCAGCTGGATCCGTTGCATGCACCCGCATGCATGATGCATGTACACAAAAATGAAAAGTTTCTTTATTGAAAATCGCCTAGAAGGCAATAAATAAGTTCCTAATTAAAAAAAACTTTGGCACTATCATTTAATCTATTTATTTTCTGTTGTAAATAATAAATAGAATAAATCACTTTTTATATTGCAATTTCTATCTTGATTAATTATTTTCTGTCGCAAATAATTAGTAGAAAAATGCATGCTTATATATGAAAAAATGCCTTCATGCAACTGATAAGCTTATGCTCATCTATTAAAATCAGTATTATCTTTCTGCTCTATTCTTGTGGTACATATATAGCAGAACTATTAGAATGTATGTGAAGGCTATATTGTACTGCATGTACATACTCAAATCGCTCTAAATATTTATTTTGCGTTGAGCTTCGGACTCACGCCGAGCGATTAAATGGTATAGTGGGTACACAGATGTGTCGATCAGGTTACATTATTAATCGACTGAGTTAAAACATTGGCTAAGCATTGGCTGCGCCCTGGTAACACGACGCAATATTTATGTCGTACGAACTTGGCTGCGTCATTTGATTGCTATGTCACACTCTCGCTTAATCGGACCACTCCTGTTGAGTTGGACGTCATTATCGAGTCGTGTATTTTTCGTATCCCCTGTAGGCATTGTTTGTCTGTCTGCCGCGAGCCACAATTGCGCCTGTTGCGCACGTTGCGTGGATTTATCGTGTACCCCAATTACCGAGCCATAGTTGTGCCTGTTGCGCTTATTACGAAGGCTTGCTATACTGTCGTAGCCCTGATGGCCACACACGCGTTGACGCCAGATACGCTAGAGCTTGTACCCGCGTGGATTGTGGTGGGTTGTTCAAGGTCCTGAAGTCACATTATGTGCAACCTTCGTAAACAATTTTGTTTTCACTTTATATTTTGTTTGATTGTGTTGTGTGGCATCGTATATTTATATATATCGCCAAGTGACCATAACAACTGTATCAAGCTCTATAGTGCTTGGAAATCTGGGAAATTAAATTGAAATACAATGAAACATAGATAAATTAATTCTCTGCTCTCACCTCATGCATAAAGTTTTACCTGAAGTAACCCGAAGATATATAATGCATGAAAGCCTTTTTGGCATATAAGACATCACAAATTAGGATTCTATTAGTAAGCAAAAAAACCTTACCAAATAATTTAAGACCAGAAATCTCAGTCATACATTGCTCAACCAGATGTTAGCACATTGCTCTCTTTGTCGCTGAATGGCATGAAGCAAACTATGAGATAAAAGGACATGTAATCGCTAGCAACACGAAGTTGCGAGTATACCGAGAGGTTATTCTAAGAAAATTTTCACTATGTTGGTGTGAAAACCATAGTGTGTTCCCATCGAACCACTTTACTCGTTCTATCTAGGACCTCTATACTTGTGCCGCATACATCTCTCGGAATTGTAAATACTTATAGTCACTGAATTGACTCGAGATAGTCCTTTGACAAGTTTGGTATACGCTGTAAGCTAAATGGTAAAGGTCGGTCCTGAATGGACACATACACGGGGTTTATGTAGCCGAACTACACTGAATTCCACCCATTGACATGCTTACCATTATCTACCTCTGATCTACCAGAAGTGAGAAGAGTAGACAAATAACTATGAAATCCCACATCACCACAGAGCTTCAAGTGAAATTGGGCATTAATATGTCATTGGTCCTTGGTGCCAGAAGATCCATAATTATTGACCCATAAACTACTAGTGATGATAATTTGTGATAGAAATATGAAGATCTTGAAGAGACCTGTTGTATCCTCTCTACTCCTGATGATTTCTTCGTATGAGAGCAGTAATATCTGTTGTTGAAGATGGATCCTAGGCAGATACCAGTATTGTTTCGTCCTTGCCAAGCAGTTATCATCATTTGCTTCATCAAAAGCTAGTTATATGGTGATTTTTCCCAGATAAAAAAATGAATTCTTGGCCTTGTCTGTTCTATTCTAAAGCTTCTCTTTTTGCCGAACAACGAAGAGAGCGAAATAATGCTTTATAGAACAAATTGGTATATAATATGAGGAGAAATATTTGCCCTGCTGGCAGCATCACAATTTATTAACTATTGTTATAAATTCTCTCTCAAAAATTATAATACCTAAAAATGTTGCATAAATCGATACCCAATTTTAGAACGGTATGAGTAATTGGGTAAACCATGGGCAATAATAAAATGAGCTGGACTATACATCTCTGCATATAAAAATCTTTGCTTGGCAGCATTGGCATGATGCCGTGCACTTTACTACCAATATAAACACACATTTTCCTATGTGCCTCAAAGCACAATGCATCCAGTGAATGTCCTTGTGAGCGCTAAACCTTGATGGTCATTTTACTTGTTGACCTGAAGTCAACTAATGGCTCCAAACGACGAATGGTATGCATTAGCCCCTGAAGGACCCTTATGGATAAAAATAGTGTTGTGCATGTTAGTCTAAATCTTAATGATTGACTGTGTATTTGGTAATAAAAACAATAAGTTTGCAGAATTGTAACCACGAAGCAACTTGTTGTTGCGTGTCTCACTGGATGTTGAGACTAACCCTTCATGTTGAAGGAAAAAGATGTAGTATTCATGCCACTACATTAATCTAAGTCCAATGCTCACTGCATAAAACCCATATCTGTAATGTGCGTAAGATTTCCTAAATAAATCACCACAATAGCATACATTGGCCACAACTGGATGATTGTGGTTGGGGATTTTATCTGTATGCTTTTAGAACATCTCGACATTAGGGGGAGGAATGCCTATATAGTGTAATGCCTGAATATTCTATAAAACGCACAAAAGCCAAACTAAACTTGTCGTTTAGTGTGTACTCCTATGTATATGGAGTTAGCCAGAAATCATTGAGGAGTAACCATATTGGTCTGAATGCTTCTACCTGATGTAGATGTGGATATACCCGGGATTAATATCATATCCACATTTGACTTATTGGTATTTGATCTATTCTCGGGGACGCCTGCGAATATGATCCATCAACCTTAGTCAAAGCATATGCTCTGATTGTAGATTCACGTGGTCTGTAATAACTCTCCTCCGATTAATTCACCTTGATGGTGATCTGCCTCACGAAGAGGTTCATCTCGATGATGAAATTCCTAGCAATGCGCGCAATATCATTGTGCTGGGAATACGAAACAATGAATCTTTCATTTTAGGAAATGACGGAGATCATTATTAAATGTGGGAGACAAATATGTCGACACCTATCTTGCCCCTCTAGATTGCAAATGGATCCAAAACAAAGTCCTAGGCATGAGTGCTTTAAGCTCCCTTATCGGGTCATTGATAAATGCAATCGAGGCTGAACCAATAATCGCAAAATGAAAGTCGTGAGCTTGAAGTTCGGACATTTATGGGCACTGCTGAAATAATGTGTGGTGAATGCGATGGTTCAAGTGGTCTTGTGAGAGACCTATCCCACATATGTGTTGAATAAACACTGTTCCGCTATGTAATATATCTGGCAAATGACATGAATTAAAATATGCAGTTAATAGGATTCTGAAGATCCGTCATGAGATCCTAGAAGGACTCGTATCTTTGAATTATAAATATGCAACATATAAATCTGTTACCGAATAATACATTCCTGATGAATGAACACTCTCCTATGTAGAGAGAATATCTCCTAGATGAGATTATAGTTCCTTGATGGAACCTTTCCAGAAGAAATAAAGTCTGTGTTAAACACCAAAGTTTGATAATCCCTATAAAGGGATAAAGACCTATATAGACCTGAGAATGAATGAAATGAGGAACCAAAGGACTTGAAGTTTGCTTGATAAGCACATGTGCATGTCACGAGTTTTACCGAGTGTATGTACACTCGTGTATTCCACCATATGTGGAATTACGGTATCCTCTAAAGCCCTGATGGCAGAAACCTATAAGGTTTAGGTGTTACTACCAAAATATCCCCATTGTGCCAGAATGACAGACTATAACTGTTGGGGGCCTTCGGCTTCCGAAGCTCCTCAAAAACATGATTTGACAATATTTTCCGAGTGAAACATGTGAACAGGTATCTTCGGAGTCAGGTTGCGGGTGTACAAGAGTGAAAGGGAATTAGGCTTACACCTAGTTCCTATTTAATTTTGGTGGTTGAATTGCCCAACACAAATCTTTGGACTAACTAGTTTGCTCTAGTGTATAAGTTATACAGGTGCCAAAGGTTCACACTTAGCCAATAAAAAGACCAAGTATTGGGTTCAAACAAAGGAGCAAGGGACAACCGAAGGCACCTCTGGTCTGGCGCACCGGACTGTCCGGTGCACCAGAGGACTCCAAACTTCAAACTCGTCACCTTCGGGAAATTCCAGAGGCGACTCCGCTATAATTCACCGGACTGTCCGGTGTACACCGGACATGTCCGGTGCTCCAAGGAAGAGCGGCCTCCTGAACTCGCCAGTCTCGGGATTTCACTACAACCGCTCTGCTATAATTCACCGGACTGTCCGGTGTACACCGGACTGTCCGGTGTAACAGCGGGGCAACGGCTATTTCGGCGCCAACGGCTACCTGCGACGCATTAAATGCGCGCGCTGCGCGCGCAGAGGGCAGGCACGCCCATGCTGGCGCACCGGACATCCTACAGTACGTGTCCGGTGCGCCACCGGACATCCAGGCGGGCCCAGAAGTCAGAGCTCCAACGGTCGGAACCCAACAGCATTGGTGACGTGGCTGTCGCACCGGACATGTCCGGTGTGCACCGGACTGTCCAGTGCGCCATCGAACAGACAGCCTCACCAAACGGCTAGTTTGGTAGTTGAGGCTATAAATACCCCCAACCACCCACCATTCATTGCATCCAAGTTTTCACACTTCCAACCCTTTACAAGAGCTCTAGCATTCAATTCTAGACACACCAAATAGATCAAATCCTCTCCAAAATCCACACAACGCCCTAGTGATTAGAGAGAGATTTGCTTGTGTTCTTTCGAGCTCTTGCGCTTGGATTGCTTTCTTCTTTCTTGATTCTTGCTTGCGATCAAAACTCACTTGTAATTGAGGCAAGAGACACCAATCTTGTGGTGGTCCTTGTGGGAACTTTGTGTTCCAAGTGATTGAGAAGAGAAAGCTCACTCGGTCCGAGGGACCGTTTGAGAGAGGGTAAGGGTTGAAAGAGACCCGGCCTTTGTGGCCTCCTCAACGGGGAGTAGGTTTGCGCGAACCGAACCTCGGTAAAACAAATCCGCGTGTCACACTTCTTATTCGCTTGCGATTTGTTTTGCGCCCTCTTTCGCGGACTCGATTATATTTCTAACGCTAACCCGGCTTGTAGTTGTGATTATTTTTGAGAATTTCAGTTTCGCCCTATTCACCCCCCTCTAGGCGACTTTCAATTGGTATCAAAGCCCGGTGCTTCATTAGAGCCTAACCGCTCGAAGTGATGTCGGGAGATCACACCAAGAGGGAGATGGAGACCGGCGACAAGCCCACTACGAGCCAAGGGAGCACTTCATCGAAAGAGTCCCGCACCAAGAGGAAGGAAAAGAAGAAGGACTCCTCCAAACGGAAGGAGAAAAGATCTTCTTCTTCACACCACAAGGAGAAGAAGGAAAAATCTTCTTCCCACAAGTCGCATCGGAAAGGCGACAAGCACAAGAGGATGAGGAAGGTGGTCTACTACGAGACCGACACTTCATCAACATCGACCTCCGACTCTGATGCGCCGTCCGTAACTTCTAAGCGCCAAGAGCGCAAGAAGTTTAGTAAGATCCCCTTACACTATGCTCGTACATCTAGACCTACTCCATTACTTTCCGTTCCATTAGGCAAACCGCCAACCTTTGATGGCGAAGATTATGCTAGGTGGAGTGATTTAATGAAATTTCATCTAACCTCACTTCACAAAAGTATATGGAATGTTGTTGAGTTTGGAGCACAGGTACCATCCGTAGGGGATGAAGACTATGATACAGACGAAGTGGCCCAAATCGAGCACTTCAACTCTCAAGCTACAACCATACTCCTCGCCTCTCTAAGCAAGGAGGAATACAACAAGGTGCAAGGGTTGAAGAATGCAAAGGAGATTTGGGACCTTCTCAAGACCGCGCACGAGGGTGATGAACTCACCAAGATCACCAAGCGGGAAACGATCGAGGGGGAGCTCGGTCGTTTTCGTCTTCGCCAAGGGGAGGAGCCACAAGATATGTATAACCGGCTCAAAACCTTGGTGAACCAAGTGCGCAACCTCGGGAGCAAGAAATGGGATGACCACGAGGTGGTTAAGGTTATTTTGAGATCACTTATATTCCTTAACCCTACTCAAGTTCAATTAATTCGTGGTAACCCAAGATATACACTAATGACTCCCGAGGAAGTAATTGGGAATTTTGTGAGCTTTGAATGTATGATTAAAGGCTCAAAGAAGATCAACGAGCTTGACGAACCCTCCACGTCCGAAGCGCAACCGGTGGCATTTAAGGCGACGGAGGAGAAGAAGGAGGAGTCTACACCGAGTAGACAACCAATTGACGCCTCCAAGCTCGACAATGAGGAAATGGCTTTAATCATCAAAAGCTTTCGCCAAATCCTCAAGCAACGGAGGGGGAAGGACTACAAACCCCGCTCCAAAAAAGTGTGCTACAAATGTGGTAAGCCCGGTCATTTTATTGCAAAATGTCCTATATCTAGTGACAGTGACAGGGACGACGACAAGAAGGGAAAGAGGAGAGAAAAGAAGTACTACAAGAAGAAGGGCGGCGATGCCCATGTTTGCTGGGAATGGGACTCCGACGAGAGCTCCACCGAGTCCTCTTCCGACGAGGACGCCGCCAACATCGCAGTCACCAAGGGACTCCTCTTCCCCAACGTCGGCCACAAGTGCCTCATGGCAAAGGACGGCAAAAGGAAGAAGGTTAAATCTAAATCCTCCACTAAATATGAATCCTCTAGTGATGATAATGCTAGTGATGAGGAGAATAATTTGCGTACCCTTTTTGCCGATCTTAACATGCAACAAAAGGAAAAATTAAATGAATTGATTAGTGCTATTCATGAGAAGGATGATCTCTTGGACTCTCAAGAGGACTTCCTTATTAAGGAAAACAAAAAGCATGTTAAGGTTAAAAATGCTTATGCTCTAGAGGTAGAAAAATGTAACAAATTATCTAGTGAGCTAAGCACATGCCATGACACTATTGACAACCTTAGAAGTGAAAATGCTAGATTAATTGCTAAGGTTGATTCTCATGTATGTGATGTCTCAATTCCAAATCTTAGAAATGATAATGATGATTTGCTTGCTAAGATTAAGGAATTGAATGATTCTCTTGATAGCCTTAGAGTAGAAAATGAAAATTTGATTGCTAAGGCTAAAGATTTTGATGTTTGCAATACTACTATTTCCGACCTTAGAACTAAGAATGATATGTTGCATGCTAAGGTTGTAGAACTAAAATCTTGCAAACCCTCTACATCTACCGTTGAGCACACTTCTATTTGTACTAGATGTAGAGATGTTGATATCAATACTATTCATGATCACATGGCTTTAATTAAACAACAAAATGATCATATAGCATTATTAGATGCTAAAATTGCCGAGCATAACTTAGAAAATGAAAAGTTTAAATTTGCTAGAAGTATGCTCTATAATGGGAGACGCCCTGGCATTAAGGATGGCATTGGCTTCCAAAGGGGAGACAATGTCAAACTTAATGCTCCCCCTAAGAACTTGTCTAACTTTGTTAAGGGCAAGGCTCCCATGCCTCAGGATAACGAGGGTTATATTTTGTACCCTGCCGGTTATCCCGAGAGCAAAATTAAGAAAATTCATTCTAGGAAGTCTCACTCTGGCCCTAACCATGCTTTTATGTATAAGGGTGAGACATCTAGCTCTAGGCAACCAACCCGTGCTAAGTTGCCTAGAAAGAAAACTCCTAGTGCATCAAATGATCATAGCATTTCATTTAAGACTTTTGATGCATCTTATGTGCTTACTAACAAATCCGGCAAGGTAGTTGCCAAGTTTGTTGGGGGCAAACACAAGGGCTCCAAGACTTGTGTTTGGGTACCCAAAGTTCTTGTTTCTAATGCCAAAGGACCCAAAACCGTTTGGGTACCTAAAGTCAAGAACTAAAATTGTTTTGTAGGTTTATGCATCCGGGGGCTCAAGTTGGATACTCGATAGCGGGTGCACAAACCACATGACAGGGGAGAAGAAGATGTTCTCCTCATATGAGAAAAACCAAGATCCCCAACGAGCTATCACATTCGGGGATGGAAATCAAGGTTTGGTCAAAGGATTGGGTAAAATTGCTATATCTCCTGACCATACTATTTCCAATGTTTTTCTTGTAGATTCTTTAGATTACAATTTGCTTTCCGTATCCCAATTATGTCAAATGGGCTACAACTGTCTATTTACTGATGTAGGTGTCACTGTCTTTAGAAGAAGTGATGATTCAATAGCTTTTAAGGGAGTGTTAGAGGGTCAGCTATACTTGGTGGATTTTGATAGAGCTGAACTCGACACTTGCTTAATAGCTAAGACTAACTTGGGTTGGCTCTGGCACCGCTGACTAGCCCATGTTGGAATGAAGAATCTTCATAAGCTTCTAAAGGGAGAACACATTTTGGGACTAACAAATGTTCATTTTCAGAAAGACAGGATTTGTAGTGCATGCCAAGCCGGGAAGCAAGTTGGCACTCATCATCCACACAAGAACATCATGACTAGTGACAGGCCACTGGAGCTCCTACACATGGACCTATTCGGCCTGATCGCTTACATAAGCATCGGCGGGAGTAAGTACTATCTAGTTATTGTGGATGATTATGCTCGCTTCACTTGGGTGTTCTTTTTGCAGGAAAAATCTCATACCCAAGAGACCTTAAAGGGATTCTTGAGACGAGCTCAAAATGAGTTCGGCTTAAGGATCAAGAAAATTAGAACCGACAACGGGACGGAGTTCAAGAACTCTCAAATTGAAGGCTTCCTTGAGGAGGAGGGCATCAAGCATGAATTTTCTTCTCCCTACACTCCACAACAAAATGGTGTAGTGGAGAGGAAAAATCGAACACTATTGGACATGGCAAGAACCATGCTTGATGAGTACAAGACATCGGATCGGTTTTGGGCCGAAACGGTCAACACCGCTTGCTACGCCATCAACCGGTTATATCTACACCGAATCCTCAAGAAGACATCCTATGAACTCCTAACCGGTAAAAAGCCAAACATTTCATATTTTAGAGTTTTTGGTAGCAAATGTTTTATTCTTGTTAAAAGAGGTAGAAAATCTAAATTTGCTCCTAAAACTGTAGAAGGCTTTTTACTAGGATATGACTCAAACACAAGGGCATATAGAGTCTTTAACAAATCCTCAGGACTTGTTGAAGTTTCTTGTGACGTTGTGTTTGATGAGACTAACGGCTCTCAAGAAGAGCAAGTTGATCTTGATGAGATAGGTGAAGAACAGGCTCCATGCATCGCGCTAAGGAACATGTCCATTGGGGATGTGTGTCCTAAGGAATCTGAAGAGCCTCCACATGCACAAGATCAACCATCCTCCTCCACGCAAGCATCTCCACCAACCCAAAATGAGGACGAGGCTCAAATTGATGAAGGAGAAGATCAAAGAGATGAGCCTCCTCAAGATGACGACAACGATCAAGGGGGAGATGCAAATGATCTAGACAAGGAGGATGAAAAACCAAGGCCGCCACACCCAAGAGTCCACCAAGCAATCCAACGAGATCACCCCGTCGACACCATCCTCGGCGACATTCATAAGGGGGTAACCACTCGATCTCAGGTTGCACATTTTTGTGAACATTACTCTTTTGTTTCCTCTATTGAGCCACACAGGGTAGAGGAAGCGCTCCAAGATTCGGATTGGGTGATGGCGATGCAAGAGGAGCTCAACAATTTCACGAGGAACGAGGTATGGCATTTAGTTCCACGTCCTAACCAAAATGTTGTAGGAACCAAGTGGGTCTTCCGCAACAAGCAAGATGAGCATGGTGTGGTGACAAGGAACAAAGCTCGACTCGTGGCCAAGGGGTATTCACAAGTCGAAGGTTTGGATTTCGGTGAAACCTATGCACCCGTAGCTAGGCTTGAGTCAATTCGTATATTATTGGCCTATGCTACTTACCATGGCTTCAAGCTCTATCAAATGGACGTGAAGAGTGCCTTCCTCAACGGACCAATCAAGGAGGAGGTCTATGTTGAGCAACCTCCCGGCTTTGAAGATAGTGAGTACCCTAACCATGTCTATAGGCTCTCTAAGGCGCTTTATGGGCTCAAGCAAGCCCCAAGAGCATGGTATGAATGCCTAAGAGATTTCCTTATTGCAAATGGCTTCAAAGTCGGAAAAGCCGATCCTACTTTATTCACTAAAACTATTGATAATGATTTGTTTGTATGCCAAATTTATGTTGATGATATCATATTTGGGTCTACTAACGAATCTACTTGTGAAGAATTTAGTAGGATCATGACACAAAAATTCGAGATGTCTATGATGGGGGAGTTGAAGTATTTTCTAGGATTCCAAGTCAAGCAACTCCAAGAGGGCACCTTCATTAGCCAAACAATGTATACTCAAGACATTCTAACCAAGTTTGGAATGAAGGATGCCAAACCCATCAAGACACCCATGGGAACCAATGGGCATCTCGACCTCGACACGGGAGGTAAATCCGTCGATCAAAAGGTATACCGGTCGATGATTGGTTCATTGCTTTATTTATGTGCATCTCGACCGGACATTATGCTTTCCGTTTGCATGTGTGCAAGATTCCAATACAACCCTAAGGAATCCCACCTTACGGCCGTAAAACGAATCTTGAGATATTTGGCTTATACACCTAAGTTTGGGCTTTGGTACCCTCGGGGATCCACATTTGATTTGATTGGTTATTCGGATGCCGATTGGGCAGGGTGTAAGATTAATAGGAAGAGCACATCGGGGACTTGCCAGTTCTTGGGAAGATCCTTGGTGTCTTGGGCTTCAAAGAAGCAAAATTCGGTCGCTCTTTCTACCGCCGAAGCCGAGTACATTGCCGCAGGCCATTGTTGCGCGCAATTGCTTTGGATGAAGCAAACCCTGCGGGACTACGGTTACAAATTAACCAAAGTTCCTCTTCTATGTGATAATGAGAGTGCAATCCGCATGGCGGATAATCCCGTTGAGCATAGCCGCACTAAACACATAGCCATTCGGTATCATTTTCTTCGGGATCACCAACAAAAGGGGGATATCGAGATTTCATACATTAACACTAAAGATCAATTAGCCGATATCTTTACCAAGCCACTTGATGAACAATCTTTTACCAAACTTAGGCATGAGCTCAATATTCTTGATTCTAGGAACTTCTTTTGCTAAACTTGCACACATAGCTCATAAGTATACCTTTGATCATGTCTCTTTTATATATGCTATGACTAATGTGTTTTCAAGTATATTTCAAACCAAGTCATAGGTATATTGAAAGGGAATTGGAGTCTTCGGCGAAGACAAAGGCTTCCACTCCACTCTACTACTCATCCTTCGCCGTCGCTCCGCATCACTCTCCGTCTTTGGTATAATCTTCATTCATATGTTTTATTTGCCAAAGGGGAGAAAGTAGTTAGGAAAGGGCCTATATTTCATTCTAAGTATCCGTTTTTGGCGATTCATGCCAAAGGGGGAGAAAGTATTGGCCCAAAGCAAAAGGACCGCACCACCACCCTACTTTTAAAATTTAATGGTTTTCAATTGGAAAAATTCAAATTGGTATCTCTTTGTGTTCTAAAGGGGGAGCATATAGTATTTTCAAAAATTGATATCTTAAAACCCTCTTGAACACTAAGAGGAGAATTTATTTGAGGGAGAGTTTTATTTAGTCAAAGGAAAAGGATTTGGAACAAAGGAAGAAAATTTCAAAACTTGAAAATGCTTTGCAAAAATCTTATTCATTTACCTTTGACTATCTTGCAAAAGGATTTTGAAAAGAATTTACAAAAGGATTTGCAAAAACAAAACATGTGGTGCAAATGTGGTCCAATATGTTAAAAACAAAGAAACAATCCATGCACATCATGTAAGTATTTATATTGGCTCAATTCCAAGCAACCTTTGCACTTACATTATGCAAACTACTTCAATTATGCACTTTTATATTTGCTTTGGTTTGTGTTGGCATCAATCACCAAAAAGGGGGAGATTGAAAGGGAATTAGGCTTACACCTAGTTCCTATTTAATTTTGGTGGTTGAATTGCCCAACAAAAATCTTTGGACTAACTAGTTTGCTCTAGTGTATAAGTTATACAGGTGCCAAAGGTTCACACTTAGCCAATAAAAAGACCAAGTATTGGGTTCAAACAAAGGAGCAAGGGACAACCGAAGGTACCTCTGGTCTGGCGCACCGGACTGTCCGGTGCACCAGAGGACTCCAAACTTCGAACTCGTCACCTTCGGGAAATTCCAGAGGTGACTCCGCTATAATTCACCGGACTGTCCGGTGTACACCGAACATGTCCGGTGCTCCAAGGAAGAGCGGCCTCCTGAACTCGCCAGTCTCGGGATTTCACTTCAACCGCTCCGCTATAATTCACCGGACTGTCCGGTGTACACCGGACTGTCCGGTGTAACAGCGGGGCAACGGCTATTTCGGCGCCAACGGCTACCTGCGACGCATTAAATGCGCGCGCTGCGCGTGAAGAGGGCAGGCACGCCCATGCTGGCGCACCGGACATCCTACAGTACGTGTCCGGTGCGCCACCGGACATCCAGGCGGGCCCAGAAGTCAGAGCTCCAACGGTCGGAACCCAACGGCATTGGTGACGTGGCTATCGCACCGGACATGTCCGGTGTCCACCGGACTGTCCGGTGCGCCATCGAACAGACAACCTCACCAAACGGCTAGTTTAGTAGTTGGGGCTATAAATACCCCCAACCACCCACCATTCATTGCATCCAAGTTTTCACACTTCCAACCCTTTACAAGAGCTCTA
Source organism: Zea luxurians (assembly GCA_029449295.1). Taxonomy (NCBI): domain Eukaryota; kingdom Viridiplantae; phylum Streptophyta; class Magnoliopsida; order Poales; family Poaceae; genus Zea; species Zea luxurians. Next base: position 7,689,248 of record JAOPSE010000079.1, on the reverse strand, counting down.
GCATTCAATTCTAGACACACCAAAGAGATCAAATCCTCTCCAAAATCCACACAACGCCCTAGTGATTAGAGAGAGATTTGCTTGTGTTCTTTCGAGCTCTTGCGCTTGGATTGCTTTCTTCTTTCTTGATTCTTTCTTGCGATCAAAACTCACTTGTAATTGAGGCAAGAGACACCAATCTTGTGATGGTCCTTGTGGGAACTTTGTGTTCCAAGTGATTGAGAAGAGAAAGCTCACTCGGTCCGAGGGACCGTTTGAGAGAGGGTAAGGGTTGAAAGAGACCCGGCCTTTGTGGCCTCCTCAACGGGGAGTAGGTTTGCGAGAACCGAACCTCGGTAAAACAAATCCGCGTGTCACACTTCTTATTCGCTTGCGATTTGTTTTGCGCCCTCTTTCGCGGACTCGATTATATTTCTAACGCTAACCCGGCTTGTAGTTGTGATTATTTTTGAGAATTTCAGTTTCGCCCTATTCACCCCCCTCTAGGCGACTTTCAAAGAGCATGGTCAGGACGAAGCTTGACTGGGGTGTAAAGCGATCTCGACGAAAGATAGGACGATCACGAAGCTACGTACAGAAAAGCTTCGGCATGACGAAGGAAAGGAGGAACCGACCTAAGGATGAAAAGTCAAGTTAAACCTCAAAGGATTGCCATAAAGTTATTATCAAATGTAAAGGGCATCAATGTAATTTTACACGGGCTGCGTCCCGTGCCTATAAATAGATGAACAGCACTCCCGTACTGTTCACGCTGACTTGGCATACGCTTTTTCACGTTACGTCTGCATCCTTACTTTCCAACAATCCGAAGGTACACTTGTAATTTGTTTTTATGAATTTGGCGATAAAGATAAGTTGATGATAATACTCAAGCCATTGTTTGGATTTTATATATGTGTCCTTTTTTTATCGTTAATCAATCTTATGAAAATCTTTTCCTTTGTAACCTTCGTCCAAGATTCATTATATCCGAAGGGATATAATGTTTTTAAGGACGAAGGAGCTTAACATTTAACACTTTCCATGTTGCCTTGTTCTTAACTCTTAGCATTTGAGAACAAGTCCCCAACATTGGCGCCCACCTCCGGTGAACTCACGCCCATTTTCTGAAGTTCTGAACACCTTCGGCAAGTGTCACCTTCGTCATGCTGCCTAAAAAAGCTTCAGCGATAGGGGCTGCCACTCTGCAGCCGCTGGACCCCAATCAAGATGTCGTTTCTCTTAGGGAGGCCCGAAGCCAGAAGAGGAAGGTCACCAGTCCAATGCCTCTGGAGGACGACTTGGATCAAGAAATCCAAAATTTAGAGATGATCAATCAACAGGTCCAACGGAAGAAGGAGAAGATGGCTCGTCTAGCTGATCTTCAAAGGCAGATAGACGAGGCCTCTGAAGAGCTTCGACATCTTGCTCAAGATGACCAGAACCAAAGGCCCCCGCGCAGAGAGCTTCATGAAGAGGGCTTCTACAACGAGGGCGACTGGTATGAAGATTTCCATCACGGAATTTTTGCTTTTGATGATGCTTCTCCCTTGTCAACAGAACTGCAGGCTATTCCTTGGCCACAGTCTTACAAGCCGCCCCAGCTCCCCATGTACGACGGTCATTCAGACCCGAAACAATTCTTGATGAGCAATGAGGCAACTATATCTTCGTACGGTGGCAACACGGCGGTCATGGCAAAGTCCTTCGTCATGGCTGTCAGGAGCATTGCACAAACTTGGTACTCCTCCCTTAGGCCAGGGACAATCACCTCATGGCAAAAGTTGAAGGATATGTTGATAACCAGCTTCCAAGGGTTTCAGACGAAGCCAGTCACTGCTCAAGCTTTATTCCAGTGCACCCAGGATCACGAAGAATACCTTCAGGCATATGTCCGAAGGTTCCTACGTCTGAGGGCACAGACACCAACAGTGCCCAATGAAATTGTCATTGAGGCCATGATCAAGGGGCTTCGGCCAGGACCTGCAGCTCAGTACTTTGCCAGGAAGCCTGCTCAAACTCTGGAGAAGCTGCTCCAGAAGATGGACGAGTACATTCGAGCTGACAATGATTTTCTCCAAAGAAGGGAGGAAGCTCTCAGGTTCTCTGAAATGACTAGGGGCTTCGGAGGAAGATTTTATCCAAGGCACATCAGGTCAATTCACAATTCTACTCAAAATGACGACAAAGGGAGTCAACAGCAAAGGCCACATTGCTCCTCGCAAGCTTCGGGGCAACAGCAAAGCTCCTTCCGGCCGCCAGCGCCAAGGGGCAGAGGCGCCAGGGGCTTCGGGGGAAGATTTGGAGATCAACCAAGAAAAATTTACTGCCTATTCTATGGTGAAGGCAAGGGCCACACCACCAGGATGTGCCACATTACCATCCAGAAGCAAAAGGAGCTAGCAGAAGCTGCTGCACAATAGAGCCAGCCGAAGCAGGTCATGCATACTGCTTCGTACCATTCGCCTTACATTCCAGAATATGTAGGCAATCACCCTGCAGCCTCTGTTGCTTCGGCAAGCCAACCCCAAGCTTCCTGGCAACAGCTTCCACCGCTACCACCAATACAACGAGCTCCGCAGCCAGAAGGGAGCCAGCACTCTCATCCCCAGAGGGACTTCAGGGAGGAGTCTGAAGCTCGTACAGTCAATAGCACTGTGCCAGAGTCGAAGCACATTTACTGAAAATATCCTACCTCGACAGCAACTTTTTGCATTTTCGCATTCAGTTTTACTTTCTTTGTAGTAAAGAACAGTTATGGGAAGTTTAAATGTCTTTTATCGGTTTTTCAAATTCTTGTAAAAGTTTAGCTTATTATCATAATGAAAATATATCTTTTCCATAGGCTTGAGTTACTGAGGCACAAGAACTTATGGTGGCACGAAGAACCTTCGAATTATCAAAAACTTGTTTTAAGGAACACACTGTAACTTCTTCAAAGTAGTAAAAAACTGTTCCTAAAGGAGCGCAGTGTAAGTTTTCTGCTCAAAAGTCGTTCCAAAGGGAATGCAGAGCTTACAGCGAAAAATAAACGCTGATTCCGCTGAAAGTAAAAGGCGAAGAAGCACCTAAGGGAGGCTTACAGCGAAAAATAAACGTTGATTCCGCTGAAAGTAAAAGGCGAAGAAGCTCCTAAGGGAGGCTTACAGCGAAAAATCAGCGCTGAGATAAAAAGATTATGTGCTCTATTGCAGAGATGTGTGTATCTTCGGCATAAATATCATTTTGCATAGAATAACATCATCGCACCATTTTGCATAACATAAGCATCATACATCATATTGCATGAAGAACGAGAAGGGGACACAATATAGCTTCGTCAGAGAGGCAACATAAAACTTTTTTATAGCTTCGAAGAATGTTTGCACGAAGCTTGGATATTCTTCATCAGAGAAGTATGGAAATTCTTGTGATACATAAAGGATTTTCTTCACGAAGCATGAAAAGAAGGGAAGATGTTTTTTCGCCGAAGGCTCAAAAAACGGTATGTATGTAAAATTTCATACATCGTAAAGAATTGAACCATGAATAGATTATATATTACATTCAAAGTTACAAAGTTTCACACATGTCATGTTCCAAGTATTTTTACATTAGCACTTAATCTTCCCTAAGAACTACTTCTGCAGCTTCGTTTAGTAGCTGATTGACAACTTTGTCCATGATGGCTTCGGCCATTTGTCTAATTTCGTCGTCCCCTTCGGGGGGGGGGGGGGGGGGTCCGGAGCTGCCTCAGCAGGTTCTGAGGGAGGAGAGGATACGACTATATTACTGTTACAGAATCGCGAACAAAGTTTAAAATAAAAAATCACAACAGAATAAAAGCCACTAACTAATACCTATTTGCCCTTCGGGCCCTGTGCTTTCTTCAGCAGCCTCCGCTACCTTCCTAGGGTCATGGATGCCTTTTTCGCTTCTCTGAATGATTTCTTGGGCCATTTCTCGGCCGCCATTGTCCCAAATGTCGGTGAAAAATTTTCCACCGACCTGGCTTGCTTCGGCTGAAGGGTCTTTGATATCTTCAGAGGATAAAGCAGCTTCAGACTGTGCTAAAGATTTCACATGTTCGCACCCTTTCTTCTCCAAAATAGTAACAATTCCTCTGACGCCTGAAAAAGCACAAATGTCCCCGTGACTATTCAAGATTTCCTCGAAGGCCTCAGCTTCGTGACTGATCCATTCAATCGGGTCTTCTGGATTCCCTCTTGTGAAATTTTCTTCACTAGAAAATGCGCTGACGCTGGTGAAGCTGGATTTTATCTTTTTAACACATTCTATGGATTTATCATAGCACCTTTTCTTCGAAGCACGAAGCTCTTCAATATTTATTTCCAAATGATTTGCCCATTGATCACTTAGCTCTCATTTTGTTTCTTCAAGAATGCGTTCTTCTTTAGCTCGGGCTAATTGTTTCCGAAGATCTTCGATTTCACGCTTCTGAGCTTCGGCTTGAGTTTTAGAGCTAGCTTCGTCTTCCTTCATTTTATCCACCAACGTAACCGGAATCTTGTCCTTTTCCAAGGCTTCGTTTCTTAGCCTGATAACCTCTATTTGAAGGTTGTTAAGAGCAATAGTGCATCTCTCGTCTTCAGCATTCTTTTGTGCCCTTAAGGCATTGCTGAGTATTAAGCCCTATTCAAAAGAATGAATGGATTAACATAACAGCAAAGGACTATTTCAAAATTCACAAAATTCAAAATTTACAATCTTTGTACCTTTAGACTATTATATGCAAGACTATCTGCAAGATCCTCCTTCGTCATGGCGCAAAGGCCAGCTTCAAGCTTCGGGAATCCCATGCTTCTAGCCATCTCCCGGCAGACAGATAATTCTTTATTGTCTGGGAGGCAGTACAGGAAGTCATCTTCGTCTGTCCCATTGAACACTATGGCCCCCTTCAGATACTTCAGTTCTCGGGCATAGTGATTAGCTTCAAAGATCTCTTCTTCAGATAATTTCTTTCCCGAAGCATGTCGCACAATATAATCACGTATTTTGGAACATGCTTCGAGGACGGCAGTGTCAATTTCCTCAACCAAAATTGGCTCTGTCATTTTTGTTTTTTCGGTTTCCAAAGTTGCCTCTGTCAATTTTGTTTCTTCAGCTTTCAAATGTTTTACCTTGGTGGGCTCTGAAGGCCCAGCTTCAGTTACAAATTGTTGCTTCAAAGCTTCAGTAACAAAGGCTTCAGTAGACACTTCAGAAGCTTCAGCAGTTTTCTTTGGAGTTATGCTCGAAGATTTAATTGTTTCCAAAACATCTAGCACATTAACCATCCTTTTTCTTTTCGGGGTCGCTGCTCGACTCTTTTGGATTTTTGTTGAAGGACTTAAAATTTCTAATGTTTTTGCTTCTTCAGTCCTCGGTTCTCTTGTTTTCTCTGCTGCTGGTACTTCGGGCCATTTCCTCGATTTTTGCCACTGGAGTTGGTTCTCTGGCTTCGGTGGCCGAAGAGGCCTCACCAATAAACTCAGGCACTGTGGCCGGCTCAATATAACGTGGAGGGTGTGTGAGCACCTTTACCTTTTTCCTCTTCGACGCTGGCTCACTAGGAGCAGCTGAAGCAATTTCCTTTGCAGGAGAAGTATTTTTCCTTTTTTGGCCTCGCGATGGGTAATGGTAGTCGGGGTAGATAAACCCAATTGCATCAAATACTCGGTTAAGCCTCTTCTTCTTTCGGCCTCCGAAGGCCGCTGATAGTGCAGTATCTTCGGCCTTCGAATACACCCCAAGCAAATCGTCACTTATGGCCTCAATACTTTTCAACCAGTCATCATCTGGTTCAACAAACTTATCTCCGTATTTGAATGTGTATTTTAGCCTAACTAGCCCGCCTTCATCAGGTTCCTTAACGGTCTCTTTCGGCATTTCCCACTTTTCTACAAGTGGCCAAACTCTGAAGGCAATATGCTCTTGGACCAAATCCCTTATCCCAATAAAAGAGCAAACCACGCCGAAGGCTCTCTGGCATTCTTCGGCTGCTTCATCCATTTCCACCTTCGGCTTTCGGAGGCCGAATCGTTGCCAGATAGGGCGCATAATGATACCCATGATATCTTCACGAGATTTCAGGTCGTTTTTCACGTAAAACCATTCTGTCATCCAGTCGCCGGGCCACCTCTTCCGAAAGGTTGGCACAGGGCAGCTTGACCCTGACCGAGCACCGAAGCTGTAGCAGCCAAAGTTGTTATGATACTGCTCTTTGCCCCAGGGCTTTGTCTCATACAATAGCTCGTGTATGTTATAGAAGCTCTTTGCGTTAGGCTCCAAACCTTGGCTTCTCACGGCCCACACGAAAATGTTCATCCTTATGATTGCTTCGGGGATAAGCTGGTGAAGGTAGATTTCAAATGTCTTCAATACTTCTACGACAAAATTACTCAAGGGAAATCGTAATCCAGCTTTCAAGAAGCTTCGTAATATCACGACCTCATTTTCCTCGGGAGTTGGACAAGTCTTCTCTCCTTCGTCAGCCCTCACAATAGACAAGTCCCGAAAGTATCTCCCTCTCATATTGACAAGATGGTTTTCCTTAATGCTGGACTTACCAAAAACTGCATGGCTTGGTCGCCACGGTCGATCTTCGGAATCTTCACCACCATTATCCACATCGTAACTGTCACTGTCGCCAGTATCTTCAGATAAACCCTCCAAAATCTCCCTGGTAATTTTCTCCGTATTAGTCTTCGGCATTGATTCAAGAAAACCCAGGTGCATTTCCTTAGAAAGGCTTAGCTTCGAACCACCAATGGCTTTCTTATCCTTAGGCATCTACGAAAATGCTGACAAAACACACTCGAAACCGAAGCTTAAAAATCTAAAACCGAGCAAGTGCTGTTGCGTGCAGGCTAAAAATTTTTCGGGTGACTAAAAGCGGATGGCAAGAGAGCGTGCCAAATAAACTTGTGGCAAGCCCTTATTTATACACCCAGTGTGTCGGAAACTGGAGGGCCCAGTCTGTCAATGACTGCTGCTATTCTAGCAGAAGGAAGGAGTTTTTTCGGACCTTCGGCTCAAAGCCTTCGTCCACGTCGCAATATGAATTTATCATTGCAGTAAATTAATATTGCGAGGGGCTACTGTTGGGGGCCTTCGGCTTCCGAAGCTCCTCAAAAACATGTTTTGACAATATTTTCCGAGTGAAACATGTGAACAGGTATCTTCGGAGTCAGGTTGCGGGTGTACAAGAGCATGGTCAGGACGAAGCTTGACTGGGGTGTAAAGCGATCACGACGAAAGATAGGACGATCACGAAGCTACGTACAGAAAAGCTTCGGCATGACGAAGGAAAGGAGGAACCGACCTAAGGATGAAAAGTCAAGTTAAACCTCGAAGGATTGCCATAAAGTTATTATCAAATGTAAAGGGCATCAATGTAATTTTACACGGGCTGCGTCCCGTGCCTATAAATAGATGAACAGCACTCCCGTACTGTTCACGCTGACTTGGCATACGCTTTTTTACGTTACGTCTGCATCCTTACTTTCCAACAATCTGAAGGTACACTTGTAATTTGTTTTTATGAATTTGGCGATAAAGATAGGTTGATGATAATACTCGAGCCATTGTTTGTATTTTATATATGTGTCCTTTTTATCGTTAATCAATCTTATGAAAATCTTTTCCTTTGCAACCTTCGTCCAAGATTCATTATATCCGAAGGGATATAATGTTTTTAAGGACGAAGGAGCTTAACATTTAACACTTTCCATGTTACCTTGTTCTTAACTCTTAGCATTTGAGAACAAGTCCCCAACAATAACGATGTATCTGATCGATGAAAAATCCCTGATGGATTACGATCTTTGATGGACTTTTGTTACACCATCATAGATGTTGCGATGGATGAACGCCTGGAGCGATGTGTCATATTTAGAATATGTACTATTGCAACTATATTATCCCCTAAGTCCTATTGAAGGACATGTTATTTGCTTTGCACAACTATAAATTGTGGTGTAAGATAGAAAATGATAGCACAAAACTTCATCCATTCTCGTTATTCCAGATGAACAATGAGACATATATCTTGAAAAATATGCTTGAGTTTTGGGGGATAACGACTTTGATAGATGTCATCGTCAGGGGGAGCGAATGCTTATATTGATCACAATCGTGAGACAATAAATGTCATATTCTATGCCCTGAAGGCGTGAGCTTGATGATCAATATGTGAACCTTTATGAAACTTTCTATCAAATATATAGATCCAGTCGATCGAACACCATCAGTCAAAGTGGCTTATTTATATTGATACGTGCACTTACCTCGTATATCCTAGAAGTGAGTAGAGGTAAAGTTCCTGAAATAGTCCTTGCAAGGATATGCAATCCGTTTGCTAAATCTTTATGTGCATATACTTCTAGAAGAAGATGTTTTGCCTTATTGATACAGTTTTGCAAGGATCAGGGGGAGCACATTTCTAAAGTTAGCCCTTGTAGAAGATTCGATAGAATCTAGATCCTAGAGGATCGAAATCTGTCACGATGACAACTGTTGTACTCTTTTTCCCTTGGTGAGTTTTCTTGAAGTTTCTCACATGAGGTTTTTAACGAGGCAACAAAGTGCAAATGCAATTTGTATCACCATGCACTCTTTCTCCATATTTTCCCATCGGGTTTTTCGGAGTTTTAACGAGGCATGTGTTGGTTGCGGTATTCGCCCAAGGGGGAGTATTAAGTAACCCTAGTTAGGGTTATGTGGGCAAATACCTGCTTTGCCCCTGAGGGGTCACACATCTCTATATAAGGAACCTGTACACCACTTCATAATACAGAGAAGAGAAAGAGGCCAGAGGCCCAACCCTATACCCTATGTCTCGTGTGTTTATTCTGTCATTGTCGGGGACCATAATTAGGGGTACCCTCAAGGCTCCTAATTCTCAGCTGGTAACCCCCATCAGCACAAAGCTGCAAAGGCCTGATGGGTGCGATTAAGTCAGGGATCAGTCCATTCGAGGGACACGATCACGCCTCGCCCGAGCCTAGCCTCGGACAAGGGCAGCCGACCTCGGAGGATTTCCGTCTCGCCCGAGGCCCCCCTTCAGCGGCGAACATATTCCCGGCTCGCCCGAGGCCCTGCCTTTGCTAAGAAGGAACCCTGACCAAATCGCCGCACCGATCGACCAAGTCGCAGGAGCATTTAATGCAAAGGTGGCCTGACACCCTTATCCTGATGCGCGCCCCCCAGCCGGCAGAGCCGAAGTGACCGCCGTCACTTTGCCGCTCCACTGACCGGCCTGACAGAAGGACAGCGCCGCTTGCGCCACTCCGACTGCAGTGCCACTTGACAGAGTAAGACTGACAGGTAGTCAGGCCCTACCGGAGGCACCATAGGAAGCTCCGCTTCACCCGACCCAGGGCTCGGACTCGGGCTAAGTCCCGGAAGACGGCGAACTCCGCCCGACCCAGGGCTCAGACTCGGGCTAAGTCCTAGAAGACGGCGAACTCCGCTCCGCCCGACCCAGGGCTCGGACTCGGGCTAAGTCCCAGAAGACGGCGAACTCCGCTCCGCCCGACCCAGGGCTCGGACTCGGGCTAAGTCCCGGAAGACGGCGAACTCCGCCCGACCTAGGGCTCGGACTCGGGCTAAGTCCCGGAAGACGGCGAACTCCGCCCGACCCAGGGCTCGAACTCGAGCTAAGTCCCGGAAGACGGTGAACTCCGCTCCGCCCGACCCAGGGCTCGGACTCGGGCTAAGTCCCAGAAGACGGTGAACTCTGCCCGACCCAGGGCTCGGACTTGGGCTCGGCCCCAGAAGACGACGATCTCCGCCTCGCCCGACCCAGGGCTCGGACTTGGGCTCGGCCCCAGAAGACGACGAACTCCGCTTCGCCCGACCCTAGGGCTCGGACTCCGCCCCGGCACCAGCCAGCAATCTCCGCCTCGCCCAACCCGGGGGCTCGGACTCGACCTCGGCTTCGGAGGAGCTTCCACATCGCCCAACCTAGGGCGCAGACCAGCCACGTCAACAGGAGGCGCCATCATCACCCTACCCCGAGCTGACTCGGGCCACAGAGAACAAGACCGGCGTCCCATCTGGCTCGCTCCGCCAGATAGGCAATGATGGCGCCCCGCATGCTCTGTGACAACGGCGGCTCTCACCCCCTTACGGAAGCAAGAGGACGTCAGCAAGGACTCAACCGCTTCGACAGCTGTCCCTCCGCCAAGCTCCATCGCTCCTCCGACGGCCACGACATCACACCAGCTGGGTGCCAAGATCTCTCCGGCTGCCACAACGGCATGTACCTAGGGCGCTAGCTCACCTCCGCTAGACACGTAGCACTCTGCTACACCCCCCATTGTACACCTGGATCCTCTCCTTACGCCTATAAAAGGGAGGACCAGGGCCCTCTTAGAGAAGGTTGGCCGTGCGGGGACGAGGACGAGAACAGGCGCTCGCTTAGAGCCACTCGCTCCCTCTCCCGCGTGGACGCTTGTAACCCCCTACTGCAAGCGCACCCGACCTGGGCACGGGACGAACACGAAGGCCGCGGGATTCCCATCTCTCTCACGCTGGTCTTCGGCCGCCTCGCTCTCCCCCCTTCGCGCTCGCCCTCGCGCTCGACCCATCTAGGCTGGGGCACGCGGCGACATTCACTCGTCGGCCCAGGGACCCCCCGGTCTCGGAACGCCGACAGTTGGCGCGCCAGGTAGGGGTCTTGCTGTGTGTTGACGAATAGCTTCCCGTCAAGCTCCAGATGGGTAGTCTCCAGCAACCTCTCCAACCCGGGACGGTGCTCCGTTTCGGGAGTCTTGAGTTCATGTCCCTCGACGGCAGCTACGACATGATACTCCTTCCACCGCCGTGCGACAACAACAGTGGCGGCCGACAACCCGCCTGCCGGCGGCGGAATCGGCGACGTCTTCCCCACATGGTGGGAGAGCAACCTTCGAGCTCACCCTGTCCTCTCCCCCGCCGACGGAGGAGGAGGCGGGGCAACCAAGGCCAAGCAGGAGACAGCGCCTCGTCGGCTGTCGAGCGAGTCGACGGCCCCGGCACCCCAACGGGGGGCGCACCGGGCGTCGACCTCGCGTTTGAGACGAAGGCGAGCGCCGTCTCCCCGCGACACGCCAATCCCGAGCAAGCGGACGACGCCAGCACGCTCGCGAAAAGCTTGCTGGATGTCACCCTCGTACCTGAGACGACGGCGCAGTCAGTCCCCGACGCGACCTTATCACCGCCCGTCGACCAAAAGGTACCGATCGATTCCCATCCCGCGTCTTTCGGATTCAGCCTCAACCCGTCTAGCGACTTCGCTTTGGCGGGCGCTCTCGTAGAGGCAAATCCAGACCCTCAGGGGTTTCGTGTGCGGTCACCTTGGGACCGGCTGACGGACGTCTCGACCTACGGGCCCTCTGGGTCCGAGGAAGACGACAAACCCAGCATCTGTTGGGATTTCTCTGGACTTGGCAACCCCAGTGCCATGCGGGACTTCATGACCGCATGCGACTACTGCCTTTCCGACTGTTCCGACGGTAGCCGTAGCCTCGGCGACGAGGACCGCGGCCCAAGTCGCGAATGCTTCCACGTCGATCTAGGGGGTCCCCCCGAAGGCAACCATCTCGGCATGCCAGAGGACGGTGACCTCCCTAGGCCGGTACCTCGCGTTGACATCCCACGGGAGCTAGCTGTGGTCCCCATTCAGGCGGGGGGTCATGACCCACAGCTCGAGAAAATCCGCGGGGTGCAGGCCAGGCTCGACGAGGGAGTAGGAGCGCTTGAGCCGAACCGTCGGGACGTCGGGCAGGCATGGGCGGGCCAACCTCCGGCCGGAGAAATACGTCATCTACCCCAGGGCTTCCAGCACCGCATCGCCGACGACGTCAGGCTCAGGCCACCACCCGCCTCCAGTGGGGTCGGCCAGAACCTGGCGGCAGCAGCAATGCTTCTTCGCGCAATGCCAGAGCCATCAACCACCGAGGGGCGGCGAATCCAGGGAGAGCTCAAGAATCTCCTGGAAGGCACCGCGGTCCGACAGGCCGAGAGCTCTGCTTCTCGAAGGCAGGGGTACCCCTCGGAACCTCATGCTGCGACTTCCCGATTCATGCGGGAAGCCTCGGTCTACACCGGGCGCACGCGCAACACCGCGCCTGCGGCCCCGGGTCGCCTCGGCAACGAGCACCATCACCGCGACCGATGGGCCCACCTCGACGAGAGGGTGCGCCGAGGCTACCACCCCAGGCGTGGGGGACGCTACGACAGTGGGGAGGATCGGAGTCCCTCGCCCAAACCACCCGGTCCGCAAGCCTTCAGCCGAGCCATCCGACGGGCACCGTTCCCGACCCGGTTCCGACCCCCGACTACTATCACAAAGTACTCGGGGGAGACGAGACCGGAACTGTGGCTCGCGGACTACCGTCTGGCCTGCCAACTGGGTGGAATGGACGATGACAACCTCATCATCCGCAACCTCCCCCTGTTCCTCTCCGACTCCGCTCGCGCCTGGTTGGAGCACCTGCCTCCGGGGCAGATCTCCAACTGGGACGACCTAGTCCAAGCTTTCGCCGGCAATTTCTAGGGCACATATGTGTGCCTCGGGAATTCCTGGGACCTCCGAAGCTGCCGACAGCAGCCGGGAGAGTCTCTCCGAGACTACATCCGGCGATTCTCTAAGCAGCGCACCGAGCTGCCCAACATCACCGACTCAGATGTCATCGGCGCGTTCCTCGCTGGCACCACCTGCCGCGACCTGGTGAGCAAGCTAGGCCGCAAGACCCCCACCAGGGCGAGCAAGCTGATGGACATTGCCACCAAGTTCGTCTCTGGCCAGGAGGCGGTCGAGGCTATCTTCCGAAAGGACAAGCAGCCTCAGGGTCGCCCATCGGAAGGTACTCCTGAGGCGTCAACTCAGCGCGGCGCCAAGAAGAAGGGCAAGAAGAAGTCGCAAGCGAAACGCGACGCCGCCGACGCGGACCTTGTCGTCGCCGCCGAGTACAAGAACCCTCGGAAGCCCCCCGGAGGTGCCAACCTCTTCGACAAGATGCTCAAGGAGCCGTGCCCCTATCACCAGGGACCCGTCAAGCACACCCTTGAGGAGTGCGTCATGCTTCGGCGCCACTTCCACAGGGCCGGGCCACCCGCGGAGGGTGGCAAGGCCCGTGAATACGACAAGAAGGAAGATCACCAGGCAGGAGAGTTCCCCGAGGTCCGCGACTGCTTCATGATCTATGGTGGGCAAGCGGCGAACGCCTCGGCTCGGCACCGCAAGCAAGAGCGCCAGGAGGTCTGCTCGGTCAAGGTGGCGGTGCCAGTCTATCTAGACTGGTCCGACAAGCCCATCACCTTCGACCGAGACGATCACCCCGACCATGTGCCGAGCCCGGGGAAATACCCGCTCGTCGTCGACCCCGTCATCGACGACGTCAGGCTCACCAAGGTCCTCATGGACGGAGGCAGCAGCCTCAACATCATCTACACCGAGACCCTCGGGTTCCTGCTTGTTGATCTGTCCTCTATCCGGGCAGGCGTTGCGCCCTTCCATGGGATCATCCCCGGGAAGCGCGTCCAACCCCTCGGACAGCTCGACCTTCCCGTCTGCTTCGGAACACCCTCCAACTTCCGAAGGGAGACCCTAACGTTCGAGGTGGTCGGGTTCCGAGGAACCTACCACGCGGTACTGGGGAGGCCATGCTACGCGAAGTTCATGGCCGTCCCCAACTACACCTACCTGAAGCTCAAGATGCCGGGCCCCAACAGGGTCATCACCGTCGGCCCTACGTACAAACACGCGTTCGAATGCGATGTGGAGTGCGTGGAGTACGCCGAGGCCCTCGCCGAGTCCGAGGCCCTCATTGCCGACCTGGAGAGCCTCTCTAAGGAGGTGCCAGACGTGAAGTGTCACGCCGACAACTTTGAGCCAGCAAAGACGGTTAAGTCTGTCCCCCTCGACACCAGCGGCGACACCTCCAAGCAGATCCGGATCGGCTCCGGGTTCGATCCCAAATAGGAAGCAGTGCTCGTCGACTTTCTCCGCGCGAACGCCGACGTCTTCGCGTGGAGTCCCTCGGACATGCCCGGCATACCGAGGGATGTCGCCGAGCACTCGCTGGACATCCGAGCCGAAGCCCGACCCGTCAAGCAGCCGCTGCGCCGATTCGACGAGGAGAAGCGCAGAGCCATAGGCGAGGAGATTCACAAGCTAATGGCAGCAGGGTTCATCAAAGAGGTATTCCATCCCGAATGGCTTGCCAACCCTGTGCTTGTGAGAAAGAAAGGGGGGAAATGGCGGATGTGTGTAGACTACACTAGTCTCAACAAAGCATGTCCGAAGGTTCCCTACCCTCTGCCTCGCATCGACCAAATCGTGGATTCCACTGCTGGGTGCGAAACCCTGTCTTTCCTCGATGCCTACTCAGGGTATCATCAAATCAAGATGAAAGAGTCCGACCAGCTCGCGACTTCTTTCATCACACCCTTCGGCATGTACTGCTATGTCACCATGCCGTTCGGTTTGAGGAATGCGGGCGCGACGTACTAGCGGTGCATGAACCATGTGTTCGGCGAACACATTGGCCGCACGGTCGAGGCCTACGTCGATGACATCGTAGTCAAGACGAGGAAGGCCTCTGACCTCCTTTCTGACCTTGAAACAACATTCCGATGTCTCAAGGCGAAAGGCGTCAAGCTCAATCCCGAAAAGTGTGTCTTCGGGGTGCCCCGAGGCATGCTCTTGGGGTTCATCGTCTCCGAGCGGGGCATCGAAGCCAACCCGGAGAAGATCGCAGCCATTACCAGCATGGGGCCCATCAAGGACTTGAAAGGCGTACAGAGGGTCATGGGATGCCTCGCGGCTCTGAGCCGCTTCATCTCACGCCTCGGCGAAAGAGGTCTACCTCTGTACCGCCTCTTAAGGAAGGCCGAGTGCTTCACTTGGACCCCTGAGGCCGAGGAAGCCCTCGGGAACCTGAAGGCGCTCCTCACAAAGGCGCCTATCTTGGTGCCCCCAGCTGCCGGAGAAGCCCTCCTGGTCTACGTCGACGCGACCACCCAGGTGGTTAGCGCCGCGATTGTGGTCGAGAGGCAAGAAGAGGGGCATGCATTGCCCGTTCAGAGGCCAGTCTACTTCGTCAGCGAGGTACTGTTCGAAACCAAGATCCGCTACCCACAAGTTCAGAAGCTGCTGTACGCGGTGATCCTAACGCGACGGAAGCTGCGACACTACTTCGAGTCTCATCCGGTAACTGTGGTGTCATCCTTCCCCTTGGGAGAGATCATCCAGTGCCGAGAGGCCTCGGGTAGGATTGCAAAGTGGGCGGTGGAGATCATGGGCGAGACAATCTCGTTCGCCCCCGGAAAGCCATTAAGTCCCAGGTCTTGGCGGACTTCGTGGCTGAATGGGTCGACACCCAGCTACCGACGGCTCCGATCCAACCGGAGCTCTGGACCATGTTCTTCGACGGGTCGCTGATGAAGACAGGGGCCGGCGCAGGCCTACTCTTCGTCTCACCCCTCGGAAAGCATCTACGCTGCGTGCTACGCCTCCACTTCCCGGCGTCCAACAATGTGGCCGAATATGAGGCTCTGGTCAACGGGTTGCGGATCGCCATCGAGCTAGGGGTCCGACGCCTCGACGCTCGTGGTGACTCGCAGCTCGTCATCGACCAAGTCATGAAGAACTCCCATTGCCGCGACCCGAAGATGGAGGCCTACTGCGATGAGGTTCGGCACCTGGAAGACAAGTTCTACGGGCTCGAGCTCAACCACATCGCTCGGCGCTACAACGAGACTACGGACGAGCTGGCAAAAATAGCCTCGGGGCGAATGACGGTTCCCCCGGACGTCTTCTCCCGAGACCTGCATCAACCCTCCGTCAAGATCGACGACACGTCCGAGCCCGAGGTACCCTCGGCCCAGTCCGAGGCACCCACGGCTCAACCCGAGGCGCCCTCGGCTCAGTCCGAGGCACCCACGGCTCAACCCGAGGCGCCCTCGGCTCAGTCCGAGGCACCCTCGGTTCATCCCGAGGCACCCTCAGCTCGGCCCGAGGCGCCCTCGGTTCAGTCCGAGGTACCCTCGGCCCCCGAGGGTGAGGCACTGCGCGTCGAGGAGGAGCAAAGCGGGGTCGCGCCTAATCGAAACTGGCAGACCCCGTACCTGCAATATCTCCACCGAGGAGAGCTACCCCTCGACCGAGCCGAGGCTCGGCGGGTGGCGCGGCGCGCCAAGTCGTTCGTCTTGCTGGGAGATGAGAAGGAGCTCTACCACCGCAGCCCCTCAGGCATCCTCCAGCGATGCATCTCCATCGCCGAAGGTCAGGAACTCCTGCGAGAGATACACTCGGGGGCTTGCGGCCATTACGCAATGCCTCGAGCCCTTGTTGGGAACGCTTTCCGGCAAGGCTTCTACTGGCCGACGGCGGTGGCCGACGCTACCAGAATCGTCCGCACCTGCGAAGGGTGTCAATTCTACGCGAGGCAGACCCACCTGCCCGCTCAGGCTCTGCAGACAATACCCATCACCTGGCCTTTTGCGGTGTGGGGTCTGGACCTCGTCGGCCCCTTGCAGAAGGCACTCGGGGGCTACACGCACCTACTGGTCGCCATCGACAAATTCTCCAAGTGGATTGAGGTCCGACCCCTGAACAGCATCAGGTCCGAGCAGGCGGTGGCGTTCTTCACCAACATCGTCCATCGTTTCGGGGTCCCGAACTCCATCATCACCGACAACAGCACCCAGTTCACCGGCAGAAAGTTCCTGGACTTCTGCGAGGGTCACCACATCCGGGTGGACTGGGCCGCCGTGGCTCATCCCATGACGAATGGGCAGGTGGAGCGTGCCAACGGCATGATTCTACAAGGGCTCAAGCCTCGGATCTACAACGACCTCAACAAGTTCGGCAAGCGATGGATGAAGGAACTCCCCTCGGTGGTCTGGAGTCTGAGGACAACGCCGAGCCGAGCCACGGGCTTCACGCCGTTCTTTCTAGTCTATGGGGCCGAAGCCATCTTGCCCACAGACTTAGAATACGGCTCCCCAAGGACGAGGGCCTACACCAACCAAAGCAACCAAGTCAGCCGAGAAAACTCGCTGGACCAGCTGGAGGAGGCTCGGGACCAGGCCTTGCTACACTCGGCGCGGTACCAGCAGTCCCTGCGACACTACCACGCCCGAGGGGTCCAGTCCCGAGACCTCCAGGTGGGCGACCTGGTGCTTCGGCTGTGACAAGACGCCCGAGGGCGGCACAAGCTCACGCCTCCCTGGGAGGGGCCATTCGTCATCGCCAAGGTCCTGAAGCCCGGAACATACAAGCTGGCCAACAGTCAAGGCGAGGTCTACAACAACGCCTGGAACATCCAACAGCTACGTCGCTTCTACCCTTAAGATGTTTTCAAGTTGGTCATATACCTCGCACCCACGCAAAGTTTAGTCATCAAGGAAGGGTCGGCCTCGCCTCGGCAAAGCCCGACCCTCCCTCGGGGGCTAAAAGGGGGGGGGAACCCCCTCTGCGTCCAAATTTTCCTCGAAAAAAGATCTTTTCTGCCAGAATGTCTTTCGTGCTTTTTGGCTACTTCGAAAGTGGATCCTGAAAACGACGGAGTACACGTAAGTAGCCAAGGCTGACCGAGTCGAGGGACTCCTACGCCTCCGGGATACGGATACCTCACTCGTCACCTTCTGCGATAAGTAACTCATGTTCGGATAAGTGATTCTGCGGACCGAACAAGTCTTCACGTTCGAAAGCTCTTCTGCCGAAGCGATCCTTCAAGCCTTCTCGACTGCGTCGGTGACAGAGCCCCGTGGACGGGTAAGAGTGCGCGTAAGCGGCAAGGCCGACCGAGCCGAGGGACTCCTACGCCTCCGGGATACGGATACCTCACTCATCACCTTCCGCGAGAAGCAACTCTTGCTCGCACAAACATTTCTGTTATCGACAAAAAAGTCCAGATACTCGAAACAAAAGCAAAAGAGACGTAGCTTTACAACACGGCGAGGGTGTGTTTAGGCCTCGGCGGCCGTAGGAAACACATGCTACAAGACAATCCGATCCTGCAGGCTCGGATCTTGACGGCTGAAGGGAGCAGCAGCACCCTTGGCATCGACGACACCTTCGGCAAGGGCCGACCTAGCCTCAAACGGCGACGCGGTCCGAGGATCTCCACTCTGGAGGACGACGTCATCACCACGCCCGGGCCATCGCCTCCAGGGTCTTCTCCGGGAATCCGGCCCGAGCAGGCGGCTCGACCGGTCACCCCGGGGCCTCGGCCAGTTACCTTCTAAGGACGTCAATCCGGCTCGAGCAGGCGGCTCGGCCGGTCACCCCGGGGCCTCGGCCAGCTGCCCTCCAAGGACGTCAGCCCGACCCGAGGCCTCGGCTGGTCAGTTCCGGCATCGGTCCCGCTAACGGACGACCCGGCCAGGCTCCGGCCAACCAGGTTTTCCTTTCGAGCCAACTCCGCCTCTGTTCATGTTGATGCCGCTACCCCTGGCCTCAGCTCATCGAAGAGCGGCCGAGGGGTTCCTTAACTAAGCAAGAGAAGCCTCGGACGACAAGGCCGACCGAGCCGAGGGACTCCTACGCCTCCGGGATACGGATACCTCACTCGTCACCTGTACACGGGGCGACTCACGCTTGGTGAAGCGGTTCAGACAACCAACAGGCGAGTCTTAGTGCTCGAAAAGGAGGAAAAAACATGGCTCTGTGCCGAAACTACATACATGTTCAGGCCCCGACAGCCACAATGAACAAAAACACCGGCACTCAAGGTGCCATTACAAACGGAACTCCGGTTCCGCCTCCACAGGTACGAACAACCCCACTCGACGGGGGAAGGGCCTGCGGAGCAACAGAAGACCGACGAACGGCTCGCCTTCGCCCGCTCCAGCAGCAGCGACAACGACCCCCTCTATGGGTGGCCAAACTGCAGCGGCGATGGCCTCAGGGCGAACGCCGCTGCAACCTTGCCCTCGCCCACGCCGACGCTCGAGGGGCGAGGACAAGTACAAAGAGCCGGAGGCCCGGAGCGCGGATGGTGGCGGTGATCCCGTCGGCGACGGGGACTTCTCGAGCCGCCTCTGCCTCGGCACCGACGACAGGGGCCGTCAGCCCGCCGGCAGATCCCCGCTCGGATCCTCCCGGACGAGCAGGGCACCGACCTCCCCGCGGAGGCACCGTACCGGTGCAAAGGCGGGACCGCCCCAGAACACGAACGCCGCCCTAGCAGCGCGCGACATCTTGGGCGGTCCTCCCGTGCACACGGCGCGGCAGCCACCTTCCGGCGGGAGGGGGCACCGGGGGCCAACCCGACGAGCCCGACGCGCTGGGGCTGACGATACCTGCTGTCGACCGGCCCCGCGTTGTCGAAGTCCGACCCGCCCGCAGGGCCAGCGAGCGCCTTCTCCCTCGAACGCCGCGGGAGAGGGTGACCCACGAGCCCGCGCGGGAGGTAGAGCTCCGGCTCAGCCCGGCCTCCACCCCAGCAAGGATGATGAACATCCTTGAAGCTGAGGGTGGGACCAAGATCGCAGCCCGGCTCGCTTTCCCCCACCATCAAGCTGGAGGTCACCGTTTTGGGTGACCGCCGGCGGAGGGGTGCAGCCGGGCTGCATGATGAAAATCCTTGAAGCCAAACGATGGCTGAAAGGTGCCAACTCCCGCAGAGTTGCGTTCCCCCAACGACGAGGTGGAAAGACGGCGGATCTCCCCCATCCGGGGGCTTGGAAGGTGGAAAGACACGATGCATAAGGGAGCGCGAAGACATGGTCGCCTTCCAAGGGGGTCACCCTCCTTTTAAGGGCGGTTCTCCCTACTCGCGTCCCCAGCCGTCACGGGCTGAGTCTTCTCCAACACACTCCAAGGTCCCCCCACGGCGCGGGGGCTGGGTCCCACACGTCATGCAAGCCGACTCAGAGCAGAAGAAGCCAAACCGCCGCGCGCGGTGCATACAACCGCCCAGCGGTTACAAGCGACCCTCCACTTTTGCCCAGACCAGCGGGCGAAAGGGTGGGCAGCCATGCAGGCGGCATGCAACCGCGCCAAGTGGGCGCGCTTCTCCGACTCCCAACATGCCCGGCACGGAGGCCCAGGCCCACGCGTCATGCAACCGGTGCGCCGGTTGCTACGTGTGAGTAACTGCGTCGCCACTTGCGCCACCACCGCGCCTCCTCGACTGCAGAACCAATACCGCGATTCGAGGCCACCCAGCGCACGGCCCAGCGGCTCCAGCCTGGCGCGACGGTCAATACGGCCGAAGACGGGCCGGCAGTAATGGCAGCGGCAGGCGAGCAGGTGCAGCGGTCACGTCGTCAGCCAAGCTTACGTCCCATCCGGGGGCAGCGAGAGAACCCTCTCCCATGGCGTGAAGACAACGCGCCCGTGATTCGTTCCTCGAACGGCTCGCGCACGCGCAACGGTCGCCCCGCCAACCACTCGCCCCATCGCATTAACTCCGCGGCGGGACACGCGGCGCCTCTGGCAGGAGAAGCGGGCGACGCTTCGCCTTCGCCATAATGACCGCGTCCAAAAAGGTACGCCGCGTCGTTCGATTTCGTATCCTTTTCCGTTTTTTCCGCTTTCTCTCTCTTGCAACAGGGACCGGGAAAGGGGGATACCCTGAAAAGGATCCTTCCCCGAGAAGGAACCAGGCTCCGAGCCCCCCTACTGATCAGAGGTTCGAAGGCTGGCCCCCCAGAAGGGTTCAACAGCCGCCTCAGATCGCGTGGGCCCTACACCCACTACTGGTTAGAGGTTCGAAGGCCGGCACCTCGAAAGGGTTCAACGACCGCCTCAGGCTACTCGGGCTCCGTGTCCATTACTGATCAGGGGTTCGAAGGCTGGCCTCCGAAGGGTTCACAGCCGCCTCAGACGCCGAGCGAGGGATGACCATGGGTACGTTCGATACATAACCAAGGCTCGGGCTGCGCTCCCGAGGTACCCTAGGACATTTCTGAGACCAGCGGGAACGATCTTGTAACAGAATCCCATCAGAGGGAGGCATCGAGCCCTCGGACCCCGTCGCCAGGGGACCGGGTCTGGCAGAACACCCGCAGGTACTTTTGGGCGTGCCTCTGGGCCCCTAGCCGACCCTAACGAACGGGGCACGGACGTCCACTCGGATTACCCGCTTGCAGCTCATCGGAGACACCATGT
This sequence comes from Zea luxurians, assembly GCA_029449295.1. Classification (NCBI taxonomy): domain Eukaryota; kingdom Viridiplantae; phylum Streptophyta; class Magnoliopsida; order Poales; family Poaceae; genus Zea; species Zea luxurians. The sequence continues at coordinate 7,668,181 of JAOPSE010000079.1, read as the reverse complement.
TCGGCGCCCATCGAGGGCAACATGGCGCTTTCCCCCCTCCTTCTTGCGGAAAGGCGACGCAGGGGCGTATGTAAAAAAGCCGAGTCTACCCCTGACCGCCCTCTTGCTCTGTGCAGAGGCTCGGGGGCTGCTCTCGCAAACCCGGCTCCGGCCGAACCGTTGACAGCGTCAACATACCAGCCCGAGAGCTTGGGACCCGACCGTACACCTGGGCTACGGCCAGCTCGCATGAGGGAACGACCAGACCAGCCGAAGCACTACGTGAGGCAGTAAGACCTCGAAGGAGTGAAACCACTCCTCCGAGGCCTTGGGGGCTACACCCGGCAGGTGCGCTCGCGCGCACCCACCGGAACAAAACGCAACCGAGAAAGCCTGGTCCCTTTGCAAAAAAGTGCGACGAAAGCCTCCAAGCGAGTGCAAACACTCCCTTCGAGGCTCGGGGGATACTGTCGGGGACCATAATTAGGGGTACCCTCAAGGCTCCTAATTCTCAGCTGGTAACCCCCATCAGCACAAAGCTGCAAAGGCCTGATGGGTGCGATTAAGTCAGGGATCAGTCCATTCGAGGGACACGATCACGCCTCGCCCGAGCCTAGCCTCGGACAAGGGCAGCCGACCCCGGAGGATTTCCGTCTCGCCCGAGGCCCTGCCTTCAGCGGCGAACATATTCCCGGCTCGCCCGAGGCCCTGCCTTCGCTAAGAAGCAACGCTGACCAAATCGCCGCACCGACCAACCAAGTCACAGGAGCATTTAATGCAAAGGTGGCCTGACACCCTTATCCTGACGCGCGCCTCCCAGCCGGCAGAGCCGAAGTGACCGCCGTCACTTCGCCGCTCCACTGACCGGCCTGACAGAAGGATAGCGCCGCCTGCGCCACTCCGACTGCAGTGCCACTTGACAGAGTAAGACTTACAGGCAGTCAGGCCCTGCCGGAGGCACCATAGGAAGCTCCGCTTCGCCTGACCCAGGGCTCGGACTCGGGCTAAGTCCCGGAAGACGGCGAACTCTGCCCGACCCAGGGCTCGGACTCGGGCTAAGGCCCGGAAGACGGCGAACTCCGCTCCGCCCGACCCAGGGCTCGGACTCGGGCTAAGTCCCAGAAGACGGCGAACTCCTCTCTGCCCGACCCAGGGCTTGGACTCGGGCTAAGTCCAGGAAGACGGCGAACTCCGCCCGACCCAGGGCTCGGACTCGGGCTAAGTCCCGGAAGACGGCAAACTCCGCCCGACCCAGGGCTCGGACTCGGGCTATGTCCCGGAAGACGGCGAACTCCGCTCCGCCCGACCTAGGGCTCGGACTCGAGCTAAGTCCCAGAAGACGGCGAACTCCGCCCGACCCAGGGCTCGGACTTGGGCTCGGCCCTAGAAGACGACGAACTCCGCCTTGCCCGACCCAGGGCTCGGACTTGGGCTCGGCCCCAGAAGACGACGAACTCCGCTTCGCCCGACCCTAGGGCTCGGACTCCGCCCCAGCACCAGCCGGCAATCTCCGCCTCGCCCGACCCGGGGGCTCGGACTCGACCTCGGCTTCGGAGGAGCTTCCACATCGCCCAACCTAGGGCGCAGACCAGCCACGTCAATAGGAGGCGCCATCATCACCCTACCCCGAGCTGACTCGGGCCGCAGAGAACAAGACCGGCGTCCCATCTGGCTCGCTCCGCCAGATAGGCAATGATGGCGCCCCGCATGCTCTGTGACGACGGCGGCTCTCAGCCCCCTTACGGAAGCAAGAGGACGTCAGCAAGGACTCAACCGCTCCGACAGTTGTCCCTCCGCCAAGCTCCATCGCTCCTCCGACGGCCACGACATCACACCAGCTGGGTGCCAAGATCTCTCCGGCTGCCACAACGGCATGTACCTAGGGCGCTAGCTCACCTCCGCTAGACACGTAGCACTCTGCTACACCCCCCATTGTACACCTGGATCCTCTCCTTACGCCTATAAAAGGGAGGACCAGGGCCCTCTTAGAGAAGGTTGGCCGCGCGGGGACGAGGACGAGAACAGGCGCTCGCTTGGAGCCGCTCGCTCCCTCTCCCGCGTGGACGCTTGTAACCCCCTACTGCAAGCGCACCCGACCTGGGCGCGGGACGAACACGAAGGCCGCGGGATTCCCACCTCTCTCACTCCGGTCTCCGGCCGCCTCGCTCTCCCCCCTTCGCGCTCGCCCTCGCGCTCGACCCATCTGGGCTGGGGCACGTGACGACATTCACTCGTCGGCCCAGGGACCCCCCCCCCCCCGGTCTCGGAACGCCGACAGTCATGCTTATGGGAAGGGAGACGGGTCCTCTACAGCTTCTTGCGTCTCTACTGCTGACGGGAGGGAAGGGAGCGGATCTGGTGATCCGTGGTAACGTAGTTCTCAACAAACCTAAGGAAAAACAACCCAGGGTGGAAGCGAATCATGGTTCATGAAGTGATCGGACCGCTAGAAGTTTGACTTAAGAATAAAAAGAAAACTAGTTATGTATAATTCTACTACCTAAATTTTAGTTTTAGCAAGTCCTCAAATAATATAGGAAGAAAAAAACTCATCTTCTCCAACTATATATATATATATATATATTACTTTTTAAATATGTTAAAAATTGTTATGTCACCAATTTGAGTGGGACTAGTCAATTTTCCCTTTTCTTTTCGTCTTCCTTCCACAACTCGATCTCAAAATTATGATCTCGTCAGCCGATAGATTTAACACTGTGAGTTGTGTTGGCGTTTTGATTTGTTGTCGTAATTATTTATTCGTTTGACATGTATATGTGCATCCGTTGCATTATTAATTGTTTAATCTCTAGCTTATGAGTGTCTGTAATTGTGCATCTTCGGTAACCGACGCATGGGATCTATTAATCTATCTTTACCACGGGAAAAAGCGACGAAATAAAAAAAAATTGCACCAGTTTTTGTGCTTCGGGAGTTGGTAAATGGTTGCCAAATAATGTAGGAAGGAATTGAGGTTAGATGAGAAGTGACTAAATTTAGGAAGTTTATTTAGAGAGCTGTTGGAGAAGAGTTTTTTGGGTTAGCTACCTAAATTATTGATCTAGGGAGTACTTTAGAGAACTACTAGAGTTGCTCTAATGTGCAGAAATTCCATTTGAGGGCTGGTTTGGTGACAAGTGAGGCCTTGTTCGGTTATTCGTACACCATGGATTAGAAAAAGAATTAGTAGAGATTTTGACTTGCTATGAATTTAAACCCACACATCCAATTTCAGTCAATTCATATAAATTGAGATAAAAACGAACAAACCTGTATTTGAAGGAAATCCACAGAGAAGGAAACCCTTCCATGGATTCCCATCCTTGTCACCAAACCAGCCGCGAGGGTTATCTAAAACACGGTATTGTCGTCCTCGTTTCCTACATTCTGGCTCCCTACATTCTGGCTCTTCTAGTAGTAGTAGCTATATGGCTCTCATTTGCTATGCATCTCATACATGGTTAAAAGAGATCGCTAGCAGTACACCTTTGAGATTATCCTGATTTTCCTAAAAAATTAGCACCTGTACCACAGTTGACTTGTCAGGGGCCGGTAGTCAGTGCCCGGCTTTAGTCCCACATTGGCTAGCCAAGGGGGCCGTGGGCAGCTTAAAAGGGAGAGTCCCCCTCCTCTCATCAGCCTAGCTTTTGGGATGTGAGTGGTGGGCTCTCTTGGCTGGACCGGCCCACGAGCGCATGAACGGCCGAAGCTGTCGAGTGTGGGCTGGGCCAGGGGTTGGACGCTGACATCTGGTATCGGAGCCCGGTTGGCCCATGCCTGCCTTGGGGGGCTTCTTAAGGGGGGTGGGATGTCAGAGGCCGGTAGTCAGTGCCCGGCTTTAGTCCCACATTGGCTAGCCAAGGGGGCCGTGGGCAGCTTAAAAGGGAGAGTCCCCCTCCTCTCATCAGCCTGGCTTTTGGGATGTGAGTGGTGTGCTCTCTTGGCTGGGCCGGCCCACGAGCGCATGAACGCCCGAAGCTGTCGAGTGTGGGCTGGACCGGGGTTGGACGCTGACATGACTGTACAGCACCACACTCTCTCTTGTTTTTATGAATCAAGGAGGGTATGTACGACCGAATTTTTTGTATTTTGATCCTTTCTCGGAAAAAAAAATCACGTTTAGACCTTAAAAAATTTTAATATCATTTTTGGACCCTTTGCTCGGCGCCATAGCATATGGCGCCGAGGTACGTGTTGCGCTAGCACAACCCGGACGACGTGGTGCCGATGTGGCACCGAGCTCGGCGCCAAGATCTATGGCGCCGAGCTCGGATGTGTAACAAAAAAACTTGTCTAGCTCAGTTGGTAGAGCGCAAGGTTTTTAACCTTGAGGTCGTGGGTTCGAGCCCTATGGTGGGCGTTATAAATACTTTTTGTCTTTATCACTGATTTGTTTTTTTCTAGATTTTTTCGTTTATATTGCTGATTTATCCGTCCAAATTTATTTCTCATCTAGATTTTTTTTGACTGATTTGTTTATTACATTCGTCCTTAAAAAGCATTCGGTCGATATTATAGATAATATATATTAATACAGAAATAGTCGTTGTACATACACTATAATATTAGTGTACTAGATATGTCCAAAAAATGCAACTCGATCGATATTCGGTCCAAGTCAAAATTATCTCAATTTATAAATAATAGTATCAACGGATATAATTAAAGAAGTTATACTATAACAATGTATTATATGATGTTGGGGACTTGTTCTCAAATGCTTCGGATTAAGAACAAGGCAACATAAAAAGTGTTAAATGTTAAGGCCCTTCGTCCTCCCAAACATTATTCCCCTTCGGGGATAATGAGTTCCGGACGAAGGTCACAAAAAAAACATACCTTCGTAGATTCAACAAGTAATAACGAAGGATTCAAATGAAACATGAATTGTAAATCATAGAATCATTTCTATTTTATTAACACAGAAAAAACAGAAATGATTATAAATTACAAATGTACCTTCGGTCCTGAGAGAAGGTAAAAGTACAAGCGTGACGCAAATGCCAATGCCCGGTCAGCGTGAACAGTACGGGAGTACTGTTCATCTATTTATAGACGTGGGACGCAGCCCACGTAAAATTACATCCATGTCCACTACATTTGTTAGTGACTTATGGAAATCTGTCGAGGCCCACGTAGTCTTTTCATCTTCAAGTCGGTTCCCTTTTCTGCTATCGTGACGAAGCTTCCCCGCACACAGCTTCGGCTGCGCTCGTACTTCGTCTGGTTCAGGCTTCGTCCTGGCCGTGCTTCGTATTCATAATTCTGAATCCGAGAATACCTGTTCACATAATCCACTTGGAAAACATTGTCAAATCATGTTTTTGAGGACCTTCGGAGGACGAAGGCCCCCAACAGTAGCCCCTCGCAATATTAATTTGTTAATAATAAATTCAGATTGCGATATGGACGAAGGCCTTGAGCCGAAGGTCCGAAAAAACACCTTCCCTTTGCTAGAATAGCAACCTTCACTGACAAGCGGGACCTTTCAATTTTCAACGCCCTGGGCGTATAAATAAGATCGCACCGCAAACTCATTTGGTACGCGCACTTGCCATCTGCTTCGGCCCACTAAAAATTTTTAGCTCTTGTGCATTAAGATTGGTGACCTTTTTGAGTTTGAAGCTTCGGCCCCGAAAACAGCTTTTTAGGTTTTTTAGCATTTCCGAAGATGTCAGAAGGCAAGAAGATCCCTGCGGATACGAAGCTGAGCCTCGAGGAAGAGAAGAATCTGGGGTTCCTGATTGCAATGGCGGAGACCAATACAGAGAAAATTACCAAGGAGATTCTCGAAGGTTTGTCCGAAGATACTGGTGACAGCGACAGCTATGATGTAGAAAGTGGCGGGGAGGAGGCCGAAGATCGTCCATGGCGGCCAAGTCACACGGTTTTCGGGAAAACTACTATTAAGCAGAGCCATATTGATAACATGAGGGGGCGATATTTTCGAGATGTGTCTATTGTGAGGGCTGATGCTGGAGAAAAAAGTTCTCCCACCCCCGAAGAAGATGAAGTTGTGATTTTCCGAAGCTTTCTCAAGGCTGGGCTTCGATTCCCCCTGAGCAACTTTGTTGTCGGGGTACTGAAAACATTTCAAGTCTACCTTCATCAACTTACTCCCGAAGCTATCATAAGAATGGGGATATTTGTCTGGGCTGTGAGGAGCCAAGGTTTGGATCCAAACGCTAAAAGCTTCTGCAACATTCATGAGTTATTATACGAAACAAAGCCCTGGGGAAAAGAACAATACCACAACAATTTTGGGTGTTATAGCTTCGGTGCCCGCTCCGGGTCAAGCTGCCCTGTGCCGACCTTTCGGAAAAGGTGGCCCGGAGCCTGGATGTCAGAGTGGTTCTATGTAAAGAATGACTTATCAGTACAAGAAGATGTCAAAAGTATCATTATGCACCCCATCTGGCAACGCTTCGGACTTCGAAGGCCGAAGGTTGAAATGGACGAAGCAGCCGAGGAATGCCAAAGAGCTTTCGGCATAGTCTGCTCTTTCATTGGGACAAGGGACTTGGTCCAAGAGCACATAGCCTTCAGGGTATGGCCACTTGCAGAAAAATGGGAAATGCCGAAGGATACTATCAAAGAGTCCGACGAAGGCGGACTGGTCAGACTGAAGTACACATTCAAATATGCAGATAAATTTATTGAACCTGATGACGACTGGTTGAAAAGCATTGAAACATTAAGTGACGAACTGCTTGGGGCATACTCGAAGGCTGAGAACACTGCGTTATCAGCAGCCTTCGGAGGCCGAAAAAAGAAGAGACTCAACCGGGTGTTTGATGCAGTTGGGTTCTTCTACCCTGATTATCGTTATCCCATTCGAGGGCAAAAAAGGAAAATCACAACCTCTGAAAAAGAAGAAGCTGCAACTGCTCCTAGCGAGCCAGAACCGAAAGGAAAAAGGTTAAAGGTCCTCACACACCGGCCACGCCATATTGAACCAGCTTCGGTGCCTGAGTTTACCGGAGAAACATCTTCGGCCGCCGAAGCTGAACAGCCAACCTTGCTGCCAGAAATTGCAGTGATGGCCGAAGCGCCATCCACAGTAAAAATGGAAGAAGTGAAAAAACCGACTAAGGAAAAAGCATCAGAAGTTTTGAGTCCTGCAGCAAATGCCGAAACAGCAAAAAACCAAAAGGGTCCAATGGTGACCCCAAAAAGGAAAAGAATGGTAAATGTACTAGATGTCTTGGAGACAATTAAGTCTTCAAGCACAACTCCAAAAAAGAGTGTTGAAATTGCTGAAGCAACTTCTGAAGCTCCAACACAACAGGTTGAAGCTGAAGCTGGGCCTTCAGAGCCCTTCAAGGAGCAAACTTTGGAAGCCGAAGCAATAAAAATACCAGAACCAATTTTAGTTGAAGAAACTGACACTGCCATCCCCGAAGCGCCTGCCAGCATGTGTGATTACATCATACGACATGCTTCGGGGAAAAAACTATCTGAAGAAGAAACTCATGAGGCTAACCATTATGCGAAGGAGCTAAAATATCCGAAGGGGGCAGTAATATTCAATGGGACAAATGAAGATGATTTCTTATACTGCCTGCCTGACAACAAAGAGCTATCTGTCTGCCGAGAGATGGCCAGGAGTATTGGTTTCCCGAAGCTTGAATCTGGATTAAGCGCCATGACGAAAGAAGATCTCGCAGACAGTCTTGCGTACAACAGCCTGAAGGTATGGGAATTAAATGCTTGAAAAACCCCCTTATTATTTTTTACGCAACTCATTCCTTTTATTCTTATATGGATTCTTTTTTCGTATAGGGCCTGATCCTAAGCAACGCACTAAGAGCCCAAAAGAGCGCCGAAGATGAAAGCTATGAAATTGCGTTTAACAATTTACGTTCCGAAGTCATAAAGCTGAGGAACGAAGCTCTAGAAAAAGACAAAATTCTGGTTACTCTAGTAGACAAGATAAAAAAGGACGAAGCTGCTGCAAAGATTCAAGCCGAAGCTCAGAAACACGAGATCAAAGATCTTCAGAAACAATTAGCCCGGGCGAAAGAAGAACGTGTTCTTGAGGAAACAAAACGAGAACTTAGTGATCATATGGTGGATAAGTTGGAGTTAAGGGTTAAGGAGCTTCGTGCCTTTCAAAGAAAATGCTATGTTAAATCTGTAGAATGCGTGAATAAAATTAAAAGCAGCTTCGCCAGCGTGGGCGCCTTTTCCAGCGAAGAGAATTTCTCTCGAGGTAATCCCGAAGGTCCACTGGAATGGATAAGTCACGAAGCAGAGGCCTTCGAAGAGATCCTGAGCAGTCGTGGCGACATCTGCGCTTTTTCGGGCGCCAGAGGAATTGCTTCTGTCTTAGAGAAGAAAGGTTGCGGGCATGTAAAATTTTTAGCTCAGTCCGAAGCTGCCTTATCTTCCGAAGACATCAAGGACCCCTCGGCCGAAGCAAGCGTTGTTGGTGGCAAATTTTTTACTGATATCTGGAACGACGGTGGCCGAGGAATGGCGCAAGAAATCATCCAAAGGAGCGAAAAAGGCATCCATGATGCTAGGAAAGTGGCAGAAGCTGCCGAAAGAAGTACAGAGCCCGAAAGGCATTTAGGTATTAATTAGCCGTTCTTATTGTGTTGTAATTTTTATTTCAAATTTTGCTCACGATTTGTAATAGTAATGAAGAAATGTTCTCTCCCCTCAGATGCTGTTGGATCGACTGCCGACCCCCACACAGAAGGGGATGATGCAATTAAACAAATGGCCGAAGCTATCATGGACAAAGTTGTTGATCAACTTTTAAATGAAGCCGCCGAAGCAGTATTAAGAGAAGACTAGATGCTATTTAGAAAAACAGTTAAAGTGTGATCTATGTAACATTTTGTACATTTGAATGTAATATACAAGTTTCTTTCCATTATTCAATTCTTTACGATGCATGAAACTTTAAATACATACCATTTTTGAGCTTCGGCGAAAAAACACCTTCCCTTCTTTTCATGCTTCGTGAAGAAAACATTCTTCGTTAAAATTATTCTGATGAATCACATCCATGCTTCATGAAATCATTATCCGAAGCTGTATTCCGAAGCTATACAATTTCGATGTCACTTTCTCAAAGCATCCTTCCGAAGGTTGAGAGTGTCACCTTCTTTTGCCAAATGCAATATGATGTATGATGCTTATGCTATGCAAAATGATGTGATGATGTTATGCTATGCATGTGACATTTGTTCCGAAGATACACATAAAATATATTCGTAAGCTCTGCATTCCCTTAGGAACGTCTTTGGAGCTTCTTCGTCTTTTACTTAGACGATCTCAGCGTTGACTTTTCGCTGTAAGCCTCCCTTAGGAGCTTCTTCGCCCTTTACTTAGGCGGTATCAGCGTTGACTTTTCGCTGTAAGCCTCCCTTAGGAGCTTCTTCGCCTTTTACTTAGGCGGTATCAGCGTTGACTTTTCGCTGTAGGCTCTGCATTCCTTTAGGAACGACTTCTGAGCAGAAAACTTACACTGCGCTCCCTTTGGAACGACTTTTTGTGACTTCACAAACTTACTCTGCGTTCCTTAGAACGACTTTCTGTTACTCCGAAGGATTTTTAATTCGAAGGTCCTCCTTGGTAACGGAAAAAATTTTTAAGCTTCAGCAACTTAAGCTTGTGGAGCAAATAGATCTTCCTCGTGGAAAACAACGAAATTATTACATGAAAACTATCAATGTTTTTTGCTTCACAGAAAATAAAACTGAATAGGAAAGACTGCTATCAAAGGTAGGATATGTGTCAATAAATGTGCTTCGACTCTGGCACAGTGCTGTTGACTGTGCGAGCTTCGGACTGCTCTCTGAAGTCCCTCTGATGTGGAGCGCATTGACTCCCTTCTGGCTGTTGACCTTGCTGCAATGGAGGTGGGGGCGGAAGCTGTTGCCAGGAAGCTTGAGGTTGACTTGCCGAAGCTACAGAAGCTGCAGGGTGGTTGTCTATGTATTGTGGGATATAAGGCGGATGATACGAAGCAGTATGCATGACCTGCTTCGGCTGAGCTTGTTGAGATGCAGCTTCGGCAATTTCCTTTTGCTTCTGGATTGTAATATGGCACGACCTAGTGGTATGGCCCTTGCCTTCTCCACAGAACAAGCAAAACAGTCTCCTTGGCTGATCTCCGAATCTTCCGCCGAAGCCCCTGGCGCCTCTGCCTCTTGGAGCTGGTGGCCGGAAGGAAGTTTGTTGTTGCCCCGAAGCCTGTGAGGAGCACTGCGGTCTGTTCTGCTGACTCCCCTTATCGTCATTCTGAGTGTTGTGGATGGACCGGACATGCCTCGGGTAGTATCTCCCTCCGAAGCCCCTGGTCATTTCAGAAAATCTGAAGGCCTCCTCCCTTCTTTGGCGAAAGTCATTGTCAGCCCGAATGTACTCATCCATCTTTTGGAGCAGTTTCTCCAAGGTCTGAGGAGGCTTCCGAGCAAAGTATTGAGCTGCAGGTCCAGGACGAAGCCCCTTAATCATGGCTTCGATAACAATTTCATTGGGCACCGTTGGTGCCTGCACCCTCAATCGTAAGAACCTTCGGACATACGCCTGAAGGTATTCTTCGTGATCCTGAACACACTGGAACAAGGCTTGAGCTGTGACCGGCTTTGTCTGAAATCCTTGAAAGCTGGTCAGTAACATGTCCTTCAGCTTCTGCCATGAAGTGATTGTTCCTGGCCGAAGGGAGGAATACCAGGTCTGAGCAACATTCCTGACGGCCATAACGAAAGACTTCGCCATGACTGCAGCATTGCCCCCGTACGAAGACACTGTTGCCTCGTAGCTCATCAAGAATTGCTTCGGGTCGGAGTGGCCGTCAAACATGGGAAGCTGAGGTGGCTTATAGGATGGAGGCCAAGGTGTAGCCTGCAGCTCAGCGGACAGAGGAGAAGCATCATCAAAAACAAAATTTCCCTGATGGAAATTGTCATACCAGTCATCTTCGTTGACGAAGCCCTCCTGATGAAGGTCTTTCTGATGAGGCCTTCTGTTCTGCTCATCGTGAGTAAGATGGCGAACTTCCTCAGAGGCTTCGTCTATTTGCCTCTGCAACTCAGCTAGGCGGGCCATCTTCTCCTTCTTCCTCTGCACTTGTTGATGTAGCATCTCCATATCCCTGATTTCTTGGTCTAGCTCTTCTTCCTCGAGCGTCGGGCTGACGGCCTTTCTCTTCTGGCTTCGGGCCTCCCGAAGAGAGACGGTCTCCTGGTTGTGGTCCAGCGGTTGCAGTGCTGAAGCCCCAATCGCTGAAGCTTTCTTTGGCGCCATAGCAAAGGTCTATAGCTTCCGAAGGTGTTCAAAAAAGCTCGAAGTGGAAGTGAGTTCACCGGAGGTGGGCGCCAATGTTGGGGACTTGTTCTCAAATGCTTCGGATTAAGAACAAGGCAACATAAAAAGTGTTAAATGTTAAGGCCCTTCGTCCTCCCAAACATTATTCCCCTTCGGGGATAATGAGTTCCGGACGAAGGTCACAAAAAAAACATACCTTCGTAGATTCAACAAGTAATAACGAAGGATTCAAATGAAACATGAATTGTAAATCATAGAATCATTTCTATTTTATTAACACAGAAAAACAGAAATGATTATAAATTACAAATGTACCTTCGGTCCTGAGAGAAGGTAAAAGTACAAGCGTGACGCAAATGCCAATGCCCGGTCAGCGTGAACAGTACGGGAGTACTGTTCATCTATTTATAGACGTGGGACGCAGCCCACGTAAAATTACATCCATGTCCACTACATTTGTTAGTGACTTATGGAAATCTGTCGAGGCCCACGTAGTCTTTTCATCTTCAAGTCGGTTCCCTTTTCTGCTATCGTGACGAAGCTTCCCCGCACACAGCTTCGGCTGCGCTCGTACTTCGTCTGGTTCAGGCTTCGTCCTGGCCGTGCTTCGTATTCATAATTCTGAATCCGAGAATACCTGTTCACATAATCCACTTGGAAAACATTGTCAAATCATGTTTTTGAGGACCTTCGGAGGACGAAGGCCCCCAACATATGATAAATCTAATACTAGTCATTTGACATCATAAATACTAGTAGTTTTTTTTTTCAAAAGTAAGTGAAATTAAGAATGGCTCGACTTGATATGTAGCTAGAAGAACGTCATTCTTTTTTTTTTACCAAATGGAATTAGAAGTCCATTACTCGGGTTCTGGGCTCGGATAATAATGAGCGAGTCATCGGTAAAAAAAACGAGGGATGCTAGGAGCACCTTAGCAAGTCTTTTTATTCCAGCAGGGCGTTCCTGGCTTGGCCATCCTCCACCGACGCAGGGTCAGCCTGCGCACGACCGACACAACTTCTCTGTGGACGGAGGCGGCCCTACGCCGTGTCCAGCGCCGGCGGACGAGCAGTCCAGGCGTTCCAGCGCCCGCTCGGTGCCGGCAGGCGGCGACCACGCGTGGTGCAGCTCCACAAGTGAGGTGGCGTAAACGCACAGGAGACCCGTAGAAAAAATGTACTCGTATGCGACGCGTCAAAAAAATCTATCAAAAAAAATAAAAAAAGTAATACACAAATCAGTTGCAAAAGAAAAAAAATCTAGATGAGAAATAAATCTAGACGGACAAATCTGTAACAAACAAAAAAATCTGAACAACAAAAAAAACAGTGACAAATTCAAAAAATATTGAACGCCCACAATGGGGCTCGAACCCACAACCTCAAGGTTAAAAACCTTGTGCTCTACCAACTGAGCTAGACAAGTTTTGATGTTACACATCCAAGCTCGGCGCCATAGATCTTGGCGCCGAGCTTGCTTCCACGTCGACGCCACGTCGTCTGGTTGTGCCAGCGCAGCACGTACGTAGGCGCCATAGCCTATGGCGCCGAGATGTGTTACCTCGGCGCCATAGGTTATGGCGCCGAGCAAAGGGTCCAAAAATGACATTAAAATTTTTTAGGGTATAAACGTGATTTTTTTTGGAGAAAGGGCCAAAATACAAAAAATTCGGTATGTACGATAGGAGCTCTGCCATTCATCAATCAGAGGAGCAATATAATAGGGCGCCAAAATCAATCTTGGACATAGTCATGCATATGCCACCAAATCAAACAATCATGCTACTGATTACTGAACAAGCTAGCACACACAGTGCATGTACCTTTTACACTGTTCCTAGCTAGCTGATCATTAACCCGGCCCGGCCTCAACATTGTCAGCCAGAATAATAAAGTTTGGGAGGCGCTAGCTAGCATGCCGCTTTTCAGAGTCCATCTGAATGACTGTTCGAAACTAACTGAAAGATTAGCCCTACACTGAGAGGACGCCAAGAGCTGCTAGCACAACGATTACGATCAGGGTGCACGGATAATGATTGCACTGGCTGGCTACCGACAACTAACGCGAGGGCAGGACGATGCATCAGGCATTATTAGGATCAGAGCACCTCGACCTGACCTGATCTCCTCGGTCATGAGCGTGGTAGAGACTGACCAGAGAGCTAGCTGTAGTTTAGCTATAGCTGCATGGGCAAAAGCTAGCTAGGCGAACAGGGGGAGACGGCGGTTAGCTAGCACGCGCGAGCGCGTAGCACAGCAGGCCGATGGTAGCCTATAGCTATTAGCGCTAGGCTCCGACATGCACGTACGAGCCCTAGCTAGCTAGCTGCCTAGCTGTGGGTTCAGTCACCGCCTACCAGTACTTGTTTTTAAGTATAGGGTCGTCGCCGCCGCTGTTAGTTTGTGCTTTCCGATCCGTTTCTTCAGATAACAGTACATAGCTTCTGTTTTGTTTGTTTCACAAAAATATATCGTAAATGCAAAATAATTCACATTTGAGTACCAGCGGTAAATTTGAATGGAACGATATAATTCTAGTGTGGTATCTGATTATGATTACGATTAAATCTAAACAAACATGATTTAAAAGTCATCAGTTACAATATAAATTACAAGAGCCATGTAATAATAAAGTATCATGCTACTGATGCTGTTTTGAGTGAGGACTGCCATGCATACAGTTTATAGCTAATATAACTGTATGTGTCGTTAATAATCTCTGAACCAATTCACGTACGGGTCACCATTAAATAAACAATTATGTATATGGATGGAGGTGGTGATGCAATTCATACGAGTACGGCTGCCGCCTTGATCAGCTCCAGCTCCAGCCGTGAGACCCTCGATCTTGTTTGATTGATTGATGAGGCAGTACTAATTATTGAACTTTGCCATGCATGTGCTTTATGTGCCTTAAAAAGGTTGCGATAATTAACACCGCTGCAGCAGCTTTATTTACCTGACTGTCGTCGTCAGCCGCGATGTCGTGGTGGACAGGTCGCCGCTGCTGCCGCGTCGTCGGACGGCGGGCAGGACGGCTGGGTAGTGTGGAGGATGTTTAAGGCTTTCTCCAGTGCCATTTGGATGCGAATGCGCATTTAGGGAGTCCGCGAGCCGCTGCGCGTGTGTATTTAACTAGAGTGCTCCAGCAACTCTCTTAGACCAACTCCAGCAGACGGAGTCTCCGTATCCCTAAAACGCGCGGCCAACAGGTTCTCTCTCCTCTCCGTATCCGTCTCCGTTTCCAGCAGACTCCGTATTTACACTCCGCATGCAGTCTATGACACGTGGGGCCCGCGAGCAGCCGCGCGCGCGAGCAGAGAGCTGCGGAGAGGAGAGAGAATGCGTGGAAATGGGGAGTCAGGGTACACGGCGTCCATTTTGCGGAGACGGATGCGGAGCCTGCTGGAGAGCGAAATAGTGCCTCAGACCGTGTAAAATGCGGATGCGGAGTGGGATGGGGAGTGTTGCTGGAGTTGGTCTTACCCGGACTCGCATTGCTATCTCCCGCCACGACGCAGTTGTCTAGAATATGCGAGGAGAAGAGAGAAGTGTGGATTTGCACATGCTGAAGCCAGACCTCCAATTATGCGATACCCTATATGCATGCTGATGGGATAGGTACAGTAGCTCCTCAATATGTAAATTGGGGATGCGAGACCCTTTACGAATCCTGCTGGAGAAAGCCTAAGAAGCAGCACCACAAGGGAGTTGTCTACAGAGGTGGGGCCACTGTTTCGCGTCATATGTGACATCTGGGAAGTCGACAGTCCGGTTATATGACTTGAACGGTCCATAGTATAGTCCGGACGATCTGCGATAGGATTAATTTAGGCAAAAAATCTCATTTTTCTTATTTAACTAATCATATGGATTCTGTCGAGAAACTTCTAGAAATGGATCAGACCCCTCTCTCTCTCTCTCTCTCTCTCTCTCTATATATATATATATATATATATATATATATATATATATATATATATATATATATATATATATATATATATATATATGGGTATGACCGATTAGCGAACAACACAATCAAACCAATCAATCAATATTTTATTTTCTTTAACTTCTCGCTCTAGGAGTTGCAGTTATCTAGCCTTAGTATTAGCTTTCCTCGACATATTCCTTTATCTTTAGGCGACTTTACGCCGCCTAGGGACGTCCCAAGTGGCCTACCGACCCCCAAGCACCCTTGGAACTCTCCTCCCCGAAGAGGTACATCTTGGGGGGGTGAGATGTAGTGTTCTCGCGAAGAAGAAGACGCCCCGCGCCATTGCAGGTCGTCCGACATCGTACAGGGAAGATCCTCTCCTGCGGTAAAGTTGCGAACTGTTCGGCCCTGTACCGTGAACCGTTGGCGCTCATGCAGAGGACACCACACCCCTAGTGTTTGGCATTGAATCGGATCCAACACATTTTTAGCGATTCCTCTGGGGACAGAAAGTGTGACCTACAAAGCTTGACCATAGATGGTCGGTTCAAAGGATCACTCCGATATCTTAAGCAACATCGTGAAGTCGACTATGGAGAACCTGTCGGTTGAAGATCAACGGAGATTCGAGGACTACAAAAGACAGCTGATCGAGGAGGTCGAGGAGAAGTACCTGGCCAATTTCAAGGTGGACTAACATAAGAAGATCTTCCGACAAGCGGAGTGTGACATGTCATCTCTTCGACCGGCTGCACCAGCCCCCAGTGGAAGTAAGACAGATGACATTCAATCTCTTAGAATTTATGTAGATGAATAACGAGAGCAATTGAAACAAATAATAGGTGGTATGCAAGAATATTATAAAAAATAACATGTGCATTTGAAAAATCCATCATTCCAAATTTCCCATCATATGATGTTGATGCTAGAACCACTACACAAAAATCATCAGCTACAAATGGGTATTCACAAGCCTAGCCATGTTATGGTTGTCCATGAACTACTATGTCGGGCAACCACAACCTCCTCCACCGATTTAGGATAAACCCACAAACTTGTGCATGGTTGGACCATCTGGGTCTGAGCTCGGACCGTGCGGCCCAACGACACGCTGGCCCCATCCTTCATAACGAGCCACCAAGATCCACGTCAGGACCATCGTATTCCTCACAAGGGTTAAGAGACATGCTCGGACCATCCTGTTATACGCGTGGACCGTCCGCATATCATACCGGACCGTCCGATGTTGAGTACATAGAACAAGATGCAGGTTATTACTAGCAATCTTTCTATCCACCTCAGCAAAACTTCTCTCTACCACCACAGCTCCTCAAAAACGTGGTATGGCTCCACGTACATATGGGTATGAGCCCTTTTTGGCCCCCAGAAGGCTGGAATGATTTAATGCACAATATGGAACACCTAGGGCTAGGATTAATGCACAATAGAACCCTAACCCATGGGCAAAAGGACGGTATAGTAAGAGGAGAGAAATAAGGCATCCCAAGATAAACTCGGAGTTGATGTGACCCTAAAACCATCTAAAATAAGTGAGCTATAGCTCAAAAACGATGAAAACGTAAAAAGCAATCCAAGAGCATGGAACGTTAAAATCTAAATAAGAAATAGGCAAAGAAACAACATATAGCTGAGTGTTTACATTTCCATGTTTGACTAAAGGTAGCATGTGGTTGTTAAAATGGGCGAGAAGACTAAGGGGGTCTTTGGTTTCGAGGGACTAATTTTTAGTCCCTCTATTTTATATTATTTTAGTACCTAAATTACCAAATACAGAAACTAAAACTCTATTTTACTTTCCATATTTAACAATTTAGTGACTAAAATGGAATAAAATAAAGGGACTAAAGATTAGTCCCTAAAACTAAACACCCTCTAAGTATAGTGGATAGATGTGCTATACTTAGTCTGATCAACTATGATTAGATGTTGGGCAATGCATGGCAGAAACAACTTGTCCTTTGGCCATGGGCTTTTGCCCTAACACACGTTGAGCATAATAATGGACTCTTCTGTGGTCCTGTACTCCCGGTTGACTTGCTTGCCAGTCTAGCTTGTTGCTATGCCGAGAGGACACGTACTCCCTCGGTCCAAAATAAATCAACTTCTAGAGTCGTTGGACTAAGTTAATTAAATTATTTAAAATTTCAGTAAGTATTTAAAATCAACTTCTATGAGCATGGAGCCAAATATAATACACCTATATATGTGTCTATATATGATTGTCATGGCTCAAAGCTCCATGCAATATGCATATGGACACGTAAGGAGAACTATTCCATGCAATAAACTTGTGATTGCACCCTTTTCTATGGAAGAGGCAGTGTACATGAAATATATGTAATAGGATATGATGGTGCTGATGAGGTGCACAAGCAATAATGGTCCCAAATAGTAATACTCTTTTCTCCATATATCAGTGTAATCAACTAGCAATTGACAAATCGAAATCGGGACTAGGTACTTGTATAACTGTCTCTCGACATATGTGATGGAAAGATACCTGGGGGCAGCTAGAGGCACAAGTGCACGTAGCAAGGCAGCTTTATTGTAATTAGGGGACCTGCAGCATGGTGATGGCGACCACTGATCATCCATATATCCATCGGACTCCTAGCTTGTGACCGAAGCTCCGTCCATTAAATCATTGAACAACGTGTGTTAGCTAGCTGTCGCCTGTCGGCCATCGATGGCACCAAACATTTTGGGCGCATCCATCCTGTGTACCCTAGCTACGTACCATGGCCGCCATATACACGTCTAACTTGAGACGACGACCAATGGACAACAAGCCGCGATTAGTTTACCACAAAAGAAAACATGATCAGAATAATATTAATGTCGATAATCGACAACAAGCATGTACGACGTACCACAGTTTGTCATGCATGCTAGCTAGATGCAAAGTTTTTTTTTTCACACAAGATATATAATGCACAATGCAAGTGAAATGTGATGAATAATACTCCCCTGTTACAAATTATAATCCGTTTAACTTTTTTTTGCTACGTTTGACCGACTCGTCCTATTCAATTTTTTTTGCGAAAAATGAAAATTTTAAAGCCACATTTAAAGTATATTATATACTAAACATATATATACAGTACTACACTATGGAGTATATGATATGTTTGCGATATAGTTGGGTTTAGTTTAGAGGTTGAGTCGTTGATGCAGACACAGAAAGCGATGCCCCTCCGAGAGCCGTACGTCAATCATGCATACTGTATCTCCACTAGGATCTCTCAATGCCATTTCGTCGTCTAGATTCATTATTATATTTCCGATTGATCATCTTCTTTCTGCCTGTCCGATCCTTCAAGTTTGATCAACTAGCTGGAGTAGCTATATATTATTAGCTAGCTACAAATGCAACCTCGGATACATTAGTTTGTCCATATGCATTTGTCATGTAGTAGTACTGGGCATTCAATCCATGATCGTCATGCACACATCACACATGGGAAGTAGTTAATAAGCTCGCTGATCATTGCGCGCGTGTCGATCAGACCCGGGCCCTCTTCGTTGGCTATTTTTTATGAGGCCGTATCGTATGCACATAGGCCGCTCATACACATATGCACACGTACAATCCTAACTCTTCAAAGTCCATCCAACGGTCATCGTGTTTTTTTACAATTTACCCCCCCCCCCCCCCCAGCAATTCTTTTGCGAACCCCCCTACCCTGCCGCCCTTCTTTTGCGGTCTATTGGCTTCTCGCCTTCTCGTAGAAGGATCAGGATGTACACAACAGGAATTCAGGTAATTCGAGTCAGTCTAGAATCGACGGAAATTAATGGTTAGGTTTAGTTAATTCCCGTCAACACCTAGATGCGGACGACGATGATGGACAACGTCGGTCGGAGTTGGTGCAGCATCGGTGGCGGCACGAGCACGTCGAAGCTGGGGCCGGAGCACAGTGTGGGGGCACTAGTCGAAGTTGGGGCACCGTGGCGGTGCGGCTAGGAGAAGGCGGTGCGTGGGCGAGACGACGACCTACGCGGTGGGGGAGAGTGCGGGGCGGCAGCCTGCGCGGGTGGACGAGCAGGCGGGGGGGGGGGGGGGGCAGCGACCGTCGCTGGAGGAGAAGCCGGCAGCCCACGCCGGTGGGGGAGGAGGCGGCGCGGTGGCCGTCACTAGTGGGGGAGAGCACGGGTAGGGCGGGAAAAAATTGCTATTTTGGCCCTTCTAATGTGGGCTCTCTGCTATTATGTGACTCTGTGTCTATGACTTGTGGGACCATTTATGTCTATGATTTGTGGGCCTGGTGGTAAAATAGAGAAGTCCACAACTGAGAGTGACAAAATAGCAAATTCCCCGGCGGGAAAAAATTGCTCCCGGCGGCGACGACGGTGAGGGAGAACACGGGCGACGGCGGTAGGAGTTGGAGAACAGAAGAAATGAAGTTTGGACTCTCGGGCGCGTACCTAAAATAAGTAACTCCTGTCGGCTTGGTCCAGCGGTCGACGGGAATTATTAACTCCCGTCGGCTTGGTCAAGCGGCCGACAGGGATTATTAACTTCCGTCAGCTTGGTCAAGTGGCCGACGGGAATGGCTTTATTTTCCATCGGCTTGGTCAAGTGGCTGATGGGGATTGCTTTATTCCCATCGGCTACGGAATGGCCAACGGGGATTGTTTTATTGACGTCGGCTTGAGATAAAACCGACGGGGATTAACGTAGCCGACGGGGATTTTTAGTATTCACTACACGACGGTTGATCTTTAGCGACCCTTATTAGGTGCCAACTGTTGGTTGCTAAAGATTAGGGACCGATGGTCAGTCGCTAAATCCTTTTGTAGTAATGGTCGGTTGGTCGCTAAAAGTCTAGAAATTTAACAACTTATGGTTGGTCGCTATAGATGTCGTCAGTGACTAGCGGTGGGTCGCTATAGAGCAAGGATCACTATCAAATCTTATAGCCTGAACATACCTGTAGATGTTAGTGACTAAAAATTAATTAAAACAAGTAAACATTGATCGCTAAATTGCGTGATTTATTTCTTTTTAATATTGCTTGTATGTTTATTTCATGGTTTGTTTATGTATGGACATGACTATAGTATGCAACTGTGTTCTTTGTGCTTATATGATATTAGATTTGAGTTGAAAGTCGTTTCAAATGTTTATTATTTATTTGCATTCGTAATAATTTATTCAAATATTTATTATTTATTTGGTAAAATTTTTATGAATTTTTGAGTAATTTAAAAATGCATTTCGAAATAAATAAAAAAAGAAAACTCTCCCTAACCCTAAGGCCCACTAGGGGCCCATCTACCTAACTCTCCCTCCCATGCCGTCCCTGTCTCCTCCCGACATCGCCGTCGTCGCCCCCCGTCCCCACAGTTGCCCATGCTCCGCCCGCTCCACCAGGGCGCCTCGCCCTGGGGGACGGTCTTCGACCACTGGTAGGGCTGGGCATTTTAAACCAGTGAACCGAACCCAAACCGAACCCGAACCCGAATAGACCGAGTTGGTCGGTTTTTTGGGTTCGGTCCACAGATCGTACATATTCGGTTATCGGGTTAGGGTTCGGTTTTTTATATCGCGTAACCTGAATAGACAAAAAAAACCGAACACACATCACTCACCAGTCAGCCCAATAGCCACTTAGCCCACTTAGCCAGCCACGGCCCAGTCACCTGGTCGTTCCTCCCTCCGGTCCGCAGGCAGCCGAGAGCCCGAGACCGCCCAGGCGCCCACCACTCCAGCAGCCAACCCTAGAGCCTCTCCAGTCTCCACTGCTCGGTCGCCGCCTGCCGCTGCCCGCCGTCCACTGGTCCCGCCTCTCGGCGTCCGCTCCACGCCTCCACTGCTCCCGGCGTCCGCTCCATTGCTCCCGGCGTCCGGCGTTCTGCGCACCTAACCGGTTGGTTGAATTGAATCTGCGCCCAACTCCACCGCCCTTCCCTCTCCACGTTTCACATATGCCATGATGCATGCATGACACAACATCGTGTGGCGCTCCTCCCAGGCGAGAGATTTGACGGTTCCTTGACTACTTTGCTCGAAAACCAAGTGTTCATCATCAAGCAAGTATGACAGGTTATTATTTGATGGTTTACTCGTAAACCTACCTGGTCGTTCTTCACCACGATAGAGTGTTAGTTGCCCACCATATCCTTTGGTCCGTGGTGACCTAAGCAATCTAGCACTTGCTGGTGTGTGATGCAGGATTCATCTCAACATTAACATACCTTTTGTCAACTCCACCGTCAAGGTTTTGCAGTATTCAACAACAATACAAAATTCCAAATTCTAATTGTGTAGGTGTGAATAATTCATATATTGATTTTGCTTGAATCCTTTATAAGCATGATGTATCAGTCAAGACTAGAAATTTTAATGTGGTTATGCAAGATATTTTACACTACTCAAATTACTATGATGCTAGCAACATATAACATATGTCTATGAATCCTCGTGCATCCATACTCCAATAATTCATATGTCGATGAACAGCACGATGGGTTCAGTTAATTATTATCGTATCGTGATCAAAATTTTAATAGCATACAAGATGATGTTTCTGTTTTTTTTCTAACTATATTTTGCTGTCCATCTCTTGATCTGACGGCCGAGGATAGCGCCCTATACTCCGTCGGCCAACCTTAGGTAACCTGCCAACCCCACTGCCTTTACGGGGTCTTCCGGAATGAGAACATTAGACGGTTTCTTTGCTAGTTTGCTCAAAAACAAGTCATTGTTCTTCGTCAAGTAAGTACTATTAGTAATTCATGAAGTTATTGTACCTTATGTTCATGGAGTTTGTTCTGCTAGGTTTTTATGCTTTCAATTTCTATTTCCTTAACAAAACCTCAGGCACCTTAAAGACAGCTTGGATGATTGGTTTCATGAACAGCTAGAGAACTTCTTGGATGATGATTATCTTGTGTTTGATTGCCCTAATATATTCTCAAATCATCTTTTCATGCTTTAGTTGTTTCTTAATAGTCGCACAGTTTCATCTCACTCATATTCTTGCCACTTACATGTATGTGACAAAACAGACAATCCGTCTTTTTTATTGCTTTTGGCGTTGTGCATTATACATGTCCACCAATTATATAAAAATACCATTTGTGGGTTACCTCTGGTGTGTTTAGGTATTCCTCAGATTCCTGACATTTTTTTCTGTCTTTAAATGTCATATCACTATTAAAAAATTGATTTTTGTTGTCTAAAATACCACAACTACTTTTCTAGGTGCGAGCTGCAATCAAAGTTAAGGCATTAGTCATCATTTGCTTCACCTCATCTAGACAGGCTGCAAGGTATATACTACACAAATGAATATTGTTTGTACATACATATGCTATGCAATTTGCTAGTGATAGGATAAACCAAACTGCACTGTACTGATCACATGGGACGACACATGCTAAAATCAATATAACAGTAACTTGCTCGGACCAGCTGAATGATGATTTATATGAGCCATCAACTTAATGATGATTAACCTTGATTGCACCAGCTGAAGTTGGTGCATAAGTTTTGCCTCGCACTAATTTGATGTACTTTTTTCTAGGGTGTTCTGGACAAAGAAAGCTTGTACCTTAAAACAGGAGGATACAAGAAGCTGGAGTGGTTGTCTGAAGGCTTTTGAACTGCTTGAAGCATTAGTGTAGCTTTGGTGATTTTGTGACTGATCAGCTCTGGAGCAGCTAGAGTGATGTAGTTGTGGGCTTTTGAACAGTAGCTGGAGTGATATGAAACATTAGTGATGTAGTTGTGGGCTTTTGAACTACTTCAAGCTAGAGTGATGTCGCTGTGGTGCTTTTGTGACTGATCATCTCTGGAGCTTTTGTGAATGATCTAACTAGCTATCTGTAAATGATCTAGTTGTGAATGATATTATAATTGTGATACTTTTGTGAATATATAATTGTGGTGCTTTTGTGTTTATGTGATAGATCTATGACTGTGGTATACTGATTAACTGTGTACGTCTTTATGATTTGTGTATAAAAATTTGTGATTTGTGGTGCTTAATTAAATGTATATTATTATTAATAACAACTGTAAAAGGGCGACTTTCTGTTGGTTGCTAAATGTATAGTATGACGACTTACGGTTGGTTGCTAAATCTATAGTACAACAACCCGCGGTTGGTCGCTAAATATACAATATTAGCAACGGACGATCGGTCGCTAAAAAGATGTCAGTCGCTAAAGCCTTTAGCGACGACACTTACAGCGACCATCTTTATGGATCGCTAAAAGTTTTTAGCGACCAACCGTAGGTCGTTGAAGACCGTTTTAGCAACCAACCGTAGGTCGCTGTAAGTGAACCGTCGTGTAGTGATTCTTGTTGTGGCAGCAATAAAAAAAGGATCAGGCTGCTCATATAAGGCCAACGTTGCTGATGCCAATAGTTGTCGCCGCCTTCTCGCAGTTGTCCAGGCTTGCAGCTTCACTCGTTGAACGTCGTCGCATCACCGTCTTTGTCGGACCAAAGGACACTGCGCCATGGCAGCGCCACCATCGACGTGCCCTGGTCGTGGTGGCTTGATGGACCTTCTCAATGCCATGGGCGCTCGATGGTAGCCGGTCCTGGTGACAACGTGGACGACGTAGCAGCTCAAGATGTTATTTCCCTTGAAGACCCTGTTGCCATGGTTCTTGCTGATTCTTATGCGGGATTCAATACACCTAAAAAGGATCCAATTGGTTCAACATCGGTGACCAATTCTTCTCACTGGTCCAATCTATTCAACATTTATGAATGTCACAAAGTGCACACTTCGACTTCAATACTTGATATTTCTCATCGCAGTCGTCATGGTTTATACCTTATTGCAAGGACGAGCGACTCAAACTAGAATGTTATTTGATACTCTTAATGAAGTGGAAGAATTCTACAAGACATATGCACATGAAAGCGAGTTTTCAGTTCGTATAGGAGCTCAAGACAAGAAAAGCAATGTGGTTGAGAATAAGAGATTTGTGTGTTCGAGGGAAGGTTTCACAAAGAGACGTGCTGAACCAAACAAACAAAAGAAGCACTCGGAGACAAGATGTGGATGCAATGCGCGTATATATGTGAGGTTGAATCAAGACAGAAGGTACTATATCACTTCTTTTGTGAGGAGCATAACCATGGTGTAGTCTCACCTGATAAAATTTCTTTTATTCGATTCAACCGTACAATCAGTCAAAGAGCCAAAACTACCTTGTTCACATGCCACAAAGCAAGTATTGGTACATCACAGGTAGAAATAACTACAATCATTATGGTGATTTAGTGACATTCGATGCAACATATAGTACAAACCAATACAATATGACATTTGCACCTTTTACAGGTGTGAACCATCATATGCAAAGTGTTTGCTTTGGAGCTGCTTTCCTAGTAAATGAGAAGATTGAGTCATATGAGTGGTTGTTTCATACTTTCTTATTGGCAATGGGAGGAAAAGCACCAAGACTTATCATAACAGATGAATATGCAAGCATGAAATCAAGACGCAAGAGGTATAAGCGATCATGATTTGTATTATCTTTCTCATTTTATTTGTACATCTTACTTGACAAATTTTTTATACCTATTTTATTATAGAGGTTGTGTATGATGACGAAGGCAACTTATTGGATGAGAAGCCCATAGATGTTATTGAAGTGGAAAAAAGAAAAAAATAGCAATGGTGTGAAACAAGGTAGAAGATTTGATTCAAAGAGTAAAGAGTTCAAATGAGGCCATGAATTTTTTAGTTTCAAGTGTGTTGGAAATAGAAGGTTCTTTAGCCAATATCATGCCCACCACGGTGCCACATACACAAGAAGAATATGAGAATATCGTTGGTTGCAAAATTCTATACGAAATACAAATTCATCCGCCAAATGATGTTCGATCAAAGGGGAGGAGTAAACGAATCAAGAGGGCAAAAGAATTGTCGAAGCCTCACAAAGGAAAGAATGTGAAGAATTTGGAGAAGGAGCAACTTCAATAGTTTAATTTGGGGTTGTTTTGCTTTGCTATTTTGTAATTTGTTTTGAAAGTTGGCACATTTGACTCATGTTACTAAGAAGTGAGTTCAGAACAATTGGCACATTCAGGTTCTGAATGTTTACTCAATTTAACTCAATCATAGCTTTAGTATTGTTGCTAGGATGTTGTTTAAATAGTCATTGTCCATGACAAAGTGAAAAATAGCTTAAGTTCTTTCTGGTTTCCTTCTAGGATTGTCGAACCAGTATTGGCTCAATTCCTCAACATAATGAAAATATATCATTCATCAACACAATGACAATATTGGCTCAATTTTGTTTTACTAAAACAATCAGTCATCCGCACAACCACATTGTTGTTTACAATTCTAGAGTTGCTTACATAATGAATTTCTAAACAAAATCAAAATAAATTAGTTCCTATTTGTTTCCCCTTTCACTTCCTTGCATGAATCCTTCCTCCAGGAGCATGAACACTCCTCCTTGGCTAAACCAGTCGGTAATGTTTTGCTAGACTAAAATGCTTCGCAGCGTGCAACCTTCTCTAGCTCTCGTAGGTGCTGCCAGCCCACCACTATGGTCGCATCGATGGAGATGGACAGGTGCGACACCCATGGTGGTGGCCGGGGAACACACCTCACCGAGGCGGTCTGCGGCGTTTGGTGACGACGGTGTGGTGGAGGCCGACGAGCACGTAGGCAACGCTCAAAATCTATATAGCTGCTGCGTGCTTCCATCTGGCCCTTGGGGAAGAAGGACGACGGGGAGGTTTTTGCAAAAGAAGCTTGCACTACAAGGACTACTGGGGGGTTAAAGTGTTGAAATGGAAATGGGCTTAATCATTTCCTATAATCGATTTTGGTGTTGATGTCCATCACAAACTACGTGGACTAACTAGTTTGTCTAGATGTCATTTATCTCAGGTGCATAAGGTACAACACAAACCAAGAAAGAAAATCAGTTGGGACTCAAATGAATTTGGAGCAAAGGACTTGAGAGTGTGCTGCAAATGGCACACTAGACAGTGTCTGGTGCATCAGGCCGAGCAGCACTCGAACAGCTCACTCTCGGGTTTCTCTGGGCGCGCTCCGCTATAATTTACCGGACTGTCCGGTGTGCACCGGACATGTCCAGTGAGCCAACAGAGCAACGGCTACCTGGTGCCAATGGTCGTCTACCAAAAGTGAACAGTGATGAACAGTGCGCGGTAGAACTCAGAGCAGAGAAGTCAGAGCACACCGGACATGTGTGGCACTAGACTGTCCGGTGCAACTACAGGACAAGAGTTCCAACGGTCAACTCGCTCCAAACCCCAATGGGCATGCTGACGTGACACACACCGGATAGTGAACAGTGACTGTTCGGTGCACCACCGGACTGTCTGGTGTGCCCATCGCCAGTAGAAACAGCCAACGGCTAGGAAGTGGTTGGAGGCTATAAATACCCCCAACCACCTCCTTCAATGGCATCTAAGTTTTTTGAAGTTCCTATTCAATACAAGAGCAATAGCATTCACTCCAAGACACAATTCAAAGATCAAATCCTCTCCAAGTCTCAAAATCAACTCAACCACTTAGTGACTTGAGAGAGAGAGAGTTTTTGTGTTCATTTGTTGCTCTTGTTGCTTGGATTGCTTTCTCCTTCCCCATTCTTATTCATCTAAGTGCTTGTAAAGCTAGCAAGAGACACCTAAGTGTGTGGTGGTCCTTGCGGGTCTTAGTGACCCAATTGATTAAGGAGAAGGCTCATCCGGTCTAAGCGATCGTTTGAGAGAGGGAAAGGGTTGAAATAGACCCGACCTTTGTGGCATCCTCAACGGGGACTAGGTTCTTTGGAACCGAACCTCGGTAAAACAAATCACTGTGTTCACTTGCATTGATCTTTGCTTGATTTGTTTGCCCTCTTTCCTCTCTCTAAAGTTTTCTTGCTAATATTGATTTGAGTTTGCTCCCAAACATCATCCTCATTATTTGAGAAACTCATAGCAAGAGAAACAATCTTCCGCACTCGAATTTAATTCTAACGCTAACCCCAGCCTTAGTGCGTGTTTAAGTTTATAAATTTTAGGTTTCGCCTATTCACCCCCTCTAGGCGACTTTCAAGTGTAAAAATCGTGGTGGTTGTTGGATGGACTTTGAAGAGTCAGGATTGTAGTGTGCATGTGCACGGGCCGACCTATGTGCATACGATACAACCTCAGTTTTCAATCACATGTTGGTCACATTCTCCAGTGCTAGCAATGCATCAATCACTACCGGAATCTGGCTCTTTGCCTAGTGCTCGGCGCTTTGCTAAGTGCTTTTTATGGGCACTCGACAAAGTTCTACTCTCGGTAACGACCACTTTTGCCGAGAGCAGGTCTCTCGGCACAGGTAGACACTCGGCAAAGACCGATTTGTCGAGTGCAAAACACTCGGTGAACGTCGACGCTCGACAAAGGACCATCAGCAACCATCTATAGCTGACGGTCGTTATCCTTGTTGAGCGCCAGATGTGGACACTCAGCAAAGAAGGTACTTTGTCGAGTGTCGCCCTACTTACACTCGGCAAACTATGCTTTGCCGAGTGCCTTACTTGACACTCGGCAAAGTATATTTCCATTTTTTTCTTTTTCCAGCCACATTTTTTATGGTTTGTTCCTATACTATGTAGACTCACATGTTCCATTTTTGGCATAATTATAAAAGTGTTTGCTATAACTATTAGATTTTGTTCGTTTAATTGAATTTTCTCTGATAATTCAGATTTGAACTGCAAGTCACTCGAAAAATGGAAAACCGTGAATGCAAAAATGATATTCATGTTACTTAGCACAAGTTA
Organism: Zea luxurians; assembly: GCA_029449295.1. Classification (NCBI taxonomy): domain Eukaryota; kingdom Viridiplantae; phylum Streptophyta; class Magnoliopsida; order Poales; family Poaceae; genus Zea; species Zea luxurians. Next base: position 7,640,190 of record JAOPSE010000079.1, on the reverse strand, counting down.
CGGTCGATTTTAGGAGAAGACCGGAATTTTCGAGCACCATGCTCACTAAACATGACCGTGAACTTACCATCCAGTTGTTTAAAAATTGTATAAAACATAAACAAAGTCAGAAAATCATGAAACTTATCCACATTTCATGATATCATATGTAGAGGCTATGATAAAAATTTGAGAATGTTTCGAGAAAGTTATGACTCACTATGCGTAGAATCCTAGCCGGTCTACATTGAAATTATATGATTTCATGTGTGTGAGACTTAGGTTTCTACATATAGTGCGTCACAACTTTCTCGAAACATTCTCAAAATTTTATCACAGCCTCTACATATTATATCATGACATGTGGACAAGTTTCATGATTTTTCTGACTTTGTTTGTGTTTTATACAATTTTTAAACAACTGGATGACAAGTTCACGGTCATGTTTAGTGAGTATGGTGCTCAAAAATTCTGGTCTGCTCCTTAAATAGGTCGTATCCTATGCTAAGTAACATGAATATCATTTTTGCATTCATGGTTTTACATTTTTTGAGTGACTTGCAGTTCAAATCTAAATTATCCGAGAAAATTCAATTAAACGAACAAAATCTAATAGTTATAGCAAACACTTTTGTAATTGTGCCAAAATGGAACATGTAAGTCTACAGTGTAGGAACAAATCACAAAAAGTTTGGTTGGGAAAAGGAAAAAATATACTTGCCGAGTGTCCAAGATTGACACTCGGCAAAGCATAGTTTGTCGAGTGTTAGCCAGGTGACACTCGGCAAAGTATATTTTAAAAATATTAAAACAATCTTTGTGAAGTGCTTGTCAGTGGGCACTTGGCAAAGTAGTTTTACATAACTTCTGTAAACTCTTCTTTCTTTCTCACTCACACTCACGCGCCCGGACCGTCGCCGTCGTGCCCCCACATCGTCGGGCCCCCATCGGCGCCGCGCACCCACGCTGCCGCATCCCCACTGCCGTCACACACAAGACTAGGTAAGTCCTTCTCTATGTGTGCTTGCAATGGGTAGTTAGAGTTCGTATTTAGAATTTGTATATGATCTCTAGCCACTAGGTAATTAGAATTTGTATATGATCCCTAGCCACTAGATGCATTAGAAACTAGGCTTATACCTTTGAGGTTGGATGGTGACACCACCATTAGGACGATGAAGTTCGAATCAAACCCTGGGATCATATACACTTCCTAGACAAATTTTGATATAACAACACAACTTTACATATAAGTTACCTACTTATGCTATCTCGACAAAATACTATAGTGACACTTACTTGAGCGGTAGTTTTAGGGCATTCTAGTGAATTTGCTATGTTTAGTAAAATAGTTCTATATATTGTGATGGTGGATATGGATGCCGCTTAGATGTGACTGGCGGCCATCGTATGTTTGTATATGTGCGTGTCAACCATCGTGTCGTTACTTTTATTTGCAGGTTTTGGAAACCTCCCTGTACAGGGGAGGTGCTGCCGAATTTTTTTGTTGACATGCTTGTTTATTTGCAGAGGTTTTCCTAGCCATTGCAGGTCTGCTTGCACCGCGACGCGTCGTCACTGCACCGACCTGCCATAGTCCCGCTAGCCTGACTCCAACGTGTAACGCCCCGAATTTTGCAGTTGAATTTTTTTTTCTTTTCTTCACTCGCCAAATTCGGGCGTTACCTTTTCTTTTTCTTTTTCCCCTCGCTAGACCTTGACTTTTTCCAAAGCTAGCGGGATTCGGTTTGGAATTCCCGTGTAAAGAAAAACCCTAAAATTGTTTTATGTTGTTTGATGCACCATGCCGAACTATGCATTCTTTGATTGTTTGAAAGCGCAAATGCATTCATCTAGGAAGATCGGATTTCGAAAATAAGGAGAAAACATTTTCTTTCTTTTTCTTTTTCTTCCTCTCTCCTCTTTTTCTCTCTCTCCCGCGCCGTGGGCCGTCCCTGGCCGGCCCAGCCGCCCCCCTGCGCGCCCCCTTTGGGCCCAATAGGCCCAACCGCCCCCACCCCCTCCCCTTTTCCCCAACTCCCTCTCCCTCTCCCTCCCTCTCTCCCATTCTCTCCCTACCGCCGCCCTCCCCTGCCCTAGCCCCGCCCCCTGCTCGGCCGCCGCCCCTGCAGCTCGGCCGCCCGCCCCGGTGAGCCCCCCCCTCCTCTCTCCTCCCTCCTCCCTCCCTCTCCCCTCCTCTCTCCTTGGCAGCCCAGCCGCCCGGCCGCCCCTGGCCGCGCCCCTGGCCGCCCCCGGCCCAACCGCCCGGCCGCGCCATAGCCCCGGCCGCGCCTGGCCGCCCGCCTGGCCGCGCCCAGCCGGCCACGGCCGCCCCAGCCCGCGCCCTGGCCGCGCCCCAGCCGCGCCCGGCCGCGCCCTGGCCGCTGGCCGCGCCCCCGCCCCTGCGTGCTCGGCCGCCCCTGCGCCGGCCGGTTCAACCGCCCCCCGGGCCGGTTCAACCGCCCCGGCTCAGCCGCCCCCCCCGCGCTCGGCCGCCCCTGCTCGGCCGCCCTGCCCCCGGCCGGTTCAACCGCCCCTAGGGCCGGTTCAACCGCCCCCCCCCTGTTTTTTATTTTTTTTATTATTTATTTTATTTTATTTTATTTTACTTTCTGTGATCATAGTTATTTTATTTTAGGTGGGCTAATCATTGTTCATGTTATTGAAATAGGAAACTTAATTTAGAATTTCGTTGCGCTAGTTGATTCATTTAGTTAATTGTTTATCTCGTTCAATGTTGATCAACTTAGAATGACTAAGTTTCCATTAGTGTATATAACAGAATTCTTTTGTTAAGAACCAGTTGAAACTAATCATTAGTGCATAAACTTTAACCCCCTGCGAGACCCTTCCCCGTTTCTTTCTAACCATAACAAATGCGATATCGAATGTCATACTTGATGCATATTCGCTTTACTTGTTCCCTTGTATGGTGTACTGTTCTTTTGTATTAAATATGTGGATGTATGTATGTTTGCGCTCGCATAGAGAACGATCCGGTCGAAGAGCCCGAGGAATTCGCAGGAGAAGCCCCTGAGCAGCAGTCGGTTGGTGGAGGCAAGTGTCCTTTGACCTATTTCTGTCCTATTCATTCTTTAATTCACCTCCCGCATTACACATTTATACCTAAGGATTTACTAGCTTTTGTTATTCATGTCCTTGTTACCTATTTGGGTCGGATTATTACTGCTTAGTCTGATGCTATTGCTCAACTCTAATCAATGAACATGATGTGATTATCTATGATACTCTGTTTTCCCCTTCTTATTTATGATCATACTTGTGGCATTTAAGGGGACTCGAGCGGTTTCTCGAGTGCCTCTCCGTAAGGACCTGTTCAATGGATGACCGCCCGGGAAAACAGTGCAACCATGAGGGTGGAATGGGACGCCCTTAGCTGAATAATTGGAGGAACCGGGGTGTAGTTCGCTTAGCCGTCGTGCCGTCAATGGGGCTCGGTGTATGCGGCTCGCTCTGCCAAGGTTGATTTGTCCCTTGGGGAGGAGTGCGGTACATTTAGGAAACCTAACGGGTGGCTACAGCCCCGGGGAATCTTTGTAAAGGCTTCGTAGTGAATCCCTAGCCATTCACCTTGGGAGTGAATAAGGGTCTTGCAAGCCCGGGCTAGAGAGGGAATCACGGCTTATGGGTAAAGTGCGCAACCTCTGCAGAGTGTTATGAAACTGATATATCAGCCGTGCTCGCGGTTATGAGCGGCCAAGGGAGCTCCAAAGATTAGTGATACTTGATCAGAGATACTTTGGTACAGGTGGCAATGAGATTGATGGTTCTGATTATGATTATGGTATTGGTAAGTGGTATTCTTTCCGTTTGGAAAGGATACATTGGGCTAATAACTTGGGTTAATGTTAAAACCTGGCTTTCTACTAGTAAGTAATAACCTGACCAACTAAAAGCAACTGCTTGACTTATCCCCACATAAAGCTAGTCCACTACAGCCAAACGGGATGCTTGCTGAGTATGTTGATGTGTACTCACCCTTGCTCTACACACCAAACCCCCCCAGGTTGTCAGCATTGCAACCACTGCTCAGGAGAAGATGAAGCTGTGGAAGGAGACTTCCAAGAGTTCCAAGACTACGACGAGTTCTAGGCGTGGGTTAGCGGCAACCCCCAGTCGGCTGCCTGTGAAGGCCGCGTTATCTACGTTTCTTTTCCGCACTTTGATTTATTGTAAGAACTATATGGACGTCTCAGATGTATGATGTAATCGACTATTATTTCCCTTTTTAATACTATTTGAGCACTGTGTGATGATGTCCATGTTATGTAACTGCTGTGTACGTGAACAACTGATCCTGGCACGTACATGGTTCGCATTCGGTTTACCTACTAAAAACCGGGTGTGACATAAGTGGTATCAAAGCCGTGCTGACTGTAGGACCGCTAACCTAGAGTAGAATGGTCGTTCTAAGGATTATAGACCTCTGTCCCTGCCTTGACTTTGGTATCCCTTCAAAAGTTGGTCCTACTGACCAAACCTATGTTCTACTATATATTATACCTTGCTGAAAATTTTGTTTATTCTGATCCTTCATTTATTTATGATTCATTATTTGCTGGTCATATTAATTCTGTTCTCACTCTTTTGCTTGCGGTGTCTTTTGTAGATGGCTCGTCTTAGACACACTGCACGAAAGTTCGTCATCCCCTTCTTACCCTCCCGCCTTGCTGAGCGTCCGCTTCGCCGTCCCGTGGCCGGACAGACCAGCCACTTGGAGAGACTGCACCACCGCCTGCATGAGGAGCAGGAACGTCGACGACAGGAGCAGCGGGGCTCTTCCTTCTCGCTCCAGCAGGAGATAGAGTCTGTGAGGAGCTGCTCCCCTGTGCTTCCCCTGGAGGCGCCCCCTGCACCACCACAGGGCGCCCCAGCTTCTGGAGTAGCTGCTGGAGGAGACCCAGACGACGGAGGTGGCGACGACAGCTTGAGCCACGACATCGACCTCTCTGCTAACCATGAGCCGGAAGGATGGGTTGCTCGACCCATCACTCGCGACGCTGCTCGCGGGTGTCACTTCCACGACGCGCTCGACACCCTGCTACGTCGGGCACTTGACCGGCGTACTTGGTCCATCGAGTATCGCTGTGTGGTCTACCAGCATAGTCGCGGGGTCTACCCGGACCGCTAGGAGGCGACCTGTTTGGTGCGCCGTCCGGAGAACAGTCTCCAGGGCGCGGAGGCTTGCTCAGAGCACTATTCTATCTCTGAGCGGGACTCAGCTGAGGCAGCCATGCAGGATGCTGCACGGCGTGCGCTTTCGCACTACTGCTCGGTTCTCGGTGGGGTAGCTGACGGTCTCGACCTGAAGTATTACCCCCGCCGTCCATCTGGCAGCACAGGAGGCGTGATTGTTTCACCTGCTGGTGAGGACAATCCTAGGTTGAGCAGCACAGTCAACCTAGCCGCCGTGCTAAACACGGAGCTGGACCATGCATTAGACGAGCTGAGTAGGGCTCATGCTGAGATCGCCCTGCTGCGGGCTGAGCGCGCAGAACGTCGTCACTTGGATGATGGTTCCCCCGCTCCCGTCGGGACTCAGCACCCGTATCGCTCACCTCGGCGTGGACTCCAGTCTTATGGCAATCCCGACTGCAAGACCAAGATAAATCTAGAACCATAGATCGTTAGAGTTGGATCTTGTAATTAATACAAAATATATACATAGAAGCTTCAGTCTTAGCGTTAGTCTCGGTTTTAGTTAGTCTTAGTTAGACAGGGTAGTTTGCTATATCCTGTGCATTTATGTTTGTCATGATGAACTATGTTTGGTTTGGATCTTTGTAATGATTGTCACCAGAGTGTGGGTATCCCCTGCATTTTGGTTTACATATTATGTTAATGGAGTTAGTTATATAGTTGGGAAAACCTTTATTCTACTTTCCTCTTTATCTGAGAAGCTGTGTGGTCTGTGTTGGAGATCAGTGAAGATGCTCATCTGTTCAGTGCTGTTGGAGAATTCTATACTCTTTTCTTATGCTGCAAGATTTGCCAGATCAGTTCTGATGTGTGGTTGCGTTCTGCAGATGTCAGAGAACAGGCGCAGAGGAGGAAGGCGTGCTCAGCAGGAGCAAGCCGCTCCGCAGGATGAGGTGCCTCAGCAGCAGCACCTGCCGCCCCCGCCCCCGATGTCGATCGAGCAGATGTTTCTGATGCAGACTCAGGCAGTTCAGGCCATCGGTCAGACTCTGGCCGCCATTCAGCAGCAGCAGCAGCAGCAACAGCAGCAGGCTCCACCCCAGCCTCAGATGCCTCAGATGCCTAGAGACAAGCGTGCTGAATTCATGAGAGGTCATCCACCAACGTTCGCTCACTCTTCTGACCCCATGGATGCTGAAGATTGGCTGCGCACTGTGGAGCGGGAGTTGCATACCGCTCAGTGTGATGACAGGGAGAAAGTCTTGTATGGTCCCCGTCTGTTGAGAGGAGCAGCCCAATCATGGTGGGAGTCTTATCTCGCCACCCATGCCAACCCTGATGCCATCACCTGGGAAGAGTTCAGAGGTAGCTTTCGTCAGTACCATGTGCCTGCAGGTCTGATGACAGTGAAGAAGGAGGAGTTCCTGGCCCTTAAGCAAGGGTCAACATCTGTCAGTGAGTATCGAGACAGGTTTCTGCAGTTGTCCCGCTATGCTCCTGAAGATGTCAACACCGACGCCAAGCGACAGTACCGTTTCTTGAGAGGCTTGGTTGACCCTCTTCAGTACCAACTGATGAATCATACCTTCCCGACATTCCAGCACCTGATTGACAGAGCAATCGTGACAGAAAGGAAGCGTAAGGAGATGGAGGATCGTAAGCGCAAGATCAGTGGACCCCAGCCTGGAAGCAGCAGTCGTCCTCGTTTTTCAGGCAATCAACCTCAGCAGTTCAGGCGGAATCAGCGTCCACCTCAGCAGCATCAGCAGCGTCAGCAGCATCAGCAGTTTCAAAGGCAGTATCCTCAGCACCAGTACCAGAATCGTCAGAGCAATCAGTCAGGAGGCCAGTTTCAGAGGCAGAATCAGCAGACACCTCGTCTTCCTGCCCCAGCAAATCAGCAGAGCAATCAGGCAGCACCAGCTCAGGTTGGAAACAGAGCATGTTTTCACTGTGGAGAGCAAGGCCATTGGGTGATGCAATGTCCGAAGAAGGCAGCCCAGCAGCAGTCAGGCCCCAATGCCCCAGCAAAGCAGAATGCGTCTCAGTCTGGAGCAGGCAACCGCCCTCAGCAGCGCTATAATCATGGAAGACTGAACCACTTGGAGGCTGAAGCAGTTCAGGAGACTCCCGACATGATAGTAGGTATGTTCCCAGTCGACTCCCATATTGCAGAAGTGTTATTTGATACTGGAGCAACGCATTCTTTCATTACTGCATCATGGGTAGAAGCACATAATCTTCCAATTACTACCATGTCAACCCCCATTCAAATTGACTCAGCCGGTGGTAGAATTCGAGCTGATAGCATATGTTTGAATGTAAGTGTGGAAATAAGGGGGATAGCGTTTCCCGCTAACCTTATAGTAATGGGTACTCAGGGAATAGATGTCATCCTAGGGATGAATTGACTAGATAAGTATCAGGCAGTTATCAGTTGTGATAGAAGGACAATCAAGTTGGTGTCCCCACTAGGAGAGGAAGTGGTGACCGAGTTAGTCCCGCCTGAGCCGAAGAAAGGAAGTTGTTATCAGATGGCTGTCGATAGCAGTGAAGCAGACCCGATTGAGAGTATAAAGGTTGTGTCTGAATTCCCAGATGTGTTTCCAAAGGACTTACCGGGTATGCCACCAGAGCGGAAAGTTGAGTTTGCCATAGAGCTTCTTCCTGGAACCGCCCCTATCTTCAAGAGAGCTTACAGAATATCCGGACCAGAGTTGGTTGAGCTTAAGAAGCAGATTGATGAGCTGTCAGAGAAAGGTTACATCCGGCCAAGCACCTCGCCTTGGGCCGCCCCTGTCCTGTTTGTGGAAAAGAAAGATGGCACAAAGAGGATGTGTATCGATTATCGAGCTTTGAATGAAGTCACGATCAAGAACAAGTATCCCTTGCCCAGAATAGAAGATCTGTTTGACCAGTTGAGAGGAGCCAGTGTGTTCTCCAAGATTGATCTGAGGTCAGGTTATCATCAGCTCAGGATCCGACCTTCGGACATTCCGAAGACGGCATTCATTACCAAGTATGGTTTGTATGAGTTCACAGTGATGTCTTTTGGTTTGACCAATGCACCAGCGTTCTTTATGAACTTGATGAACAGTGTATTTATGGATTATCTTGATAAGTTTGTGGTGGTATTCATTGATGACATTCTGGTTTATTCTCAAAGTGAAGAAAAGCATGCAGATCATTTTAGGATGGTATTGCAGAGATTGCGAGAGCACCAGTTGTATGCAAAGTTGAGCAAGTGTGAGTTCTGGATCAGTGAAGTCCTGTTCTTGGGTCACATAATCAACAAGGAAGGATTGGCTGTGGATCCGAAGAAAGTGGCAGACATTCTGAACTGGAAAGCGCCAACAGATGCCCGAGGAATCAAGAGCTTCATTGGAATGGCCGGATATTATCGGCGATTCATTGAAGGGTTTTCGAAGATTGCGAAACCAATGACAGCGTTGCTAGGCAACAAGGTTGAGTTCAAGTGGACCCAGAAATGTCAAGAGGCCTTCGAAGCGCTGAAAGAGAAGTTGACAACAGCGCCTGTCCTAGTCTTGCCTGATGTGCACAAGCCCTTCTCTGTGTACTGTGATGCTTGTTACACAGGTTTGGGATGTGTGTTGATGCAAGAGGGAAGAGTTGTGGCTTACTCGTCCCGACAGCTGAAGGTTCATGAGAAGAATTACCCAATCCATGATCTAGAGTTGGCAGCAGTGGTTCACGCACTGAAGACATGGAGGCACTATCTATATGGACAGAAATGCGATGTTTACACAGATCACAAGAGTCTGAAGTACATATTCACTCAGTCAGAATTGAACATGAGGCAACGAAGATGGTTAGAGTTGATCAAAGACTATGAGTTGGAGATCCATTACCATCCAGGCAAAGCAAACGTAGTGGCAGATGCTTTGAGCAGAAAGAGTCAAGTCAATTTGATGGTCGCTCGTCCGATGCCTTATGAGTTGGCCAAGGAGTTTGACAGGTTGAGTCTCGGATTTCTGAACAATTCGCGAGGAGTCACAGTTGAACTGGAACCTACCTTGGAGCGCGAAATCAAAGAAGCGCAGAAGAATGATGAGAAGATCAGTGAGATTTGGCGACTGATTCTAGATGGCAGAGGCAAAGATTTTCGAGAAGATGCAGAAGGTGTGGTATGGTTCAAAGACCGCTTGTGTGTTCCCAATGTCCAGTCCATTCGGGAGTTGATTCTCAAGGAAGCTCATGAGACAGCCTATTCGATTCACCCTGGCAGTGAGAAGATGTATCAGGATCTGAAGAAGAAATTCTGGTGGTATGGAATGAAGAGGGAAATCGCAGAGCATGTGGCTATGTGCGATAGTTGTCGAAGAATTAAGGCAGAGCACCAGAGACCTGCTGGATTGTTGCAACCGTTGCAGATCCCTCAGTGGAAATGGGATGAAATCGGTATGGATTTCATAGTCGGATTGCCTCGCACTCGAGCCGGCTACGATTCCATTTGGGTAGTAGTGGACCGCTTGACCAAGTCAGCCCACTTCATACCAGTCAAGACCACCTACAGCAGTGCAGTATTGGCAGAGTTGTATATGTCTCGGATCGTTTGTCTTCATGGTGTGCCAAAGAAGATAGTGTCAGACAGAGGAACGCAGTTCACCTCTCATTTCTGGCAGCAGTTGCATGAAGCTTTGGGCACACATCTGAATTTCAGTTCAGCTTATCACCCGCAGACAGATGGTCAGACTGAAAGAACCAATCAAATTCTCGAAGACATGTTGAGAGCCTGTGCGTTGCAAGATCAGTCCGGATGGGACAAGCGATTGCCTTATGCAGAGTTTTCCTATAACAACAGTTACCAGGCCAGTTTGAAGATGTCACCATTTCAAGCGCTCTATGGAAGGAGTTGTAGAACTCCGTTGCAATGGGATCAGCCTGGAGAAAAGCAAGTGTTTGGGCCAGATATTTTGCTTGAAGCCGAAGAGAACATCAAGATGGTCCGAGAGAATCTGAAGATAGCGCAATCGAGGCAGCGAAGCTATGCAGACACAAGAAGAAGAGAGCTGAGTTTCGAAGTCGGAGACTTTGTCTATCTGAAAGTGTCACCGATCAGAGGAGTCAGAAGATTCGGAGTGAAAGGCAAGCTAGCACCCCGCTACATTGGTCCGTATCAAATTCTCTCAAAGCGTGGAGAAGTGGCCTATCAGCTCAGTCTGCCAGAGAATTTGTCAGCTGTGCATGATGTCTTTCATGTGTCTCAGTTGAAGAAGTGCTTGCGTGTGCCAGAAGAGCAGTTGCCAGTGGAAGGTCTGGAAGTCCAGGAGGACTTGACCTATGTCGAGAAGCCAGCTCAGATCCTTGAGGTTGCAGATAGAGTCACCCGAAGGAAGACCATCAGAATGTGCAAAGTCAGATGGAATCACCACTCTGAGGAAGAAGCAACCTGGGAGCGTGAAGATGATTTGATGGCCAAGTACCCAGAGCTCTTTGCTAGCCAGCCCTGAATCTCGAGGGCGAGATTCTTTTAAGGGGGATAGGTTTGTAACGCCCCGAATTTTGCAGTTGAATTTTTTTTCTTTTCTTCACTCGCCAAATTCGGGCGTTACCTTTTCTTTTTCTTTTTCCCCTCGCTAGACCTTGACTTTTTCCAAAGCTAGCGGGATTCGGTTTGGAATTCCCGTGTAAAGAAAAACCCTAAAATTGTTTTATGTTGTTTGATGCACCATGCCGAACTATGCATTCTTTGATTGTTTGAAAGCGCAAATGCATTCATCTAGGAAGATCGGATTTCGAAAATAAGGAGAAAACATTTTCTTTCTTTTTCTTTTTCTTCCTCTCTCCTCTTTTTCTCTCTCTCCCGCGCCGTGGGCCGTCCCTGGCCGGCCCAGCCGCCCCCCTGCGCGCCCCCTTTGGGCCCAATAGGCCCAACCGCCCCCCACCCCCTCCCCTTTTCCCCAACTCCCTCTCCCTCTCCCTCCCTCTCTCCCATTCTCTCCCTACCGCCGCCCTCCCCTGCCCTAGCCCCGCCCCCTGCTCGGCCGCCGCCCCTGCAGCTCGGCCGCCCGCCCCGGTGAGCCCCCCCTCCTCTCTCCTCCCTCCTCCCTCCCTCTCCCCTCCTCTCTCCTTGGCAGCCCAGCCGCCCGGCCGCCCCTGGCCGCGCCCCTGGCCGCCCCCGGCCCAGCCGCCCGGTCGCGCCCCTGGCCGCCCCCGGCCCAGCCGCCCGGCCGCGCCATGGCCCCGGCCGCGCCTGGCCGCCCGCCTGGCCGCGCCCAGCCGGCCACGGCCGCCCCTGGCCGCGCCCCCGGCCGCCCCAGCCCGCGCCCTGGCCGCGCCCCAGCCGCGCCCTGGCCGCTGGCCGCGCCCCCGCCCCTGCGTGCTCGGCCGCCCCTGCGCCGGCCGGTTCAACCGCCCCCCGGGCCGGTTCAACCGCCCCGGCTCAGCCGCCCCCCCCCCCCCCGCGCTCGGCCGCCCCTGCTCGGCCGCCCTGCCCCCGGCCGGTTCAACCGCCCCTAGGGCCGGTTCAACCGCCCCCCCTGTTTTTTATTTTTTTTTATTATTTATTTTATTTTATTTTACTTTCTGTGATCATAGTTATTTTATTTTAGGTGGGCTAATCATTGTTCATGTTATTGAAATAGGAAACTTAATTTAGAATTTCGTTGCGCTAGTTGATTCATTTAGTTAATTGTTTATCTCGTTCAATGTTGATCAACTTAGAATGATTAAGTTTCCATTAGTGTATATAACAGAATTCTTTTGTTAAGAACCAGTTGAAACTAATCATTAGTGCATAAACTTTAACCCCCTGCGAGACCCTTCCCCGTTTCTTTCTAACCATAACAAATGCGATATCGAATGTCATACTTGATGCATATTCGCTTTACTTGTTCCCTTGTATGGTGTACTGTTCTTTTGTATTAAATATGTGGATGTATGTATGTTTGCGCTCGCATAGAGAACGATCCGGTCGAAGAGCCCGAGGAATTCGCAGGAGAAGCCCCTGAGCAGCAGTCGGTTGGTGGAGGCAAGTGTCCTTTGACCTATTTCTGTCCTATTCATTCTTTAATTCACCTCCCGCATTACACATTTATACCTAAGGATTTACTAGCTTTTGTTATTCATGTCCTTGTTACCTATTTGGGTCGGATTATTACTGCTTAGTCTGATGCTATTGCTCAACTCTAATCAATGAACATGATGTGATTATCTATGATACTCTATTTTCCCCTTCTTATTTATGATCATACTTGTGGCATTTAAGGGGACTCGAGCGGTTTCTCGAGTGCCTCTCCGTAAGGACCTGTTCAATGGATGACCGCCCGGGAAAACAGTGCAACCATGAGGGTGGAATGGGACGCCCTTAGCTGAATAATTGGAGGAACCGGGGTGTAGTTCGCTTAGCCGTCGTGCCGTCAATGGGGCTCGGTGTATGCGGCTCGCTCTGCCAAGGTTGATTTGTCCCTTGGGGAGGAGTGCGGTACATTTAGGAAACCTAACGGGTGGCTACAGCCCCGGGGAATCTTTGTAAAGGCTTCGTAGTGAATCCCTAGCCATTCACCTTAGGAGTGAATAAGGGTCTTGCAAGCCCGGGCTAGAGAGGGAATCACGGCTTATGGGTAAAGTGCGCAACCTCTGTAGAGTGTTATGAAACTGATATATCAGCCGTGCTCGCGGTTATGAGCGGCCAAGGGAGCTCCAGAGATTAGTGATACTTGATCAGAGATACTTTGGTACAGGTGGCAATGAGATTGATGGTTCTGATTATGATTATGGTATTGGTAAGTGGTATTCTTTCCGTTTGGAAAGGATACATTGGGCTAATAACTTGGGTTAATGTTAAAACCTGGCTTTCTACTAGTAAGTAATAACCTGACCAACTAAAAGCAACTGCTTGACTTATCCCCACATAAAGCTAGTCCACTACAGCCAAACGGGATGCTTGCTGAGTATGTTGATGTGTACTCACCCTTGCTCTACACACCAAACCCCCCCCAGGTTGTCAGCATTGCAACCACTGCTCAGGAGAAGATGAAGCTGTGGAAGGAGACTTCCAGGAGTTCCAAGACTACGACGAGTTCTAGGCGTGGGTTAGCGGCAACCCCCAGTCGGCTGCCTGTGAAGGCCACGTTATCTACGTTTCTTTTCCGCACTTTGATTTATTGTAAGAACTATATGGACGTCTCAGACGTATGATGTAATCGACTATTATTTCCCTTTTTAATACTATTTGAGCACTGTGTGATGATGTCCATGTTATGTAACTGCTGTGTACGTGAACAACTGATCCTGGCACGTACATGATTCGCATTCGGTTTACCTACTAAAAACCGGGTGTGACACAACGTCACCCTAGGTATAACTTCTATTTCCACAACATGGTCATAGATCACGTAACCCAGTTATGCGTCTCCCATTCGAAAGAGATACGGTGTAGATATGCAGATCTTTGCATATCTACAAATGTATCTGTCTCGGCACATGGTTTTTCTCCACCACCTCCGTTGTTCCCTCCCGTTGACCCTGCTCAGTTCCATACTCCTGTGAGTATCAAAATTCTAGTTATTCATGATATATATATTCATCTGGTATAACACATACAATCTCTTATCTCTGTAGAGACATTCTGGGGTGACATCCAACAACCCTCATGGATCGCCTAGCCCATCGTCTTACCAGTCCAGCCGCCCTCCTCGATGAGATACTTTGTGCACATGGTATTATCTTTGTTTCTGTTGTGAATATTTTGTGAGTGAAAGTCGCTTAAAGGGGGGTGGATAGGTGGAAACTGAAATTTACAACTTTAAAACACACTACAAGCCGGGGTTAGCGTTAGAATAAAATCCGAGTTTGGGAGAGAGGGGAAAACAAATCAACCAAGAATATAAAGCGGATGACACGGTGATTTGTTTTACCGAGGTTCGGTTCCAATGAACATAGTCCCCATTGAGGTGGTCACAAAGACCGGGTCTCTTTCAACCCTTTCCCTCTCTCAAACGGTCACCTACACCGAGTGAGGCTTCTCCTTAATCAAACGGGTCACTTAGACCCCACAAGGACCACCACAAACTTGGTGTCTTTTGCTTTGATTACAAGTCAGTTAGAGAACAAGAATGAGGAAGAAGAAAGCGATCCAAGAACAAGAGCTCAAAGAACACGAGCAAAACTCTCTCTCTAGTTGCTAGGAGTTTGGAGTGAATTTGGGACTTGGAGAGGCTTTGATTCTTTTGAATTATGTCTTGTATTGATTGCACTAGCTCTTGTATTGAATAGGTTGTCTGAAAAACTTGGATACTTGGAGTGGTGGTGGTTGGGGGTATTTATAGCCCTCAACCACCACATAACCGTTGGGGTGGCTGTCTGTCGATGGGCGCACCGGACAGTCCGGTGCACCACTGGACAGTGTCCGGTGCGCTAGTCACGTCATCCAACCGTTAGGGTTCTGACGGTTTCGACCGTTGGAGCTTTGACTTTTGGTCGCACCGGACAGTCTGGTGCCGCACCGGATAGGTACTGTGCACTGTCCGGTGCGCCTCTGACGGCTGCTCTGACTTCTGCGCGTACTGTTCTTTACTGTTCACGTTGCAGGCGACTGTTGCAGCTGACCATTGCGCTGGCTAGCCGTTGCTCCACGGGTGCACCGGATAGTCCGGTGGCACACCAGACAGTCCGGTGAATTATAGCGGAGCGGCTTATCTAAAACCCGAAGGTGGCAAGTTTGAAGTTGTACGGCCCTGGGCACCGGACAGTCTGGTGCGCCAGACCAGGGTTCTCTTCGGTTTCTTTTGCTCCTTTCTTTTTGAACCCTAACTTGTTCTTTTTATTGGTTTGTGTTGAACCTTTGGCACCTGTAGAATATATAATCTAGAGCAAACTAGTTAGTCCAATTACTTGTGTTGGGCATTCAACCACCAAAATTATATATAGGAAAAGGTTACACCCTATTTTCCTTTCAATCTCCCCCTTTTTGGTGATTGATGCCAACACAAACCAAAGCAACTATGTAAGTGCAGAATTGAACTAGTTTGCATAAGGTTAGTGCAAAGGTTGCTTGGGATTAAACCAATTGTTTCTTCTAATAGATATGTATGGTTGCTTTCTTTTATTTAACATTTTGGACCACTCTTGCACCACTTGTTTTGTTTTTGCAAATTATTTTTGAAAAACTTTTCAAAGTCTTTTTGCAAATAGTCAAAGGTATATTTATAAGATTTGCGAGAAGCATTTTCAAGATTTGAAATTTTCTCCCCTTGTATCAAATGCTTTTCCTTTGACTTAAACAAAACTCCCACTGAATGAAATTCTCCTCTTAGTGTTCAAGAGGGTTTTGAGATATATATCAATTTGAAATATAGATACCAATTGAGATATAATTTCTAGAGGAATACCAATTTTTGAAAAATACCAAATCAAATACATTTAGATACCATTTTTGAAAAAATCTTGCAGGTAAACATACCAACAAATGTTAATTGAAAATTTTGAAATTGGTGGTGGTGCAGTCCTTTTGCTTTGGGCTAATAATCTCTCCCCCTTTGGCATTAATCGCCAAAAACAAAGACTTTGAGAGCCCTTTGTATATTCTCCTCCATTGGCAAATGAAATATGAGTGAAGATTATACCAATAGAAGAGTAATGTGGAGTGATGGCGAAGGGTAAATGATACCAATAGAGTGGAGTGGAAGCCTTGTCTTCGCCGAAGACTCTATTTCCCTTTCAATCTACGACTTATCATAAAGTTCACCTAAAAACACATTAGTCGTAGACATAAAAGAGATATGATCAAAGGTATATAAATGAGCGATGTGTGCAAAGTGTCAATCAAAGTTCCGAGAATCAAGTATATTTAGCTCATTCCTAAGTTTGGTAAAGGTTTTCTCATCTAATGGTTTGGTAAAGATATCGGCTAATTGTTCTTTGGTGTTAATATAGGCTATCTCGATATCCCCCCTTTGTTGGTGATCCCTCAAAAAGTGATGTCGAATGTCTATGTGCTTAGTGCGACTGTGTTCAACAGGATTATCCGCCATGCGGATTGCACTCTCATTGTCACATAGGAGAGGGACTTTGCTCAATTTGTAGCCATAGTCCCTGAGGGTTTGCCTCATCCAAAGTAATTGCGCACAACAATGGCCTGTGGCAATATACTCGGCTTTGGCGGTAGAAAGAGCTACTGAGTTTTGTTTCTTTGAAGCCCAAGACACCAAGGATCTCCCCAGAAACTGACAAGTCCCTGATGTGCTCTTCCTATCAATTTTACACCCTACCCAATCGGCATCTGAATAACCTATTAAATCAAAGGTGGATCCCTTGGGGTACCAAAGTCCAAACTTAGGAGTGTAAACTAGATATCTCATGATTCTTTTCACGGCCCTAAGGTGAACTTCCTTAGGATCGGCTTGGAACCTTGCACACATGCATACTGAAAGCATAATATCCGGTCAAGAAGCACATAAATAGAGTAAAGATCCTATCATCGACTGGTATACGTTTTGATCTACGGATTTACCTCCCATGTCGAGGTAGAGATGCCCATTGGTTCTCATGGGTGTCTTGATGGGCTTGGCATCCTTCATTCCAAACTTGGTAAGTATGTCTTGTATGTACTTCATTTGGCTGATGAAGGTGCCATCTTGTAGTTGCTTGACTTGAAATCCTAGAAAATACTTCAACTCCCCCATCATAGACATCTCAAATTTTTGAATCATGATCCTACTAAATTCTTCACATGTAGATTTGTTAGTAGACCCAAATATAATATCATCAACATAAATTTGGCATACAAACAAATATTTTGCAATAGTTTTAGTAAAGAGAGTAGGATCGGCTTTTCTGACTTTGAAGCCATTAGCGATAAGAAAACCTCTTAGGCATTCATACCATGCTCTTGGGGCTTGCTTGAGCCCATAAAGCGCCTTTGAGAGTTTATAAACATGGTTAGGGTACTCACTATCTTCAAAGCCGGGAGGTTGCTCAACATAGACCTCTTCCTTGATTGGTCCATTGAGGAAGGCACTCTTCACGTCCATTTGATAAAGCTTGAAGCCATGGTAAGTTGCATAGGCAAGTAATATATGAATTGACTCAAGCCTAGCTACGGGTGCATAAGTTTCACCAAAGTCCAAACCTTCGACTTGTGAATAACCCTTGGCCACAAGTCGGGCTTTGTTCCTTGTCACCACACCATGCTCATCTTGCTTGTTGCGGAATACCCACTTGGTTCCTACAACATTTTGGTTAGGACGTGGAACTAGATGTCATACCTTATTCCTTGTGAAGTTGTTGAGCTCCTCTTGCATAGCCAACACCCAATCCAAATCTTTTAGTGCATCCTCCACCCTGTATGGCTCAATAGAGGACACAAAAGAGTAATGTTCACAAAAATGAGCGACTCGAGATCGAGTTGTTACCCCCTTGTGAATATCGCCGAGGATGGAGTTCACGGGGTGATCTCTTTGAATCGCTTGGTGGACTCTTGGGTGTGGTGGTCTTTGACCTTGAACCTCTTGTTCATCTTCCTTATCCTTATTGACTTGATCTCCCCCTTGATCATTGCCCTGCTCTTGAGGTGGCTCATCCTCATGATCTTCATCATCATTTTGAGCATGTTCCTCATCTTGAGTAGGTGGAGATGTTTGCATGGAAGATGATGGTTGATCTTGTGCTTATGTAGGCTCTTTGGATTCCTTAGGACACACATCTCCAATGGACATGTTCCTTAGCGTGACGCATGGAGCCTCTTCATCATCTAGCTCATCAAGATCAACTTGCTCGATTAGGAGTTCATAGGATGTCTTCTTGAGGATTCGGTGAAGGTAGAGCCGGTTGATGGAGTAGCAGGCGGTGTTAATTGCCTCAGTCCAAGACTGGTCCGGAGTCTTGTACTCATCAAGCATGGTATTCGCCATGTCCAGTAGAGTTCTATTCTTCCTCTCCACTACACCATTTTGTTGAGGTGTTTAGGGAGAAGAGAACTCATGCTTGATGCCCTCCTCCTCAAGAAAGCCTTCAATTTGAGAATTCTTGAACTCCGTCCCATTATCGCTTCTTATTTTCTTGATCCTTAATCCAAACTCATTTTGAGCTCGTCTCAAGAATCCCTTTAAAGTCTCTTGGGTTTGTGATTTTTCCTGCAAAAAGAACACCCAAGTGAAGCGAGAATAGTCATCCACAATAACTAGACAGTACTTACTCCCGTCGATGCTTATGTAAGCAATCGGGCCGAATAAATCCATGTGGAGTAGCTCCAGTGGCCTGTCCGTTGTCATTATGTTCTTGTGTGGATGATGGGTACCAACTTGCTTCCCTGCTTGACATGCACTACAAATCCTGTCTTTCTCAAAATGAACATTGGTTAGTCCCAAAATGTGTTCTCCCTTTAGAAGCTTGTGAAGATTCTTCATCCCGACATGGGCTAGTCGGCGATGCCAGAGCCAACCCATATTAGTCTTAGTAATTAAGCAAGTATCGAGTTCAGCTCTATTGAAATCAACTAAGTATAGCTGACCCTCTATACTCCCTTAAATGCTACTGAATCATCACTTCTTCTAAAGACAGTAACACATGCATCCGTAAAAAGACAGTTGTAACCCATTTTGCATAATTGAGAAACTGAAAGCAAGTTATAATCTAAAAAATCTACAAAAAACATTGGAAATGGAATGGTCAGGTGATATAGCAATTTTACCAAGTCCTTTGACCAAACCTTGATTTCCATCCCCGAATGTGATAGCTCTTTGGGGATCTTGGTTTTTCTCGTAGGAGGAGAACATCTTTTTCTCCCATGTCATGTGGTTTGTGCACCCGCTATCAATTATCCAGCTTGAGCCCCCAGATGCATAAACCTACAAAACAAGTTTAGACCTTGTTCTTAGGTACCCAAACAGTCTTGGGTCCTTTCACGTTAGAAACAAGCACCTTGGGTACCCAAACACAAGTCTTGGAGCCTTTATGTTTGCCCCCAACATATTTGGCAACTACTTTGCCTGATTTGTTAGTAAGCACATAAGAAGCATCAAAGGTTTTAAATGAAACATTAGGCTCAATTGATGCAGTAGGAGTTTTCTTTTTAGGCATTTTAACATGTGTAGAATGCCTAGAGCTAGATGCCTCATTCTTATACATAAAAGCATGATGGAAAATAGAATGAGACTTCCTAGCATGGAGTCTCCTAATCTTGTGCTCAGGATAACCAGCAGGATATAAAATGTAACCCTCGTTATCCTGAGCCATGGAAGCCTTGCCCTTAACAAAGTTAGACAATCTTTTAGGGGCATTAAGTTTGACATTGCTTCCCTGTTGGAAACCAATGCCATCCTTGATGCCAGGGCGTCTCCCATTATAGAGCATGCTTCTAGCAAATTTAAATTTTTCATTCTCAACATGCTTATTAATTTTAGTAGTTAGTTGAGCTATGTGATCATTTTGTTGTTTAATTAAAGCAAGGTGATTATGGATAGCATCAACATTAATATATCTATATCTAGTACAAATAGCGACATGATCAACACTAGATGTAGAGAGTTTGCAAATATTTAATTCATCAATCTTAGCATGCAAAATATCGTTCTCATTTCTAAGACTGGAAATAGCATCATTGCAAACATTTAAATCTTTAGTCTTAGAAATTAATCTAGCATTTCATCCCTAAGGCTAGCAATTGATTCATTCAATTTATCAATCTTAGCAATTAAACTAGCATTATCATTTTTAAGATTGACAATTGAATCATGACAAACATTTGATTTTTCAACCTTAGCACATAAATTAACATTTTCAGTTCTAAGGTTGGAGATGGTGTCATGGCAAATGCTAAGCTCTCTAGTTAAGTTTTCACATTTCTCTATCTCCTGAGCATAAGCATTTTTTACCTTAACATGCTTTTTGTTTTCCTTAATAAGGAATTCTTCTTGGCTATCCAAGAGTCCATCCTTCTCTTGAATAGAACCTATTAATTCATTTAATTTTTCTTTTTGTTGCATGTTAAGGTTGGCAAAAAGACTAAGCAAGTTATCTTCATCATCACTAGAACTATCCTCATCACTAGATGTAGTATACTTGGGGGTGGTTCTAGTTTGTACCTTCTTTTTCTTGCCGTCCTTTGCCATAAAGCATTTGTGACCGACGTTGGGGAAGAGAAGTCCCTTGTTGACGGCGATATTGGTGGCGTCCTCGTCGGAGGAGTCGGTGGAGCTCACGTCGGAGTCCCATTCCCGGCACACGTGGGCATTGCCGCCCTTCCTCTTGTAGTACTTCTTCTTTTCCTTCCTCTTTTCCCTCTTATCGTCGCCCCTGCCACTGTCACTAGACATAGGATATTTTGTAATAAAATGACCAGGCTTACCACACTTGTAGCACACCCTTTTGGAACGGGGCTTGTAGTCTCTCCCCTTCCTTTGCTTGAGGATTTGGCAAAAACTCTTGATGATGAGCGAAATCTCCTCATTGTCGAGCTTGGAGGCGTCGATGGGAATTCTACTTGGCATAGATTCCTTCTTTTCTTCCTCCGTCGCCTTGAATGCGACGGGTTGCACCTCGGGTGTGGAGGTGCCTCCTTGCTCCAAGTTGATGATTTGTTTGGAGCCTTTGATCATCAAATCAAAGCTCACAAACTTCCCTATTACCTCCTCGGGAGACATTAGCTTATATCTAGGATCACCACGAATTAATTGAATTTGTGTAGGATTATGAAAAACAAGTGATCTTAGAATAACCTTGACCATTTCATGGTCATCCCATTTAGTGCTCCCGAGGTTGCGCACTTGATTCACTAAGGTTTTGAGCCGATTGTACATGGCTTGTGGCTCTTCTCCTTGGTTGAGGACGAATCGACCGAGCTCCCCCTCGATCGTCTCCCGCTTGGTGATCTTGGTCACCTCATCACCTTCGTGCGTGGTCTTTAGCACGTCCCAAATCTCCTTGGCACTCTTCAACCCTTGCACCTTATTATACTCCTCTCGACATAGAGAGGCGAGGAGTATAGTAGTGGCTTGGGAGTTGAAGTGCCGGATTTGGGCGACCTCGTCCGAGTTGTAGCCTTCATACCCCATAGATGGTACCTGCGCTCCAAACTCAACAATGTCCCATATGCTAGCGTGGAGTGAGGTTAGATGATGCCTCATTTTATCACTCCACATACAATAATCTTCACCATCAAAAACTGGTGGTTTGCCTAATGAGACGGAAAGTAAAGGAGTGTGTTTGGAAATGCGGGGATAGTGTAGGGGGACCTTACTAAACTTCTTGCGCTCATGGCGCTTAGAAGTGACGGACGGCGCGTCGGAGCCGGAGGTGGATGGCGACGAAGAGTCAGTCTTGTAGTAGACCATTTTCTTCATCTTCTTCTTCTTGTCGCCACT
Source organism: Zea luxurians (assembly GCA_029449295.1). Taxonomy (NCBI): domain Eukaryota; kingdom Viridiplantae; phylum Streptophyta; class Magnoliopsida; order Poales; family Poaceae; genus Zea; species Zea luxurians. The sequence continues at coordinate 7,618,729 of JAOPSE010000079.1, read as the reverse complement.
CCGATGCGACTTGACGCGGTGAGGTAATTCCTCCCTTCCTTTGGCGCCAGACTCCCTTGATGGAGCCTTCCCGTGGCTTGTGCCCATTTCCATCTCCCTCTTGGCGGATCCTCCCAACATCACTTCGAGTGGTTAGACTCTAATGAAGTACCGCCTCTGATACCAATTGAAAGTCGCCTAGAGGGGGGTGGATAGGTGGAAACTAAAATTTACAACTTTAAAACACACTACAAGCTAGGGTTAGCGTTAGAATAAAATCCGAGTCCAGGAGAGAGGGGAAAACAAATCAACCAAGAATATAAAGCGGATGACACGGTGATTTGTTTTACCGAGGTTCGGTTCCAATGAACCTAGTCCCCGTTGAGGTGGTCACAAAGATCGGGTCTCTTTCAACCCTTTCCCTCTCTCAAACGGTCACCTAGATCGAGTGAGGCTTCTCCTTAATCAAATATGTCACTTAGACCCCACAAGGACCACCACACACTTGGTGTCTCTTGCTTTGATTACAAGTCACTTAGAGAACAAGAATGAGGAAGAAGAAAGTGATCCAAGAACAAGAGCTCAAAGAACACGAGCAAAACTCTCTCTCTAGTCGCTAGGAGTTTGGAGTGAATTTGGGACTTGGAGAGGCTTTGATTCTTTTGAATTGTGTCTTGTATTGATTGCACTAGCTCTTGTATTGAATAGGATGTCTGAAAAACTTGGATACTTGGAGTGGTGGTGGTTGGGGGTATTTATAGCCCTCAACCACCACATAGCCGTTGGGGAGGTTGTCTGTCGATGGGCGCACCGGACAGTCCGGTGCACCACCGGACAATGTCCGGTACGCCAGCCATGTCACCCAACCGTTAGGATTCTGACAGTTTCGACCGTTAGAGCTTTGACTTCTGGTCGCACCGGACAGGTACTGTGCACTGTCCGGTGCGCCTTTGACGGCTACTCTGACTTCTGCGCGCACTGTTCTTCACTGTTCAGGTTGCAGGCGACCGTTGCTGCTGACCGTTGCGCTGGCTAGCCGTTGCTCCACGGGTGCACCAGACTGTCCGGTGTGCCACCGCACAGTGTCCGGTGCCCAGGGCCGTACAACTTCAAACTTGCCACCTTCGGGTTTCAGATAAGCCGCTCCGCTATAATTCACCGGACTGTCCGGTGGCACACCGAACAGTCCGGTGAATTATAGCGGAGCGGCTTATCTGAAACCCGAAGGTGGCAAGTTTGAAGTTGTACGGCCCTGGGCACCGGACACTGTCCGGTGGTGCACCGGACAGTCCGGTGCGCCAGACCAGGGTTCTTTTCGGTTTCTTTTGCTCCTTTCTTTTTGAACCCTAACTTGTTCTTTTTATTGGTTTGTGTTGAACCTTTGGCACCTGTAGAATATATAATTTAGAGTAAACTAGTTAGTCCAATTACTTGTGTTGGGCATTCAACCACCAAAATTATATATGGGAAAAGGTTACACCCTATTTCCCTTTTAGTGAGATAACTTGGTATGAACTTGTTGATGTTGGTAATGCTTTGTGAGATACTTGAGGCTTATGTTCTTGAGTGTTGGATACTTATGTTTGTGTTCGAACATGTTGGTAATGCTTTGTGAGAACTTGTTTAATTTATGGTCTTTGTGAGATATGTGATGTATATGTGATATCTGTGATGATTATGTGATATCTTTTGTTTGTTTGGATGGAATAGCAAAAACAAATAAAAAGGGGTATACTGGTCACTTTGCCGAGTGTAACACTCGGCAAAGAGGTACTTTGTCGAGTGTCAAAGCCATAGCACTCGGCAAAGAAGGCACACCTGGGCACCGGTAAAACCTCTTTGTCGAGTGATGTGGCCTTGACACTCGGCAAAGAAGTAATCTTTGTTGAGTGCCTCGTAGTACACTTGGCAAAAGTACTGACAAAGGGGCCCGCTAGCGACCTAAAAGTCGCCTAGAGGGGGTGAATAGGGCGAAACTGAAATTTACAAAGTTAATCACAACTACAAGCCGGGTTAGCGTTAGAAATATAAGCGAGTCCGAGAGAGAGGGTGAAAAACAAATCGCGAGCAAATAAAGAGTGAGACACAAGGATTTGTTTTACCGAGGTTCGGTTCTTGCAAACCTACTCCCTATTGAGGTGGTCACAAAGACCGGGTCTCTTTCAACCCTTTCCCTCTCTCAAACGGTCACTTAGACCGAGTGAGCTTCTCTTCTCAATCACACGGGACACAAAGTCCCCGCAAGGACCACCACACAATTGGTGTCTCTTGCTTCGATTACAATTGAGATTGATCACAAGAAGAATGAGAAAGAAAAGAAGCAATCCAAGCGCAAGAGCTCAAATGAACACAACAAATCTCTCTCTCTAATCACTAAAGCTTTGTGTGGAGTTGGGAGAGGATTTGATCTCTTTGGTGTGTCTTGTATTGAATGCTATAGCTCTTGTAAGGTGTAGAAGTGTAGAAACCTGGATGCCATTGAATGTGGGGTGGTTGAGGTATTTATAGCCCCAACCACCAAATTGTGGCCGTTGGAAGTGTGCTGTCGCATGGCGCACCGGACAGTCCGGTGCGCCACCGGACACTGTCCGGTGCGCCATCCACGTCAGCCAGCCGTTGGGGTTCGACCGTTGGAGCTCTGACTTGTGGGGCCTCTGGGCTGTCCGGTGGTGCACCGGACATGTCCTGTAGACTGTCCGGTGCGCCTGTTGCACGTGCTCTATCCTCTGCGCTCGCTGGCGCGCATTTAATGCGTTGCAGTCGACCGTTGCGCTTAAAGTATCCGTTGCTCCGCTGGCACACCGGACAGTCCGGTGCGTCACCGGACACTGTCCGGTGCCTCACCGGATGGTCCGGTGAATTATAGCGGAGCGTCCTCTGATTTTCCCGAAGGTGAGGAGTTCAGCGTCGAGTTCCCTAGTGCACCGGACACTGTCCGGTGGCACACCGGACAGTCCGGTGCGCCAGACCAGGGTGCCTTTGGGTTGTCTTTGGCTCTCTTCGTTTGAACCCTTTCTTGGTCTTTTTATTGGTCTATTGTGAACCTTTGGCACCTGTAAAACTTATAATCTAAAGCAAACAAGTTAGTCCAATTATTTGTGTTGGGCAATTCAACCACCAAAATCAATTAGGAAAAGGTGTAAGCCTATTTCCCTTTCAATCTCCCCCATTTTGGTGATTGATGCCAACACAAACCAAAGCAAATATAGAAGTGCAGAAATGAACTAGTTTGCATAATGTAAGTGCAAAGATTGCTTGGAATGAAACCAATAAATATTACTTACTAGATGCGCATGGATGTCTTTTCTTCTTATTAACATTTTGGACCACGCTTGCACCACATGTTTTGTTTTGCAAAATGTTTTGGAAATTCTTTTCAAAGTTCTTTTGCAAATAGTCAAAGGTAAATGAATAGGATTTTGAGAAGCATTTTCAAGTGTTGAAATTTTCTCCCCCTGTTTCAAATGCTTTTCCTTTGACTAAACAAAACTCCCCCTTAATGAAATCCTCCTCTTAGTGTTCAAGAGGGTTTTAGATATTAATTTTGAAGAGGGTATACCAACTTGAAATTATATCAAAATAAGATACTAATTGAAAAAACTTCTTTTAATATCAAATAAAAGACTACATTTTTGAATTTGGTGGTGGTGCGGTCCTTTTGCTTTGGGCTAATACTCTCTCCCCCTTTGGCATGAATCGCCAAAAACGGATGTTTGAGTAAAATATAAGCCCTTTTAAACTACTCTCTTCCCCTTTTGGACGGAAATAAAGGAGTGAAGATTATACCAAAGTTGGAGAGTTAGTGTGGAGCGACGGCGAAGGATGAATGATGAAGCGGAGTGGAAGCCTTGTCTTCGCCGAGGACTCCTTTTCCCTTTCAATCTATGACTTAGAATGAAATGGACTTGAAAGAACACATTAGTCATAGCACATGAAAGAGATGATCAAAGGTATATATATGAGCTATGTATGCAAGACATCAATAAAAATTCCTAGAATCAAGAATATTTAGCTCATGCCTAAGTTTGGTAAAAGTTTGTTCATCCAATGGTTTAGTAAAGATATCGGCTAATTGTTCTTTGGTGCTAACATATGCAATCTCGATATCCCCCTTTTGTTGGTGATCCCTTAGAAAATGATACCAAATGGCTATGTGTTTAGTGCGGCTATGCTCAACGGGATTATCCACCATGCGGATTGCACTCTCATTATCACATAGAAGAGGAACTTTGGTTAATTTGTAACCATAGTCCCTAAGGGTTTGCCTCATCCAAAGCAATTGCACGCAACAATGTCCTGCGGCAATATACTCGGCTTCGGCGGTTGAAAGAGCCACAGAATTTTGCTTCTTTGAAGCCCACGACACCAGAGATCTTCCCAAGAACTGGCAAGTCCCCGATGTGCTCTTTCTATTAATTTTGCACCCTGCCCAATCGGCATCGGAATAACCAATTAAATCAAATGTGGATCCCCTAGGGTACCAAAGGCCAAACTTAGGAGTGTAAACTAAATATCTCAAGATTTGTTTTACGGCCCTAAGGTGAGCTTCCTTAGGATCGGCTTGGAATCTTGCACACATGCATACGAAAAGCATAATATCCGGTCGAGAAGCACATAAATAGAGTAAGGAATCGATCATCGACCGGTATACCTTTTGATCTACGGATTTACCTCCCGTGTCGAGGTCGAGATGCCCATTGGTTCCCATGGGAGTCTTGATGGGCTTGGCGTCCTTCATCCCAAACTTGTTTAGAATGTCTTGAATGTACTTCGTTTGGCTAATGAAGGTGCCCTCTTGGAGTTGCTTAACTTGGAATCCTAGAAAGTACTTCAACTCCCCCATCATTGACATCTCGAATTTTTGTGTCATGATCCTACTAAATTCCTCACATGTAGATTCGTTAGTAGACCCAAATATAATATCATCAACATAAATTTGGCATACAAACAAATCATTTGCAAGAGTTTTAGTAAATAAAGTAGGATCAGCCTTTCCGACTTTGAAGCCATTAGCAATAAGGAAATCTCTTAGGCATTCATACCATGCTCTTGGGGCTTGCTTGAGCCCATAAAGCGCCTTAGAGAGCCTATGGACATGGTTAGGATACTCACTATCTTCAAAGCCGGGAGGTTGCTCAACATAGACCTCTTCCTTGATTGGTCCATTGAGGAAGGCACTCTTCACGTCCATTTGATAAAGCTTGAAGCCATGGTAAGTAGCATAGGCTAATAATATAAGAATGGACTCAAGCCTAGCTACGGGTGCATAGGTTTCACCGAAATCCAAACCTTTGACTTGTGTGTATCCTTTGGCCACAAGTCGTGCTTTGTTCCTTGTCACCACACCATGTTCGTCTTGTTTGTTGCGGAAGACCCACTTGGTTCCTACAACATTTTGGTTAGGACGTGGAACTAAATGCCATACCTCATTCCTCGTGAAGTTGTTGAGCTCCTCTTGCATCGCCATCACCCATTCCGAATCTTGAAGTGCTTCCTCTACCCTGTGTGGCTCAATAGAGGAAACAAAAGAGTAATGCTCACAAAAATGTGCAACACGAGATCTAGTGGTTACCCCCTTATGAATGTCGCCGAGGATGGTGTTGACGGGGTGATCTCGTTGGATTGCTTGGTGGACTCTTGGGTGTGGCGGTCTTGCAACTTGCTCATCCTTCTTGTCTTGATCAAATGCATCTCCCCCTTGATCATTGTTGTCGTCTTGAGGTGGCTCATCTTCTTGATCTTCCTCTTCATCATCTTGAGCCTCATCCTCATCTTGAGTTGGTGGAGATGCTTGCATTGAGGAGGATGGTTGATCTTGTGCTTGAATGGGCTCTTCGGATTCCTTAGGACACACATCCCCAATGGACATGTTCCTTAGTGCGACGCACGGAGCCTCTTCATCATCTAACTCATCAAGATCAACTTGCTCTACTTGAGAGCCGTTAGTCTCATCAAACACAATGTCACAAGAAATTTCAACTAGTGCAGTGGACTTGTTAAAGACTCTATATGCCCTTGTGTTTGAATCATATCCTAGTAAAAAGCCTTCTACAACCTTAGGAGCAAATTTTGATTTTCTACCTCTTTTGACAAGAATAAAACATTTGCTACCAAAGACTCTAAAATATGAAACATTTGGCTTTTTACCGGTAAGGAGTTCGTAAGATGTCTTCTTGAGGATTCGGTGTAGATACAACCGGTTGATGGCGTAGCAAGCGGTGTTGACCGCCTCGGCCCAAAACCGATCCGAAGTCTTGTACTCATCAAGCATGGTCCTTGCCATGTCTAGTAGAGTTCTATTCTTCCTCTCCACTACACCATTTTGTTGAGGTGTGTAGGGAGAAGAGAACTCATGCTTGATGCCCTCCTCCTCAAGGAAGCCTTCAATTTGAGAATTCTTGAACTCTGTCCCATTATCGCTTCTAATTTTCTTGATCCTCAAGCCAAACTCATTTTGAGCCCGTCTCAAGAATCCCTTTAAAGTCTCTTGGGTTTGAGATTTTTCCTGTAAAAAGAATACCCAAGTGAAGCGAGAATAGTCATCCACAATAACAAGACAGTACTTACTCCCGCCGATGCTTATGTAAGCCATCGGGCCGAATAGGTCCATATGGAGGAGCTCGAGTGGCCTATCAGTCGTCAAGATGTTCTTGTGTGGATGATGAACACCAACTTGCTTCCCGGCTTGGCATACGCTACAAATCCTGTCTTTCTCAAAATGAACATTGGTTAGTCCTAAAATGTGTTCTCCCTTTAGAAGCTTGTGAAGATTCTTCATTCCAACATGTGCTAGTCGGCGATGCCAGAGCCAACCCATGTTAGTCTTAGCAATTAAGCAAGTGTCGAGTTCAGCTCTATTGAAATCAACTAAGTATAGCTGACCCTCTAACACTCCCTTAAATGCTACTGAATCATCACTTCTTCTAAAGACAGTGACACCTACATCAGTAAATAGACAGTTGTAGCCCATTTTGCATAGTTGAGAAACGAAAAGCAAATTGTAATCTAATGAATCAACAAGAAAAACATTGGAAATGGAATGGTCAGGAGATATAGCTATTTTACCTAAACCTTTGACCAAACCTTGGTTTCCATCCCCGAATGTGATAGCTCGTTGGGGATCTTGGTTTTTCTCGTATGAGGAGAACATCTTTTTCTCCCCTGTCATGTGGTTTGTGCACCCACTATCGATGATCCAACTTGAGCCCCCGGATGCATAAACCTACAAAACAAGTTTAGTTCTTGATTTTAGGTACCCAAACAGTTTTGGGTCCTTTGACATTAGATACAAGAACTTTGGGTACCCAAACACAAGTCTTTGATCCCTTGTGTTTGTCCCCAACATACTTGGCAACTACTTTGCCGGATTTGTTAGTCAAAACATAGGATGCATCAAAAGTTTTAAATGAAATGCTAGGTTCATTTGATGCACTAGGAGTTTTCTTTTTAGGCAATTTAGCATGAGTTGATTGCCTAGAACTAGATGTCTCACCCTTATACATAAAAGCATGATTAGGGCTAGAATGAATTCTCCTAATCTTATGCTCGAGATAACCGGCAGGGTACAAAATGTAACCCTCGTTATCTTGAGGCATGGGAGCCTTGCCCTGGACAAAGTTAGATAATTTTTTAGGAGGGGCATTAAGTTTGACATTGTCTCCCTTTTGGAAGCCAATGCCATCCTTGATGTCAGGGCGTCTCCCACTATAAAGCATGCTACGAGCAAATTTAAATTTTTCATTTTCAAGTTCATGCTCGGCAATTTTAGCATCTAATTTTGCTATATGATCATTTTGTTGTTTAATTAAAGCCATATGATCATGAATAGCATTAATGTCAACATCTCTACATCTCAATGGTAGATGTAGAGGGTTTGCAAGTTTTTAGTTCAACAATCTTAGCATGTAAGATATCATTTTTACTTCTAAGATCGGAAATGGAAGCATTGCAAACATCTAACTCTTTAGCCTTAGTAATCAATTTTTCATTTTCACATCTAAGGCTAGCAAGAGAGGCATTTAATTTCTCAATCTTAGCAATAGAAATAGCATGACCATTTCTAAGATTGGCATATGAATCATCACAAACATTTGAATCAACCTTAGCAATTAATCTAGCATTTTCATTTCTAAGGTTGGCGATAACATCATGACAAGTGCTTAGCTCACTAGATAATTTTTCACATTTTTCCCTTTCTAGAGCATAAGCATTCTTAACCTTAACATGTTTCTTATTTTCCTTAATTAGGAAGTCTTCTTGGCTATCCAAGAGTTCATCCTTATCATGAATGGGGCTAATCAATTCATTTAGCTTCTCCTTTTGTTCCATGTTAAGGTTGGCAAAAAGAGTTAACAAATTATCCTCCTCATTACTAGAATTATCTTCATCACTAGAGGATGCATATTTAGTAGAGGATTTAGATTTAACCTTCTTTCTTTTGCCGTCCTTTGCCATGAGGCACTTGTGGCCAACGTTGGGGAAGAGAAGTCCCTTGTTGACGGCGATGTTGGCAGCGTCCTCGTCGGAGGAGGAGTCGATGGAGCTCTCGTCGGAGTCCCACTCGCGGCACACATGAGCATCGCCGCCCTTCTTCTTGTGGTACCTCTTCTTTTCCTTTCTTCTTCCCTTCTTGTCTTCGCCCCTGTCACTGTCATTAGAAATAGGACATTTGGCAATAAAGTGATCGGGCTTACCACACTTGTAGCAAACCTTCTTGGAGCGGGGTTTGTAGTCCTTCCCCCTCCTTTGCTTGAGGATTTGTCGAAAGCTTTTGATGATTAAAGCCATCTCCTCATTGTCGAGCTTTGAGGCGTCGATGGGGAGCCTACTTGGTGTAGACTCTTCCTTCTTCTCCTCCTTTGCCTTGAATGCGACGGGTTGTGCCTCGGGCGTGGAGGAGGTGCCTTGCTCGATGATCTTCTTTGAGCCTTTAATCATTAGCTCAAAGCTCACAAATTTTCCTATAACCTCCTCGAGAGGCATTAGCTTGTATCTAGGATCACCTCGAATTAATTGAACTTGCGTAGGGTTAAGAAAAACGAGGGATCTAAGAATAACCTTGACCATCTCATGGTCATCCCATTTTGTGCTCCCGAGGTTGCGCACTTGGTTCACCAAGGTCTTCAAGCGGTTGTACATAGCTTGTGAATCCTCCCCTTGGTGAAGCATGAAGCGACCGAGCTCCCCCTCGATCGTTTCCCGCTTGGTGATCTTGGTCACCTCATCTCCTTCGTGCGCGGTTTTGAGCACGTCCCAAACCTCTTTGGCATCCTTTAATCCTTGCACCTTGTTATACTCCTCACAGCTTAGAGATTGGAGGAGTATAGTGGTGGCTTGAGAGTTGAAGTGCTCGATTTGGGCCACCTCGTCCTCATCGTAATCCTTATCCCCTATGGAAGGTACCTGTACTCCAAACTCAACAACATCCCATATACTTTTGTGGAGTGAGGTTAGGTGATATTTCATCAAATCACTCCACCTAGCATAATTGTCGGCGTTTCGAGACCGGGGGGTCCCTAAGCCGACGAGTGAGTGTGCCACGTGCCCCAGCCCAGATGGGTCGAGCGCGTGGGCGAGCGCGAAGGGGGGAAAAGCGAGGTGGCCGGAGACGAGTCGTGAGAGAGGTGGGAATCCCGCGGCCTTCGTGTTCGACCCGCGCCCAGGTCGGGTGCGCTTGCAGTAGGGGGTTACAAGCGTCCACGCGGGTGAGGGAAGCGAGCGGCCCCAAGAGAGCGCCTGCCCCGTCCTCGTCCCCGCGCAGCCAACCTTCTCTAAGAAGGCCCTGGTCCTTCCTTTTATAGGCGTAAGGAGAGGATCCAGGTGTACAATGGGGGTGTAGCAAAGTGCTACGTGTCTAGCGGGGGTGAGCTAGCGCCCTAAGTACATGCCAATGTGGCAGCCGGAGAGATCTTGGCACCCAGCTGGTGTGGTGTCGTGGCTGTCGGAGGAGCAACGGAGCCTGGCGGAGGGACAGCTGTCGGAGCGGTTGGGCCCTTGCTGACGTCCCTCTGCTTCCGTAAGGGAGCTGAGAGCCACCGTCGTCACGGGTCTGGCGGGGCGCCATCATTGCCTATCTGGCGGAGCTAGCCAGATGGGACGCCGGTCTTGTTCCCTGCGGCCCGAGTCGGCTCGGGGTAGGGTGATGATGGCGCTTCCTGTTGACATGGCGGACTTGTGTCCTAGGTCGGGCGACGTGGAGGCTCCTCCGTAGCCGAGGTCGAGTCTGTCCTGCATGGCCGAGGCCGAGCCCGAGCTCCTGGGTCGGGCGAGGCGGAGGTCGTTCGGCAGAGGCCAGGGCGGAGTCCGACCCCTGGGGTCGGGCGAAGCGGAGTTCGTCGTCTTCTGGGGCCTAGCCCGAGTCCGAGCCCTGGGTCGGGCGGGGCGGAGTTCGCCGTCTTCCGGGGCCTTAGCCCGAGTCTGAGCCCTGGGTCGGGCGGAGCGGAGTTCGCCGTCTTCCGGGGCCTTAGCCCGAGTCCGAGCCCTGGGTCGGGTGGAGCGGAGTTCGCCGTCTTCCGGGGCCTTAGCCCGAGTCCGAGCCCTGGGTCAGGCGGAGCGGAGTTCGCCGTCTTCCGGGGCCTTAGCCTGAGTCCGAGCCCTGGGTCGGGCGGAGCTTCCTATGGTGCCTTTGGCAAGGCCTGACTGCCTGTCAGTCTCACTCTGTCAAGTGGCACTGCAGTCGGAATGGCGCAGGCGGCGCTGTCCTTCTGTCAGACCGGTCAGTGGAGCGGCGAAGTGACGGCGGTCACTTCGGCTCTGCCGGGGGGGCGCGCGTCAGGATAAAGGTGTCAGGCTACCTTTGCGTTAAATTCCCCTGCGACTCGGTCGGTCGGCGCGGCGATTTAGTCAGGGTTGCTTCTTAGCAAAGGCAAGGCCTCGGGCGAGCCGGAGATGTGTCTGCCGTTGAAAGGGGGCCTCGGGCGAGACGGAAACATCTCGGGGTCAGCTGCCCTTGCCCGAGGCTAGGCTCGGGCGAGGCGTGATCGAGTCGCTCGTATGGACTGATCCCTGACTTAATTGCACCGATCAGGCCTCTGCAGCTTTATGCTGATGGGGGTTACCAGCTGAGAATTAGGCGTCTTGAGGGTACCCCTAATTATGGTCCCCGACAGTAGCCCCCGAGCCTCGAAGGGAGTGTTAGCACTCGCTTGGAGGCTTTCGTCGCACTTTTTTGCAAGGGGACCAGCCTTTCTCGGTTGCATTTTGTTCCGGTGGGTGCGCGCGAGCGCACCCGCCGGGTGTAGCCCCCGAGGCCTCGGAGGAGTGGTTTCACTCCTTCGAGGTCTTAATGCCTTGCGTAACGCTTCGGCTGGTCTGGTGGTTCCCTCATGCGAACTGGCCGTAGCCCGGGTGCACGGTCGGGGCCCAAGTTCTCGGGCTGGTATGTTGACGCTGTCAACGGTTTGGCCGGAGCCGGGTTTGCGAGAGCAGCCCCCGAGCCTCCGCACAGGGCGAGAGGGCGATCAGGGACAGACTCGGCTTTTTTACATACGCCCCTACGTCGCCTTTCCGCATGGAGGAGGGGGGGAGAGCGCCATGTTACCCTCGATGGGCACCGAACATGGTGTCTCCGGTGAGCTGCAAGCGGGTAATCCGAGTGGACGTCCGTGCCCCGTTCGTTGGGGGTCGGCTAGGGGCCCAGAGGCACGCCCAAAAGTACCTGCGGGTGATCTGCCGGACCCGGTCCCCTGGCGACAGGGTCCGAGGGCTCGATGCCTCCCTCCGATGGGATTCCGTTACAAAATCGCTCCCGCTGGTCTCGGAAATGTCCTAGGGTACCTCGGGAGCGCAGCCCGAGCCTTGGTTATGTATCGAACGTACCCCTGGTCATCCCTCGCTCGGTGTCTGAGGCGACTGTGAACCCTTCGGGGGCCAGCCTTCGAACCCCTGATCAGTAATGGGCGCGGAGCCCGAGTAGCCTGAGGCGGTCGTGGAACCCTTCGGGGGGCCGGCCTTCGAACCTCTGACCAGTAGTGGGTGTAGGGCCCATGCGATCTGAGGCGGCTGTTGAACCCTCCGGGGGGCCAGCCTTCGAACCCCTGATCAGTAAGGAGGCTCGGAGCCTAGTTCCTTCACGGGGAAGGATCCCTTTCGGGGTATCCCCCTTTCCCGGTCCCTGTCGCAAGAGATAGAGAAAGAGGAAAAAAGGAAAAGGGATACGAAACCGAACGACGCGGCGTACCTTTTTTGGCGCGGTTGTTTCGGCGAAGGCGAAGCGTCGCCCGCTGCTCCTGCCAGAAGCGCCGCCTGTCCAGCCGCGGAGTTGATGCGACGGGGTGAGTAGTTGGCGGTGCTGCCGTTGCGCGTGCGCGAGCCGTTCGAGGAACGGACCACGGGCGCGTTGTCTTCACGCCGTGAGAGGGGGTTCTCTTGCTGCCCCCGGATGGGACGTGAGCTTGGCTGACGACGTGTCCGCTGCTCCCGCGCGCCTGCCACCGTCATTACTGCCGGCTCACCTTTGGCCGCGTTGGCCGCCGTGCCAGGCCGGCGCCGCTGGGTCGCGCGCTGGGTCGCCTCGAGTCGCGGTATTGGTTCCGCAATCGAGGAAGCGCGGTGGTGGCACAGGCGGTACAGTCGCTTGCATGCAGCATCCGGCGCGTCAGTCGCGCGACGCGTGGGCCTGGGCCTCCGTGCTGGCGTGTCGGGAGTCGGAGAGGCGCGTCCACTTGGCGCGATTGAATGCCACCTGCATGGCTGCCCGCCCCTTTCGCCTGTTGGTCTGGGCAAAAGTGGAGGGTCACTTGTAACCGCTGGGCGGTTGCGCGCACCACGCGCGGCGGTTTGGCTTCTTCTGCTCGGAGCCGGTCTGCATGACATGAGGGACCCAGCCCCCGCGCCGCTGGGGAGGGCTTTGGAGCGTGTTGGAGAAGACTCAGCCCGTGACGGTTGGGGGCGCAAGCAGGGAGAGTCGCCTTTAAAAGGAGGGCGACCCCTTCCGTAAGGCGACCATGTCTTCTTCCTCCCTGATGCACCGTGTCTTTCCACCTTCCAAGCCCCCGGATGGGGGAAACCGCCGTCTTTTCGCCTCATCGTTGGAGGAACGCAACTCCGTGGGAGTTGGTACCTTTCAGCCATCGTTCGGCTTCAAGGATTTTCATCACATAGCCCGGTTGCTCCCCTCCGCTGGTGGTCACCCAAGACGGTGACCTCCAGCTCCTGGATGGGGAGAGGCAAACCGGGCTGTGATCCCGGTCCCGCCCTCAGTGTTGAGGGTGTTCGTCATCCTCGCTGGGGCGGGGGGCGAGGCGAGCCGGGGCTCCACCTCCTGCGCGTGTAGGCGGACCACCTCTTCTTCCAGCTTCTGGTGGTGGTAATCGCCCTTTAGCCCTACGGCGGAGACATCCTCCAGCCATGCCGGGGAAGGCGAACTGTTGCTGCCCAGCTAGGATGCAACATTCCGTCTTCTTCCTCGCATTCGCGGCGAGGACGGCTGCGAGGATCTGCCGGGATGCTCGGGGGCGTCCCGCGTTTTGCTGGTGATTCGCCCAGAGCTTGTCGCTCCACGGGCTTCCCTGGCGGGGAGGTTGTCCATACCCGTGGAGACGGAACCGGAGTTCCGTTTGTAATGGCACTTCGAATGCCAGGGTTTTTTGTTCATTTCGGCTTTCGGGGCCTGAACATGTATGTAACGTCGGCACAGAGCCGTATTTTTTCCTCATTCTTGAGCACTAAGACTCGTCTGTTGACTATCTGAACCGCTTCACCAAGCATGAGTCGCCCCGTGTCAAGGTGACGAGTGAGGTATTCGTATCCCGGAGGCGTAGGAGTCCCTCGGCTCGGTCGGCCCTGCTGTCCGAGGCTCCTCTAGCTTAGTTGAAGAGACCCCTCGGCCGCTCTTCGACGAGCCGAGGCCAGGGGTAGCAATATCAGTATGAACAGAGGCGGAGTTGGCTCGAAAATGAAACCTGGTTGGCCGGAGCCTAGCCGGGTTGTCCGTTGGCAGGATCGACGTCGGAGTTAATCAGCCGAGGCTTCGGACCGGGCTGGCGCCCTCGGAAGATGGTTGGCCGAGGCCCTAGGGGTGACCGGCTGAGCCGCCTGCTCGGGCCGGATTCCCGGAGAAGTCCCTGGCAGCGATTGCCCGGGCGTGGTGATGACGTCGTCCTTCGGAGCGGAGACCCTCGGACCACGTCGCCGTCCGAGGCTAGGTCGGGCCTCGCCGAAGGTGCCGTCGATGCCGAGGGTGTTGCTGCCCTCTTCCAGCGTCAAGACCCGAGCCTGCAGGATCAAATTGTCTTGTAGCGTGTGCCTCGTGCGGCCGTCGAGGCCAGAACACACACCCTCGCTGCGTTGTAAAGCTGCGTCTCTTTTCCTCTTGTTTCGAGTATCTGGACTTTTTGTCGGTAACAGGGATGTTTGTGCGAGCGAGAGTTGCTTCTCGCGGAAGGTGATGAGTGAGGTATCTGTATCCCGGAGGCGTGGGAGTCCCTCGGCTCGGTCGGCCTTGTCGCTTACGCGTACTTTCACCCGTCCATGAGGCCCTGTCACCAACTCGGTCGAGAAGGCTCGAAGGATCGCTTCGGCAGAAGGGCTTCCGAGCGTAAAGACTTGTTCGATCCGCGGAGTCACTTTATCCGAACGCGAGTTACTTATCGCAGAAGGTGATGAGTGAGGTATCCGTATCTCGGAGGCGTAGGAGTCCCTCGGCTCGGTCAGCCTTGGCTGCTTACGTGTACTCCGTCATTTCCAGGACCCACTTTTCGAAGTAGTCAAAAAGCACGAAAGATATTCTGGTAGAAGAGAGATTTTTTTTTTCGAGGAAAATTTTGACGCAGAGGGGGTTTCCCCCCTTTTAGCCCCCGAGGGAGGGTCGGGCTTTGCCGAGGCGAGGCCGACCCTTCCTTGTTGACTAAACTTTGCATGGGTGCGAGGTATATGAACAACTTGGAAACATCTTAAGGGTAGAAGCGACGTAGCTATTGGATGTTCCAAGCGTTGCCGTAGACCTCGCCTTGATTGTTGGCCAGCTTGTACGTTCCGGGCTTCAGAACTTTGGCGATGACGAATGGCCCCTCCCAGGTGGGCGTGAGCTTGTGCCTCCCTCGGGCGTCTTGCCGCAGTCGAAGCACCAGGTCGCCCACCTGGAGGTCTCGGGGTCGGACCCCTCGGGCATGGTAGCGTAGCAGGGACTGCTGATACCGCGCCGAGTGTAGTAAGGCCCTGTCCCGAGCCTCTTCCAGCTGGTCCAGCGAGTCTTCTCGGCTAGCTTGGTTGCTTTCATCGTCGTAGGCCCTCGTCCTCGGGGAGCCGTATTCTAGGTCAGTGGGCAAGACGGCCTCGGCCCCGTAGACCAGGAAGAACGGCGTGAAACCCGTGGCTCGGCTCGGCGTTGTCCTCAGGCTCCAGACCACCGAGGGGAGTTCCTTCATCCATTGCTTGCCGAACTTGTTGAGGTCGTTGTAAATCCGAGGCTTGAGCCCTTGTAGAATCATGCCGTTGGCACGCTCTACTTGCCCATTCGACATGGGATGAGCTACGGCCGCCCAGTCCACCCGGATGTGGTGATCCTCGCAAAAATCCAAGAATTTTCTGCTGGTGAACTGGGTGCCGTTGTCGGTGATGATGGAGTTTGGGACCCCAAAGCGATGGTTGATGTTGGTGAAGAACACCACCGCCTGCTCGGACCTGATGCTGTTCAGGGGTCGGACCTCAATCCACTTGGAGAATTTGTCGACGGCGACCAGCAGGTGCGTGTAGCCCCCGGGCGCCTTCTGCAGAGGGCCGACGAGGTCCAGACCCCACACAGCGAAGGGCCAGGTGATGGGTATCGTCTGCAGAGCCTGAGCGGGCAGGTGGGTCTGCTTCGCATAGAATTGACACCCCTCGCAGGTGCGGACGATTCGAGTGGCGTCAGCCACCGCCGTCGGCCAGTAGAAGCCTTGCCGGAAAGCGTTCCCGACGAGGGCTCGGGGCGCTGCATGATGGCCGCAAGCTCCCGAGTGTATCTCTTGCAGGAGTTCCTGACCTTCGGCGATGGAGATGCATCGCTGGAGGATGCCCGAGGGGCTGCGGTGGTAAAGCTCCTTCTCATCGCCCAGCAGGACGAACGACTTGGCGTGTCGCGCTACCCGCCGAGCCTCAGCTTGGTCGAGGGGTAGCTCTCCTTGGCGGAGATAGTGCAGGTACGGGGTCTGCCAATCTCGATCAGGCGTGACCTCGCTCCGCTCCTCCTCGATGCGCAGCGCCTCGCCCTCGGGGGCCGAGGGTACCTCGGACTGAACCGAGGATGCCTCGGGCTGGGCCGAGGGTACCTCGGACTCGGGCGTGTCGTCGATCTTGACGGAGGGTTGGTGCAGATCCCGGGAGAAGACGTCCGGGGGAACCGTCGTTCGCCCCGAGGCTATCTTTGCCAGCTCATCCGCAGTCTCGTTGTAGCGCCGGGCGATGTGGTCAAGCTCGAGCCCGTAGAACTTGTCTTCCAGGCGCCGAACCTCATCGCAGTAGGCCTCCATCTTCGGGTCACGACAGTGGGAGTTCTTCATGACTTGGTCGATGACGAGCTGCGAGTCACCGCGAGCGTCGAGGCGTCGGACCCCTAGCTCGATGGCGATTCGCAATCCGTTGATCAGAGCTTCGTACTCAGCCACATTGTTGGACGCCGGGAAATGGAGACGCAGCACGTAGCGTAGGTGTTTCCCGAGGGGCGAGACGAAGAGCAGGCCCGCGCCGGCTCCCGTCTTCATCAGCGACCCGTCGAAAAACATGGTCCAGAGCTCTGGTTGGATCAGAGCCGTCGGCAGCTGGGTGTCGACCCATTCGGCTACGAAGTCCGCCAGTACCTGGGACTTGATGGCCTTCCGAGGGGCGAACGAGATTGTCTCGCCCATGATTTCCACCGCCCACTTTGCGATCCTACCCGAGGCCTCTCGGCACTGGATGATCTCCCCCAGGGGGAAGGATGACACCACAGTTACCGGATGAGACTCGAAGTAATGTCGCAGCTTTCGCCTCGTCAGGATTACTGCATACAGTAGCTTCTGAACTTGTGGGTAGCGGACCTTGGTTTCGGACAGCACCTCGCTGACGAAGTAAACTGGCCTCTGAATGGGCAATGCATGCCCCTCTTCTTGCCTTTCGACCACAATCGCGGCGCTAACCACCTGAGTGGTCGCGGCGACGTAGACCAAGAGGGCTTCTCCATCAGCTGGGGGTACCAAGATAGGCGCCTTGGTGAGGAGCGCCTTCAGGTTCCCGAGAGCTTCCTCGGCCTCGGGGGTCCAAGTGAAGCACTCGGCCTTCCTTAAGAGGCGGTACAGAGGCAGGCCTCTTTCGCCGAGGCGTGAGATGAAACGGCTCAAGGCCGCGAGACATCCCATGACCCTCTGTACGCCTTTTAAGTCCTTGATGGGCCCCATGCTGGTGATGGCTGCGATTTTCTCCGGGTTGGCTTCGATGCCCCGCTCGGAGACGATGAACCCCAGGAGCATGCCTCGGGGCACCCCAAAGACACACTTCTCGAGATTGAGCTTGACGTCCTTTGCCTTGAGACACCGGAATGTCACTTCAAGGTCGGAGAGGAGGTCGAAGGCTTTCCTTGTCTTGACTACGATGTCATCGACGTAGGCCTCGACCGTGCGACCGATGTGTTCGCCGAACACATGGTTCATGCACCGCTGGTACGTCGCACCCGCGTTCCACAAACCGAACGGCATGGTGACATAGCAGTACATGCCGAAGGGCGTGATGAAAGAGGTCGCGAGCTGGTCAGACTCTTTCATCTTGATTTGATGATACCCTGAGTAGGCATCGAGGAAAGACAGGGTTTCGCACCTAGCAGTGGAATCCACGATTTGATCGATGCGAGGTAGAGGGTAGGGAACCTTCGGACATGCTTTGTTGAGACCAGTGTAGTCTACACACATCCGCCATTTCCCCCCTTTCTTTCTCACAAGCACAGGGTTGGCAAGCCATTCGGGATGGAATACCTCTTTGATGAACCCTGCTGCCATCAGCTTGTGGATCTCCTCACCTATCACTCTGCGCTTCTCCTCGTCGAACCGGCGCAGAGGCTGCCTGACCGGTCGAGCTCCGGCCCAAATATCCAGCGAGTGCTCGGCGACATCCCTCGGTATGTCGGGCATGTCCGAGGGACTCCACGCAAAGACGTCGGCGTTTGCGCGAAGAAAGTCGACGAGCACTGCTTCCTATTTGGGGTCGAGCCCGGAACCGATCCGGACCTGCTTGGAGGTGTCGCCACTGGGGTCGAGAGGGACGGCCTTAACCGTCTCCGCTGGCTCGAAATTGTCGGCGTGTCGCTTCACGTCTGGCACCTCTCTGGAGAGGTTCTCCAGGTCGGCGATTGAAAGGGAATTAGGCTTACACCTAGTCCCTAAATAATTTTGGTGGTTGAATTGCCCAACGCAAATATTGGACTAACTAGTTTGCTCTAGTGTATAAGTTATACAGGTGCAAAAGGTTCACACTCAGCAAATAAAAAGATCAAGTTTTGGATTCAACAAAGGAGCAAAGAGGCAACCGAAGGCACCTCTGGTCTGGAGGCACCGGACTGTCCGGTGTACACCGGACAGTGTCTAGTGCGCCACCGGACAGTGTCCGGTGCACCAGAGGACTCCAACTCGAACTCGCCACCTTCGGGAATTTCTCAAGGTGCTCCGCTATAATTCACCGGACTGTCCGGTGTACACCGGACAGTGTCCGGTGCTCCAAGGGAGCGCGGCCTCAGCAACTCGCCAGCCTCGGGTTCGCGCAGCAGCCGCTCCGCTATAATTCACCGGACATGTCCGGTGTGCACCGGACTGTCCGGTGTAACCACGGTGCAACGGCTATTTCGGCGCCAACGGCTACCTGCGGTGCATTCAATGCGCGCTCTGCGCGCGCAGAAGTCAGGCGCGCCCATACTGGTGCACCGGACAATGAACAGGTGATGTCCGGTGTGCACCGGACATCCAGGCGGGCCCAGAAGTCAGAAGCTCCAACGGTCAGAATCCAACGGCATTGATGACGTGGCGGGGGCACCGGACATGTCCGGTGTGCACCGGACTGTCCGGTGCACCATACGACAGACAGCCTCCACCAACGGTCATGTTTGGTGGTTGGGGCTATAAATACCCCAACCACCCCACCATTCATTGCATCCAAGTTTTCCAACTTCCAACCACTATACAAGAGCTAGCATTCATTGCAAAGCACACCAAAAGAGATCAAATCCTCTCCCAACTCCACACAAAGCCCTAGTGACTAGAGAGAGTGATTTGTAGTGTTCATTTGAGCTCTTGCGCTTGGATCGCTTCTTTTTCTTTGGCATTCTTTCTTGTGATCAAACACTCACTTGTAATTGAGGCAAGAGACACCAATTGTGTGGTGGTCCTTGCGGGAAGTTTGATTCCCAAGTGATTTGAGAAAGAGAAGCTCACTCGGTCCGAGGGACCGTTTGAGAGAGGGAAGGGTTGAAAGAGACCCGGCCTTTGTGGCCTCCTCAACGGGGAGTAGGTTTGAGAGAACCGAACCTCGGTAAAACAAATCCGCGTGTCTCACTTCATTATTCGCTTGCGATTTGTTTTGCTCCCTCTCTCGCGGACTCTATTATATTTCTAACGCTAACCCGGCTTGTAGTTGTGATTATTTTTGAGATTTTCAGTTTCGCCCTATTCACCCCCCCCCTCTAGGCGACTTTCAATTGGTATCAAAGCCCGGTGCTTCATTAGAGCCTAACCGCTCGAAGTGATGTCGGGAGATCACGCCAAGAAGGAGATGGAGACCGGCGAAAAGCCCACTACAAGCCACGGGAGCACTTCATCGGAAGAGTCCCGCACCAAAAGGAGGGAGAAGAAGAAGAGCTCCTCCAACAAAGGGAAGGAGAAGAAATCTTCTTCTCACCACAAAGAGAAGAAGGAAAAATCTTCCCACAAGCCGCATCGAAGCGGGGACAAGCACAAGAGGATGAGGAAGGTGGTCTACTACGAGACCGACACTTCATCAACATCCACCTCCGACTCCGATGCACCTTTCGTAACTTCTAAGCGCCAAGAGCGCAAGAAGTTTAGTAAGATTCCCTTACAATATCCCCGTATATCTAGACATACTCCATTACTTTCCGTTCCTTTAGGCAAACCGCCAACTTTTGATGGCGAAGATTATGCTAGGTGGAGTGATTTAATGAAATTTCATCTAACCTCACTCCACAAAAGTATATGGAATGTTGTTGAGTTTGGAGCACAGGTACCATCAATAGGGGATGAGAATTATGATACGGACGAAGTGGCCCAAATCGAGCACTTCAACTCCCAAGCCACAACCATTCTCCTCGCCTCTCTAAGCAAGGAGGAATACAACAAAGTGCAAGGGTTGAAGAATGCTAAGGAGATTTGGGACCTACTCAAGACGGTGCACGAGGGTGATGAACTCACCAAGATCACCAAGCGGGAAACGATTGAGGGGGAGCTCAGTCGCTTTCGTCTTCGCTAAGGGGAGGAGCCACAAGATATGTACAACCGGCTCAAAACCTTGGTGAACCAAGTGCGCAACCTCGGGAGCAAAAAGTGGGATGACCACGAGGTGGTTAAGGTTATTTTAAGAGCTCTTATTTTCCTTAACCCCACTCAAGTTCAATTAATTCGTGGTAATCCTAGATATCCACTAATGACCCCCGAGGAAGTCATCGGGAATTTTGTGAGCTTTGAATGCATGATTAAAGGCTCAAAGAAGATCAACGAGCTTGACGAACCTTCCACGTCCGAGGCGCAACCGGTGGCCTTCAAGGCAACAGAAGAGAAGAAGGAGGAGTCTACACCAAGTAGACAACCAATTGACGCCTCCAAGCTCGACAATGAGGAGATGGCTTTAATCATCAAAAGCTTTCGCCAAATCCTCAAGCAACGGAGGGGGAAGGACTACAAACCCCGTTCCAAGAAGGTGTGCTACAAATGTGGTAAGCCCGGTCATTTTATTGCAAAATGTCCTATGTCTAGTGACAGTGACAGGGGCGACGACAAGAAAGGAAAGAGGAGAGAAAAGAAGAAGTACTACAAGAAGAAGGGCGGCGATGCCCATGTTTGCCGGGAATGGAACTCCGACGAGAGCTCCACCGAGTCCTCCTCCGACGAGGACGCCGCCAACATCGCCGTCACCAAGGGACTCCTCTTCCCAAACGTCGGCCACAAGTGCCTCATGGCAAAGGACGGCAAAAGGAAGAAGGTTAAATCTAACTCCTCCACTAAATATGAATCTTCTAGTGATGATAATGCTAGTGGTGAGGAAGATAATTTACGTATCCTTTTTGCCAACCTTAACATGGAACAAAAAGAAAAATTAAATGAGCTAATTAGTGCTATCCATGAAAAGGACGATCTCTTGGACTCCCAAGAGGACTTCCTAATCAAGGAAAATAAGAAACATGTTAAGGTTAAAAATGCTTATGCTCTAGAGGTAGAAAAATGTGACAAATTATCTAGTGAGCTAAGCACATGCCATGACACTATTGCCAACCTTAGAAATGAAAATGCTAAATTAATTGCCAAGGTTGATTCTCATGTTTGTATTGATTCAACTTCCTATCCTAGAAATGATAATGTTGATTTGCTTGCTAGGATTGATGAGTTGAATGTTACTATTGCCAGCCTTAGAAATGAGAATGAAAAATTAATTGCTAAGGCTAAAGAATTAGATATTTGCAATGTTACAATTTCCAACCTTAGAACTAAGAATGATATGTTACATGCTAAGGTTGTAGAACTAAAATCTTGCAAACCCTCTACATCTAATGTTGAGCATGTTTCTATTTGTACTAGATGTAGAGATGTTGATATCAATGCTATTCATGATCATATGGCTTTAATTAAACAACAAAATGATCATATAGCATTCTTAGATGCAAAAATTGCCGAGCATAACTTAGAAAATGAAAAGTTTAAATTTGCTAGAAGTATGCTCTATAATGGGAGACGCCCTGGCATTAAGGATGGCATTGGCTTCCAAAGGGGAGACAATGTCAAACTTAATGCCCCACCTAAGAACTTGTCTAACTTTGTTAAGGGCAAGGCTCCCATGCCTCAGGATAACGAGGGTTACATTTTGTACCCTGCCGGTTATCCCGAGAGCAAAATCAAGAAAATTCATTCTAGGAAGTCTCACTCTGGCCCTAACCATGCTTTTATGTATACGGGTGAGACATCTAGTTCTAGGCAACCAACCCGTGCTAAGTTGCCTAGAAAGAAAATTCCTAATGCATCAAATGATCATGCTATTTCATTCAAAACTTTTGATGCATCATATGTTTTAACTAACAAATCCGGCAAGGTAGTTGCCAAAATTGTTGGGGGCAAACACAAGGGGTCAAAGACTTGTGTTTGGGTACCCAAAGTTCTTGTTTCTAATGCCAAAGGACCCAAAACCGTTTGGGTACCTAAAGTCAAGAACTAAAATTGTTTTGTAGGTTTATGCATCCGGGGGCTCAAGTTGGATACTCGACAGCGGGTGCACAAACCACATGACAGGGGAGAAAAAGATGTTCTCCTCATATGAGAAAAACCAAGATCCCCAACAAGCTATCACATTCGGGGATGGAAATCAAGGTTTGGTCAAAGGATTGGGTAAAATTGCTATATCACCTGACCATACTATTTCCAATGTTTTTCTTGTAGATTCTTTAGATTACAATTTGCTTTCCGCATCCCAATTATGTCAAATGGGCTACAACTGTCTATTTACTGATATAGGTGTTACTGTCTTTAGAAGAAGTGATGATTCAATAGCATTTAAGGGAGTGTTAGAGGGTCAGCTATACTTGGTAGATTTTGATAGAGCTGAACTCGACACTTGCTTGGTTGCTAAGACTAACTTGGGTTGGCTCTGGCACCGCCGACTAGCCCATGTTGGAATGAAGAATCTTCACAAGCTTCTAAAGGGAGAACACATTTTAGGACTAACCAATGTTCATTTTGAGAAAGACAGGATTTGTAGCGCATGCCAAGCCGGGAAGCAAGTTGGCACTCATCATCCACACAAGAACATCATGACTAGTGACAGGCCACTGGAGCTCCTACACATGGACCTATTCGGCCCGATCGCTTACATAAGCATCGGCGGGAGTAAGTACTGTCTAGTTATTATGGATGATTATTCTCGCTTCACTTGGGTGTTCTTTTTGCAGGACAAATCTCATACCCAAGAGACCTTAAAGGGATTCTTGAGACGGGCTCAAAATGAGTTCGGCTTAAGGATCAAGAAAATTAGAAGCGACAATGGGACGGAGTTCAAGAACTCTCAAATTGAAGGCTTCCTTGAGGAGGAGGGCATCAAGCATGAGTTCTCTTCTCCCTACACTCCACAACAAAATGGTGTAGTGGAGAGGAAGAATCGAACTCTATTGGACATGGCAAGAACCATGCTTGATGAGTACAAGACACCGGATCGGTTTTGGGCCGAAGCGGTCAACACCGCTTGCTACGCCATCAACCGGTTATATCTACACTGAATCCTCAAGAAGACATCCTATGAACTCCTAACCGGTAAAAAGCCAAATATTTCATATTTTAGAGTTTTTGGTAGCAAATGTTTTATACTTGTTAAAAGAGGTAGAAAATCTAAATTTGCTCCTAAAACTGTAGAAGGCTTTTTACTAGGATATGACTCAAACACAAGGGCATATAGAGTCTTTAACAAGTCCTCAGGACTTGTTGAAGTTTCTTGTGACGTTGTGTTTGATGAGACTAACGGCTCTCAAATAGAGCAAGTTGATCTTGATGAGATAGGTGAAGAACAGGCTCCATGCATAGCGCTAAGGAACATGTCCATTGGGGATGTGTGTCCTAAGGAATCCGAAGAGCCTCCACATGCACAAGATCAACCATCCTCCTCCATGCAAGCATCTCCACCAACTCAAGTTGAGGATCAGGCTCAAGATGTTGAACAAGAAGATCAAGAAGATGAGCCACCTCAAAATGACAGCAACGATCAAGGGGGAGATGCAAATGATGAAGACAAGGAGGATGAACAACCAAGGCCGCCACACCCAAGAGTCCACCAAGCAATACAACGAGATCACCCCGTCGACACCATCCTCGGCGACATTCATAAGGGGGTAACTACTCGATCTCGTGTTGCACATTTTTGTGAACATTACTCTTTTGTTTCCTCTATTGAGCCACACAGGGTAGAGGAAGCAGTTCAAGATTCGGATTGGGTGATGGCGATGCAAGAGGAGCTCAACAATTTCACAAGGAATGAGGTATGGCATTTAGTTCCACGTCCTAATCAAAATGTTGTAGGAACCAAGTGGGTCTTCCGCAACAAGCAAGACGAGCATGGTGTGGTGACAAGGAACAAAGCTCGACTCGTGGCCAAGGGGTATTCACAAGTCGAAGGTTTGGATTTTGGTGAAACCTATGCACCCGTAGCTAGGCTTGAGTCAATTCGCATATTATTAGCCTATGCTACTTACCATGGCTTCAAGCTTTATCAAATGGACGTGAAGAGTGCCTTCCTCAATGGACCAATCAAGGAGGAGGTCTATGTTGAGCAACCTCCCGGCTTTGAAAACAGTGAGTACCCTAACCATGTTTATAGGCTCTCTAAGGCGCTTTATGGGCTCAAGCAAGCCCCAAGAGCATGGTATGAATGCCTTAGAGATTTCCTTATTACTAATGGCTTCAAAGTCGGCAAGGCCGATCCTACTTTATTCACTAAGACTCTTGACAATGATTTGTTTGTATGCCAAATTTATGTTGATGATATTATATTTGGGTCTACTAACAAATCTACATGTGAAGAATTTAGTAGGATCATGACACAGAAATTCGAGATGTCGATGATGGGGGAGTTGAAGTATTTTCTAGGATTTCAAGTCAAACAACTCCAAGAGGGCACATTCATTTGCCAAACAAAGTATACTCAAGACATTCTAAGCAAGTTTGGAATGAAGGATGCCAAGCCCATCAAGACTCCCATGGGAACAAATGGGCATCTCGACCTCGACACGGGAGGTAAGTCCGTGGATCAAAAGGTATACCGGTCGATGATTGGTTCATTGCTTTATTTATGTGCATCTCGACCGGACATTATGCTTTCCGTATGCATGTGTGCAAGATTCCAAGCCGACCCTAAGGAATCACACCTTACGGTCGTAAAACGAATCTTGAGATATTTGGCTTATACTCCTAAGTTTGGGCTTTGGTACCCTCGGGGATCCACATTTGATTTGATAGGTTATTCGGATGCCGATTGGGCGGGGTGTAAGATTAATAGGAAGAGCACATCGGGGACTTGCCAGTTCTTGGGAAGATCCTTGGTGTCATGGGCTTCAAAGAAGCAAAATTCGGTCGCTCTTTCTACCGCCGAAGCCGAGTATATTGCCGCAGGCCATTGTTGCGCGCAATTGCTTTGGATGAGGCAAACCCTGCGGGACTACGGTTACAAATTAACCAAAGTTCCTCTTCTATGTGATAATGAGAGTGCAATCCGCATGGCGGATAATCCCGTTGAGCATAGCCGCACTAAACACATAGCCATTCGGTATCATTTTCTTCGGGATCACCAACAAAAGGGGGATATCGAGATTTCATACATTAACACTAAAGATCAATTAGCCGATATCTTTACCAAGCCACTTGATGAACAATCTTTTACCAGACTTAGGCATGAGCTTAATATTCTTGATTCTAGGAATTTCTTCTGCTAATCTTGCACACATAGCTCATAATAATACCTTTGATCATGTCTCTTTTATATACTATGACTAATGTGTTTTCAAGTGTATTCCAAACCAAGTCATAGGTATATTGAAAGGGAATTGGAGTCTTCGGCGAAGACAAAGGCTTCCACTCCGCTCTACTACTCATCCTTCGTCGTAGCTCCACATCACTCTCCAACGTTGGTATAATCTTCACTCATTTATTTTATGACCAAAGGAGGAGAAAGTACTTCTAAGGGCTCTAATAATTCCGTTTTTGGCGATTCATGCCAAAGGGGGAGAAAATATGAGCCCAAAGCAAAAGGACCGCGTCACCACCCATTTTAAAATTAATGGTTTTTAATCGGAAAATTTCAAAATTGGTATCTCTTTGTGTTCTAAAGGGGGAGCAAGTAGTAATTTCAAAACTTGATATTTTAAAACCCTCTTGAACACTAAGAGGAGACTTTATTTGAGGGGGAGTTTTGTTTAGTCAAAGGAAAAGCATTTGAACAAAGGAAGAAAATTTCAAAACTTGAAAATGCTTTGCAAAATCTTATTCATTTACCTTTGACTATCTTGCAAAAGGACTTTGAAAAGAATTTACAAAAGAGTTTGCAAAAACATAACTTGTGGTGCAAATATGGTCCAATATGTCAAAAACAAAGAAAAACAATCCATGCGCATCATGAAAGTATTTATATTGGCTCAATTCCAAGCAACCTTTGCACTTACATTATGCAAACTAGTTCAATTATGCACTTCTATATTTGCTTTGGTTTGTGTTGGCATCAATCACCAAAAAGGGGGAGATTGAAAGGGAATTAGGTTTACACCTAGTCCCTAAATAATTTTGGTGGTTGAATTGCCCAACGCAAATATTGGACTAACTAGTTTGCTCTAGTGTATAAGTTATACAGGTGCAAAAGGTTCACACTCAGCAAATAAAAAGATCAAGTTTTGGATTCAACAAAGGAGCAAAGAGGCAACCGAAGGCACCTCTGGTCTGGAGGCACCGGACTGTCCGGTGTACACCGGACAGTGTCCGGTGCGCCACCGGACAGTGTCCGGTGCACCAGAGGACTCCAACTCGAACTCGCCACCTTCGGGAATTTCTCAAGGTGCTCCGCTATAATTCACCGGACTGTCCGGTGTACACCGGACAGTGTCCGGTGCTCCAAGGGAACGCGGCCTCAGCAACTCGCCAGCCTCGGGTTCGCGCAGCAGCCGCTCCGCTATAATTCACCGGACATGTCCAGTGTGCACCGGACTGTCCGGTGTAACCACGGTGCAACGGCTCTTTCGGCGCCAACGGCTACCTGCGGTGCATTCAATGCGCGCTCTGTGCGCGCAGAAGTCAGGCGCGCCCATACTGGTGCACCGGACAATGAACAGGTGATGTCCGGTGTGCACCGGACATCCAGGCGGGCCCAAAAGTGAGAAGCTCCAACGGTCAGAATCCAACGGCATTGATGACGTGGCGGGGGCACCGGACATGTCCGGTGTGCACCGGACTGTCCGGTGCACCATACGACAGACAGCCTCCACCAACGGTCATGTTTGGTGGTTAGGGCTATAAATACCCCAACCACCCCACCATTCATTGCATCTAAGTTTTCCAACTTCCAACCACTATACAAGAGCTAGCATTCATTGCAAAGCACACCAAAAGAGATCAAATCCTCTCCCAACTCCACACAAAGCCCTAGTGACTAGAGAGAGTGATTTGTAGTGTTCATTTGAGCTCTTGCGCTTGGATCGCTTCTTTTTCTTTGGCATTCTTTCTTGTGATCAAACACTCACTTGTAATTGAGGCAAGAGACACCAATTGTGTGGTGGTCCTTGCGGGAAGTTTGATTCCCAAGTGATTTGAGAAAGAGAAGCTCACTCGGTCCGAGGGACCGTTTGAGAGAGGGAAGGGTTGAAAGAGACCCGGCCTTTGTGGCCTCCTCAACGGGGAGTAGGTTTGAGAGAACCGAACCTCGGTAAAACAAATCCGCGTGTCTCACTTCATTATTCGCTTGCGATTTGTTTTGCTCCCTCTCTCGCGGACTCTATTATATTTCTAACGCTAACCCGACTTGTAGTTGTGATTATTTTTGAGATTTTCAGTTTCGCCCTATTCACCCCCCCCCCCCTCTAGGCGACTTTCAGCGATGAGGGCCTCGGACTCGGCGAGGGCCTCGGCGTACTCCACGCACTCCACATCGCATTCGAACGCGTGTTTGTACGTGGGGCCGACGGTGATGACCCCGTTGGGGCCCGGCATCTTGAGCTTCAGGTAGGTGTAGTTGGGGACGACCATGAACTTCGCGTAGCATGGCCTCCCCAATACCGCGTGGTAGGTTCCTCGGAACCCGACCACCTCGAACGTCAGAATCTCCCTTCGGAAGTTGGAGGGCGTTCCGAAGCAGACAGGAAGGTCGAGCTGTCCGAGGGGCTGGACGCGCTTCCCAGGAATGATCCCGTGGAAGGGCGCAGCTCCTGCTCGGACGGAGGACAGATCGACGCGCAGGAGCCTGAGGGTCTCGGCGTAGATGATGTTGAGGCAGCTGCCCCCATCCATCAGGACCTTGGTGAGCCTGACGTCGCCGATGATGGGATCGACGACGAGCGGGTATTTCCCCGGGCTCGGCACGTGGTCGGGGTGGTCAGCTTGGTCGAAGGTGATGGGCTTGTCGGACCAGTCTAGGTAGACTGGCGCCGCCACCTTCACCGAGCAGACCTCCCGACGCTCTCGCTTGCGATGCCGAGCCGAGGCATTCGCCGCATGCCCTCCGTAGATCATGAAGCAGTCGCGGACCTCGGGGAACTCTCCTGCTTGGTGATCTTCCTTTTTGTCGTCGTCGCGGGCCCTGCCACCCTCTGCGGGTGGCTCGGCCCTGTGGAAGTGGCGCCGAAGCATGACGCACTCCTCGAGGGTGTGCTTGACGGGCCCCTGATGGTAAGGGCACGTCTCCTTGAGCATCTTGTCGAAGAGGTTAGCACCTCCGGGGGGCTTCCGAGGGTTCTTGTACTCGGCGGCGGCGACAAGGTCTGCGTCGGCGGCGTTGCGTTTCACTTGCGACTTCTTCTTGCCTTTCTTCTTGGCGCCGCGCGGAGTAGACGCCTCGGGAGCCTCTTCCGTCGGGCGGCCCTGGGGTGCTTGTCCTTTCGGAAGATGGCCTCGACCGCCTCCTGGCCAGAGGCGAACTTGGTGGCGATGTCCATCAGCTCGCTCGCCCTGGTGGGGGTCTTGCGACCCAACTTGCTCACCAGGTCGCGGCAGGTGGTGCCGGCAAGGAAAGCGCCGATGACATCTGAGTCGGTGATGTTGGGCAGCTCGGTGCGCTGCTTCGAGAATCGCCGGATGTAGTCCCGAAGAGACTCTCCCGGCTGTTGCCGGCAGCTTCGGAGGTCCCAGGAATTCCCGGGGCGCACGTACGTGCCCTGGAAGTTGCCGGCGAAGGCTTGGACCAAATCCTCCCAGTTGGAGATCTGCCCCGGAGGCAGGTGCTCCAACCAGGCGCGAGCAGTGTCGGAGAGGAACAGGGGGAGGTTGCGGATGATGAGGTTGTCGTCGTCCGTTCCACCCAGTTGGCAGGCCAGGCGGTAGTCTGCGAGCCACAATTCCGGTCTCGTTTCCCCCGAGTACTTGGTGATAGTAGTTGGGGGTCGGAAACGGGCTGGAAACGGCGCCCGCCGGATGGCCTGGCTGAAGGCCTGCGGACCGGGTGGTTCGGGCGAGGGACTCCGATCCTCCCCACTGTCGTAGCGTCCCCCACGCCTGGGGTGGTAGCCTCGGCGCACCCTTTCGTCGAGGCGGGCCCGACGGTCGCGACGATGGTGCTCGTTGCCGAGGTGGCCCGGGGCCGCAGGCGCGGTGTTGCGCGTGCGCCCGGTGTAGACCGAGGCTTCCCGCATGAATCGGGAAGTCGCGGCATGAGGTTCCGAGGGGTACCCCTGCCTTCGGGAGGCAGAGCTCTCGGCCCGCCGGGCCGCGGCGCCTTCCAGGAGATTCTTGAGCTCTCCCTGGATTCGCCGACCCTCGGTGGTTGATGGCTCCGGCATCGCGCGGAGGAGCATCGCTGCGGCTGCCAGGTTCTGACCGACCCCGCTGGATGCGGGTGGCGGCCTGTCCCTAACATCGTTGGCGACGCGGTGCTGGAAACCCTGGGGCAGATGACGTGTTTCTCCGGCCGGGGGTTGGCCCGCCCATACCTGCCCGACGTCCCGGCGGATCGACTCGAGCGCTCCTGCTCCCTCGTCGAGCCTGGCCTGCGCCCCGCGGACTTGCTCGAGCTGTGGGTCGTGACCCCCCGCCGGAACGGGGACCACAGCTAGCTCCCGCAGGATGTCGGCGCGAGGCACCAGCCTAGGGAGATCACCGTCCTCCGGCATGCCGAGATGGTTGCCTTCGGAGGGATCCCCTAGCTCGACGTGGAAACATTCGCGGCTCGGGCCGCAGTCCTTGTCGTCAAGGCTGCGGCTGCTGTCGGAACAGTCGGAGAGGCAGTAGTCACATGCGGTCATAAAGTCCCGCATGGCACTGGGGTTGCCAAATCCAGAGAAATCCCAGCAGATGCTGGGATCATCATCTTCCTCGGACCTAGAGGGCCCGTAGGTCGAGACGTCCGTCAATCGGTCCCAAGGCGACCGCACACGAAACCCCAGAGGGGTTGCACTCGCCTCAACGTGAGCGCCCGCCAAAGCGAGGTCGCTAGGTGGGTTGAGGCCGAGTCGAAATGACGTAGGATGGGAATCAGTCGGTACCTTTTGGTCGACGAGGAGCGACATAGTCACGTTGGGGACTGGTTGCGCCGTCGTCTTGGGTACGAGGGCGACGTCCTGCAGGCCCTCCGCGAGCGTGCTGGCGTCGTCCACTTGCTCGGGATTGGCGTGTCGCGGGGGGACGGCGCTCGCCTTCGTCTCAAACGCGAGGTTGACGCCCGACGCGCCCTCCGTTGGGGCGCTGGGGACGTCGGTTCGCTCGACAGCCGACGGAGCGCGGCCTCCCGCTCGGCCCTGGTTGCCCCGCCTCCTCCTCCGATGGCGGGGGAGAGGACGGGGCGAGCTCGAATGTTGTTCTTCCACCACGCGGGGAAGACGTCGTCGATTCCGCCGCCGGTGGGCGGGCTGTCGGCCGCCATTGTCGTCGTCGCACGGCGGTGGAAGGAGTATCATGTCGTAGCTGCCGTCGAGAGACATGAACTCGAGACTCCCGAAACGGAGCACCGTCCCGGGTTGGAGAGGTCGTTGGAGACTGCCCATCTGGAGCTTGACGGGAAACTGCTCGTCAACACGCAGCAGGCCCCTACCTGGCGCGCCAACTGTCGGCGTTTCGAGACCGGGGGGTCCCTAAGCAGACGAGTGAGTGTGCCACGTGCCCCAGCCCAGATGGGTCGAGCGCGTGGGCGAGCGTGAAGGGGGGAAAAGCGAGGTGGCCGGAGACGAGTCGTGAGAGAGGTGGGAATCCCGCGGCCTTCATGTTCGACCCGCGCCCAGGTCGGGTGCGCTTGCAGTAGGGGGTTACAAGCGTCCACGCGGGTGAGGGAAGCGAGCGGCCCCAAGAGAGCGCCTGCCCCGTCCTCGTCCCCGCGCGGCCAACCTTCTCTAAGAAGGCCCTGGTCCTTCCTTTTATAGGTGTAAGGAGAGGATCCAGGTGTACAATGGGGGTGTAGCAAGGTGCTACGTGTCTAGCGGGGGTGAGCTAGCGCCCTAAGTACATGCCAATGTGGCAGCCGGAGAGATCTTGGCACCCAGCTGGTGTGGTGTCGTGGCTGTCGGAGGAGCAACGGAGCCTGGCGGAGGGACAGCTGTCAGAGCGGTTGGGCCCTTGCTGACGTCCCCCTGCTTCCGTAAGGGAGCTGAGAGCCACCGTCGTCACGGGTCTGGCGGGGCGCCATCATTGCCTATCTGGCGGAGCTAGCCAGATGGGACGCCGGTCTTGTTCCCTGCGGCCCGAGTCGGCTCGGGGTAGGGTGATGATGGCGCTTCCTGTTGACGTGGCGGACTTGTGTCCTAGGTCGGGCGACGTGGAGGCTCCTCCGAAGCCGAGGTCGAGTCTGTCCTGCATGGCCGAGGCCGAGCCCGAGCTCCTGGGTCGGGCGAGGCGGAGGTCGTTCGGCAGAGGCCAGGGCGGAGTCCGACCCCTGGGGTCGGGCGAAGCGGAGTTCGTCGTCTTCTGGGGCCTAGCCCGAGTCCGAGCCCTGGGTCGGGCGGAGCGGAGTTCGCCGTCTTCCGGGGCCTTAGCCCGAGTCCGAGCCCTGGGTCGGGCGGAGCGGAGTTCGCCGTCTTCCGGGGCCTTAGCCCGAGTCCGAGCCCTGGGTCGGGCGGAGCGGAGTTCGCCGTCTTCCGGGGCCTTAGCCCGAGTCCGAGCCCTGGGTCGGGCGGAGCTTCCTATGGTGCCTTTGGCAAGGCCTGACTGCCTGTCAGTCTCACTCTGTCAAGTGGCACTGCAGTCGGAATGGCGCAGGCGGCGCTGTCCTTCTGTCAGACCGGTCAGTGGAGCGGCAAAGTGACGACGGTCACTTCGGCTCTGCCGGGGGGCGCGCGTCAGTATAAAGGTGTCAGGCTACCTTTGCGTTAAATGCCCCTGCGACTCGGTCGGTCGGCGCGGCGATTTAGTCAGGGTTGCTTCTTAGCGAAGGCAAGGCCTCGGGCGAGCCGGAGATGTGTCTGCCGTTGAAAGGGGGCCTCGGGCGAGACGGAAACATCTCGGGGTCGGCTGCCCTTGCCCGAGGCTAGGCTCGGGCGAGGCGTGATCGAGTCGCTCGTATGGACTGATCCCTAACTTAATCGCACCCATCAGGCCTCTGCAGCTTTATGCTGATGGGGGTTACCAGCTGAGAATTAGGCGTCTTGAGGGTACCCCTAATTATGGTCCCCGACAATAATCTTCACCGTCAAAGGTTGGCGGCTTGCTTAATGGAACGGAAAGTAATGGAGTATGTCTAGGAATGCGAGGGTAGCGTAGAGGGATCTTACTATACTTCTTGCGCTCTTGGCGCTTAGAAGTTACGGACGGCGCGTCGGAGCTGGAGGTCGATGGTGATGAAGAGTCGGTCTCGTAGTAGACCACCTTCCTCATCTTCTTTTTCTTATCACCACTCCGATGCGACTTGTGTGAAGGGGATTCCTTCCCCTTCCCTTTGCTGCGGGACTCTCCCGATGAAGCCTTCCCGTGGCTTGTAATGGGCTTCTCGCCGGTCCCCATCTCCTTCTTGGCGTGATCTCCCGACATCACTTTGAGCGGTTAGGCTCTAATGAAGCACCGGGCTCTGATACCAATTGAAAGTCGCCTAGAGGGGGGGTGAATAGGGCGAAACTGAAATTTATAAAGTTAATCACAACTACAAGCCGGGTTAGCGTTAGAAATATAAGCGAGTCCGAGAGAGAGGGTGAAAAACAAATCGCGAGCAAATAAAGAGTGAGACACAAGGATTTGTTTTACCAAGGTTCGGTTCTTGCAAACCTACTCCCCGTTGAGGTGGTCACAAAGACCGGGTCTCTTTCAACCCTTTCCCTCTCTCAAACGGTCACTTAGACCGAGTGAGCTTCTCTTCTCAATCACACGGGACACAAAGTCCCCGCAAGGACCACCACACAATTGGTGTCTCTTGCTTCGATTACAATTGAGATTGATCACAAGAAGAATGAGAAAGAAAAGAAGCAATCCAAGCGCAAGAGCTCAAATGAACACAACAAATCTCTCTCTCTAATCACTAAAGCTTGTGTGGAGTTGGGAGAGGATTTGATCTCTTTGGTGTGTCTTGTATTGAATGCTATAGCTCTTGTAAGGTGTAGAAGTGTAGAAACTTGGATGCCATTGAATGTGGGGTGGTTGGGGTATTTATAGCCCCAACCACCAAATTGTGGCCGTTGGAAGTGTGCTGTCGCATGGCGCACCGGACAGTCCGGTGCGCCACGAACACTGTCCGGTGCGCCAGCCACGTCAGCCAGCCGTTGGGGTTCGACCGTTGGAGCTCTGACTTGTGGGGCCTCTGGGTTGTCCGGTGGTGCACCGGACATGTCCTGTAGACTGTCCGGTGCGCCTGCTGCGCGTGCTCTATCCTCTGCACGCGCTGGCGCGCATTTAATGCGTTGCAGTCGACCGTTGCGCTTGAAGTAGCCGTTGCTCCGCTGGCACACCGGACAGTCCGGTGCGTCACCGGACACTGTCCGGTGCGTTATAGCGGAGCGCCCTCTAATTTTCCCGAAGGTGAGGAGTTCAGCGTCGAGTTCCCTGGTGCACCGGACACTGTCCGGTGGTGCACCGAACACTGTCCGGTGGCACACCGGACAGTCCGGTGCGCCAGACCAGGGTGCCTTTGGGTTGTCTTTGGCTCTCTTCATTTGAACCCTTTCTTGGTCTTTTTATTGGTCTATTGTGAACCTTTGGCACCTGTAAAACTTATAATCTAGAGCAAACTAGTTAGTCCAATTATTTGTGTTGGGCAATTCAACCACTAAAATCAATTAGGAAAAGGTGTAAGCCTATTTCCCTTTCACGACCTCTTTGTCGAGTGCTAGTCCGGCGGACACTCGGTAAAGAGGGTGTCTTTATCGAGTGACCTCTTTGTCGAGTGCTAGTCCGGCGGACACTCGGTAAAGAGGGTGTCTTTATCGAGTGTCACCTAATACGCTCGGCAAAGGAAAACTCTTTGCCGAGTGTCAATACAATAGGCACTCGGCAAAGGGGGAACTCTTTGCCAAGTGTTACGCGGTGGGCACTCGGCACAGGCTCCGTCACCGTTACCAGTCGCCGTGACGGCGACTTTTCTTTGCCGAGTGCTGAGTGACACTCGATAAAATCTTTGATGAGTGCCCGATAAAAAGTACTCGACAAAGAAGTCGTTGTCGATATACAGTTCGCCGAGCTTTCTTTGCCGAGTGTTAGCCTTCGCCGAGTGTTTTTCAGGTAGTGAATGGCAGGAGGGAGGCTTCAGAGAGAATTATAATGGAGGTATTGTAGAGAGAAAATTACACAATGATTGCCCAATCAGCCAAAAGGTACTTTATGCGGGGCACTGTTCATTTATTTATAGGGAATCATACAGCTTCATACGATATTACATTCATGCCCTCATAGATTACACACAATTTTTACAAATATCACAGGGACAACAATGTCATTTGCTTATAGCAACTTGGATAACACCTTCTATCGTCTTCCAGCGTCGTTGTGACGAAGCTAACTTTGTTGCGCTTCCACTGTTTTGCGTCGATGATATTATGACTCCGAAGCTGCTGTAACTTTAGCAATATGCTGATAACAACTAGTTAGTCTTATTTTTAAGTATCTTCAGAAGACGAAGTCCCCCAACAACCACCACCACGTGTCCCATCCATGTATCGTCGCATGGGCAGTGTGAGGCCCAGGCCCCAGCCAGCATGCATGTGCATGTGACTACTGATGGGTCAGCGACGAGACCCATGCATGTACTAATTCTCTAAACGTACACCGCCTCTCTATAAACATTTATATGCTATTTTTAATTGTTTATTAATCTAGCATACTCAGGGACCCTCAACACTAGTTTAGAAACTCAAATCCTCTTATAGTTAGCATAATTAAAAGGAAATTAGTTTATTTCCCTCTTAATCCTCTCAAATCCTAGAGTGAGATTGTGTTTCCAAGCTAGCCCTCAATGGTTCGATCGTATAAACCAGATTGTCCATGAATTCTAAGACACTTTGTAAGAGAAAGATGTGGACCAAATATTAAATGTACAGTTTATATTATAACGAAAAAGTTATTAATATATGACTAGACTTCGTAGTGTTCCGGCAGTCGGAAGCTGTATTACTATCCATGTTGTAACCCAGCATCATCACACACAGTCTCTCGCTGTCTCACACACCTTTCCCTGTCGCTGACGATAATAAATAATGTCTGTTTCTCTGTCTACTTTTTATTTATGTGCCTCTCTCCCTTTGACGTTGCTTCTTTGCTTGCAACCACGGTACGTACGTGCGCTGGGGACAGCGGCTAGCTAGTGACGCAGGCTCCACACAGCCTCTCTCTCCCCCCTTGGTGGGTCGACGCACCTACACATGCACACTAGTACACTACTGACTACTCTACCTCTGTCGCCATGCGTGCCCATGCATAAGCAGCATAACAATCCAGCGGTGGGGAATGAAACTATCATGCTTGGGGCAGACGGCACCAACTCCACTCTCTCAAGGAGTATTAGTCATTGCATTGCATTATTGCATGCATGTAAGTATGCAACAAACAAAAGAAGGCATCGTATCAGGTGCACAAGGCAGCCGCGATGCACAAATGCACAAATGGAACGTTAGCCATTGATATCTGATCCAACGGATGCTGCAAGAATTGCAAAATGGCCCTCCCGCACTGTGAGCAGTTTCCCTTGCCACTTTTTCAAGAAACCCCCTCTCCACCCTTTTCCCCCACAGCGATCAGAAGAAGCAGGTGCCTTCTCACGTACGCAAGAACTTGGAACGCCGCCGCCGTTGCGTCTGCCACCGCCGCCGCCTGCCGCCGCCCCGCCGTCACGAACTGGCGTCATCACCGACGCTGCAGAATAAAGGAGTCGACCTCCTCGCAGTTTTCTTAGTTTGGGTGGTGTATGGAGGACCTATCGAACCGAACAATAAGTCAAAGAGCCAAGACTACCTTATTCACATGCCACAAAGCAAGTATTGGTACCTCGCAAGCATATAGACTTTTACAAGTAAGCGATGGATTTGACAATATTGGATGCATGAAGCGGGATCTCCAGAATTACTATCAGGGACTTAGGGAGAAAATAAAGAATGCAGATGCTCAATTATTTGTGGCACAGATGGAGAGGAAGAAAGAGGCAAACTCTGCCTTTTTCTATGACTTTGTTGTAGATGAGCATGGAAAGTTAGTTTACATATTCTGGGCGGATGCCACAAGTAGGAAGAACTATAAACATTTTGGTGATTTAGTGTCATTTGATGCAACATATAGCACAAACCAGTACAATATGATATTTGCACCTTTTACTGGTGTGAACCATCATATGCAAAGTGTTTTGTTCGGAGCTGCTTTCCTAGCAAATGAGAAGATTGAGTCCTATGAGTGGTTATTTCAGACTTTCTTATTGGCAATGGGAGGAAAAGCCCCAAGACTTATCATAACAGATGAGGATGCTAGCATGAAATCAGCAATTAGAACTGTTCTCCCAAATACAATTCATAGGTTCTGTATGTGGCACATTATGGAGAAGGTTCCGGAGAAGGTTGGTCCTCCAATAAATCATGATAAGGATTTTTGGTGTGCTTTGAACACTTGTGTATGGGGTTCAGAAACTAGTGAAGAATTTGAGATGCGCTGGAATGCTATCATACATGCTTATGGTCTTGAGAGCAATGAATGGTTGGCGAATAGATATCAAATTCGAGAGTCTTGGATTCCAGCGTTCTTTATGGATATATCTCTTGCAGGTGTGCTTAGAACTACTTCAAGGTCTGAAAGCTCAAACTCATTCTTCAATCGTTTTATCCACCGAAAATTATGTTTTGTTGAGTTTTGGCTTAGATTTGATACAGCCTTGGAATGCCAACGACATGAGGAGTTGAAGGCTGATAATATTAGTATGCATACCACACCTGTCTTGCATACCCCATGGGTTGTGGAGAAACAAGCAAGCATGTTGTACTCGCATAAAGTGTTCAACATATTTCAGGAAGAAGTGGTTGCTGCTAGGGATCATTGCTCTATTCTAGAAACAACACAAAAAGAGGATGTTAAGTATGTTATAGTTGGTGATGGTTCCATGAAAGATAGAATGGTGCAGTGGTGCACAACAAATATATTTGGACGATGCTCATGCAAGCTATTTGAGAAGATGGGAATTCCATGTCGTCATATTATTTTGGCATTGCGAGGTGAAAAGCTATATGAACTACCTTCGTCTTATATTTTAAAGAGATGGGAAACACGATGCAAGAGGTAAAAGGAATCACGATTTGTATTAATTTTCTCATCCTATGTGCACATCCTAATTTGAACATTTTTTAATTATTACCTTAGAGATATTGTGTACGACGAGGAAGGCAACCTATTGGAAGAGAAGCCCAAAGATGCTAATGAAGTGAAGCAAAGAAAAAAGATAGCACTTGTTCGAAACAAGATAGAAGATTTGGTTCAAAGGGCAAAAGGTTCAAATGAAGCTATGGATTTCTTAGTTT
This sequence comes from Zea luxurians, assembly GCA_029449295.1. Classification (NCBI taxonomy): domain Eukaryota; kingdom Viridiplantae; phylum Streptophyta; class Magnoliopsida; order Poales; family Poaceae; genus Zea; species Zea luxurians. The sequence goes on along the minus strand of JAOPSE010000079.1, from coordinate 7,580,961 downwards.
CAAGTGTGCTCAACATAGATGATTCTTTGGGACATATTGTACCTAGCACGTTGCAACCTGCACAGGAAGAATATGAGAATTTTATTGGTTGCAAAATTCCAGAAGAAATACAAATACATCCTCCAAATGATGTTCGATCAAAGGGAAGGAGTAAAAGAATCAAGAGGGCCAAAGAACTGCCGAAACCTCGCAAAGGAAAGAATGCGAAGAAATTGCTGAAGGTTGCAACTTTATAGATTTATTCACTGGTGTTTTGGAACCTGTTGTAGCATAGCAACAGGTGAGACTTGGCTAGTAGCAACTGTCCTTGTTTTCTCTGATGTGCATATATGTGCTAGGCATACTGCTTTTATATTGAATTAAATTGTTCAACTGGGTGCTAGTGTTCATGTAGCTTCACTGCCTTCATGTACTTGTTTGGTTTTCCCAACTTACTAAAAACAGTTTGTATGCTGTCCTCCAGGTTCAGGCTCACATAGCCAAGATGAGAAGCCATGATAGAAGGAATGTCACAGCAATCCAAAGCTTTTGCTAGTCTGTAAAAGCCTTTTTCTATGTTTACAGCACCCGATTATAAGGATGATGCAGTTTAGCCCCAACTGAATTCTGAATTGTGGGACATCTTAATTTTAAGACATTTGGAACATCTGAATTCTCGGAAACAAACTGCGAAAAACATATATTTTGAAAATATGTTCACATAATTAGCTCAAATGCCTCCAACCATAATCACACGAATTTTTGCTTACAAGCATCACCAATTTTTATTTACAAGCATCAACACACTGTTTACAGGATTCAAAACATAATTCTGAATGCTTCAAGCAGTGCAGCGTCTTGGTCTTCTTGCATCCATGGAGCAACGCAATCGAGTTGCTGGGAGGACGACCCGACGTCGTGGGTAACACCATCGCGGCCAAGCTCGTCGGCGTTTGCAGCGGCCTCGAAACATAGGTCGGGGGCGGCGGCGGCGTTCGTGCCGTTGGCAGGTGTCGCCAGCAACGCGTATGTGACAGCAGCGACGTTGGTAGAGGGCGGCGGCATGTGACGACGTTGGTAGGAGATGGCTGCTGCTGCAGGTAACGATGACTCCGCGACGAGATCAACGAGCGTAGGGCCGCCGGCGGCGGTGTTGCTCCCTGAACTGGAAGACGAGCGGCTGTGTCCATCGTTGTGGGGGAAAAGGGTGGGGAGGGTTTTTTTTGAAAAAGTGGCAAGGGAAACTGCTCACAGTGCGGGAGGGCCATTTTGCAATTCTTGCAGCATCCGTTGGATCAGATATCAATGGCTAACGTTCCATTTGTGCATTTGTGCATCGCGGCTGCCTTGTGCACCTGATACGACGCCACAAAAGAAAGCACAGGAGCTGGCCCTGTTGCGCTCCAGAGCATGCATGGTCCATATATATACGAGTACCATTGTCTCCCTGCCCGACCGGCCGTGTCTCTCTCCGTCTCGATCCCTACCTAGTCTTGTTCATGTTTTCTCGGACACACATGACGCGACGACACGTACGGCAGCCAGCCCAAAACAGGAGCCTAGGCACCGTTATTACTGTCAGGTTATTTTTATACCGACTTAAATAGACAGTTAAACTGAACTAAACGATACTGATTTGAAGCAAATGGCTGCTCGAAAATATTTGCTCACGCGCCAACTTGAAGATAGTGAGTCTCCTAGTCCTTGTACGCTGCTCTTAGTCATTGCGCATCACTGTGCTATGGGAGAGCACCATGTACGGGCCAAAGCATGCCCGCCCCAAGCTTACAGGCGGGATGATTAATAAATGGCTGCGACGACGGTGAATGGCTTAACGCTCCATATTAAGCAGCAGCACCAAGCTCCTTATAAGACCTCGTGTGCTTTGCGTTTACTGTGGCCAGCGGTGGAGCCCGGGCACGTGCCCAGGCAGGGTCGTTCCTGACTTTTTAGGGGGCCGGTGCAAAATCCAAAATGAAGGCCCCATCCACACACAATATATATAATATTCAACGTATACAAATTATTATACACTATTTTCAAGTTTATAAGATGACAAATATAAAATATAGCAAAAACGCATACTTGTTATTCGATGCCATTAAAAATATTTTGTGATACAAATCATCGCTTATACTATTAAGATCAATCTCATTCAACAACTTCTTTTAGATACATATAATCGCCAAACCATTTAACCTCTCTTAAGTCATTGTTGACCTTAAATAGTTCAAAAAATATTTCAAATTTAAAAATCTTCTCTTCGTCGATGCAACCATCATGTGTATAGTAAATAATACTCTCTCTCTATATATATATATCAAAATAGAATTTATTTTGCTTCTCTAGTTGATTCCTCATTATCTAGTTGAATATAGACATAAAAATCAAGAGTTAAAACAAATACTATTTTGGAACGAAGTGAATATTAGATAAGTAATTGAGACATTAGTTTAACAATCTAAACAAAACTGATCGATAGTGCATCGCTCTAGGGTAGATATGCTTAGCGAGAAAAAGTGCTAACGTCCAGTGGCCAGAGGGGGCCTCTGTTTTTTGGGGCCCGGTGCGGCCGCACCCGCCGCACCCCCTCAGGGCCGGCCGTGTGCCCAGGTTAGCCGGGCTTTGGCTCCGCCATTGTACGGCATGATGCATGCATGGCAATGGGCACCAGTAGAAAAGAGCTCTAAGGTGGCGGCACGCAGAAATTTATACTGTCGGTTTCAGTTACAGCACGCCAGTGAAAAAATAGGTGGGCCCGCCTTAAGGAACCGCAAGTGTAAATATATATACACTGGCGGTTCACTTAACTAAACCGCCAGTGGAAATGATGCATTTACACTAGCGGTTGTATTAATCATGTTTTCACATGCGGTTTCTTAAGCAAAACCGCCAGTGCTAATGTTATTTTCACTGGCGGTCTGCTAAAGAAAGCCGCTAGTGAAAAATGTCGATTTCTATTGGTCCCTAGCACTGGCGGCACTAAAAAACGCCAGTGTAAATAACTCTAGGACCGCTACTATAGAGCTTCTGTGTACTAGTGGGGAACAGTA